>CM029126.1:9586526-9934026 GCA_016859345.1 Istiophorus platypterus
AGGAAGTGTAACGGCGATGGCAGTCCGGACATTCGAAAGGCTTTTCCCCAGAGTGTATCCGCTTATGCTTCACCAGGTCACCGGATTGAATGAAACTCTTGTCGCATTCAGTGCATTTGTAGGGTCTCTCACCGGTGTGGGTGCGTTGGTGGTTTCGCAAATGTGCAAGGCGAATGAACCGATTTCCGCAGACTGTGCAGTGGTAAGGCCTTTCTCCGGTGTGTGTCCGCAGGTGTATTTTCAAAGCCCCGAGATCTCCAATTTTCAGCCCGCAGTCCCCGCACTGGTGAGCTTTCTCATTGGTGTGGAGTTTGGTGTGAACCCTCAGATTTCTCTGGGTGTTAAAGTTCTTTCCGCACACGTTGCAGTGGTAGGGTCTCTCACTGGAATGTGTCCTCAGGTGGAGATCCAGACTTGACTTAAATCCAAACTCCTTTCCACACTCAGAGCAAGAATATTCTTTCTTGCCAGAGTGTGTCGTTAAGTGGCACTTGAGGTGGTGTGATCTTAAAAAGGCTTTCCCGCACACCTGACATTTGTACGGCTTCTCCCCCGTGTGTATTTTCATGTGCTGCCGCCAACCGCTGCGCTCCACGAACCTCCTGCCACAGTCTTTGCAGACAAATGGCCGATCTCCCGTGTGGGTGCGCATGTGATCCTCCAGGCTTTGGGGTGTGCGCACTTTCTTGCCACATTCTGGACACTGCACACCAGTGTCCAGACAGATTGGCTTATCCTCGGGTTCCGTGTTACCTGGTTCATGACACAAATGAGGGCCTTGACCCCAGGTGGCTTTGAAACTCTTCCCACAGTCAGCGCAGCTGAGATGCCCTCCTCTGGTAACCACAGACATGTTGTGCCAGCGCTGACAGTGATTCTTCAGATTCTTCAGGTACTGGAAGCTGCGTGCGCAGGTGGGGCAGGGGTGGAGCCTGCGGGGAGGGGCCGATGGATGAGCTTCGCGGACATGGACCCTAAGGTGTACTTTAGAGTTAAAGGTGCTGCTGCAGATGGTGCAGGTGTGTTTGGGAATGAGGTTTAGTGTGCGGCTAGAGAGGCATTTTTTCAGTTTGTCAAGATACTGTTTCTGATGGACCCACTTGACATGCTTCTCCAAGAAGTCCAGGTCAGTAAAGGAGACCGTGCAGTGAGGACATGGAAAGAACTCAGACGAAGACTCTAAGTGGGATAGATATAGAAATAAAAGCACAGAAAAACAGAGAAGATTTTTTTAAAGTTAAGAATTTAGCAAGGCTATTGTAGATATCAGACTGATGATGATTTCTGAACCGTTCTCAACGCATCACCTGACACCGAGATGCCTTCATGTAAGAAGGTAGATACAAATGCAAAACCTGCAGATTGTTCACATACGTATTTGCTGAGATAAAACATACTGGATTAACTCCCAAATGTTTATCAAATTAACACGTTAAACACTGTCTGTAACTATTAAGTAATTAATCAGCAGCTACCCCAGGTGGGACTATAGTGGCCATCCGTGGAGCTCCATTACTACAATGCGCTTTTGTATAAATTAATGTTTACAGAAATTGGTCCCATTTGCCCATGTGTTAGTGCAACCGGGGGGAAAAAAGAAGAACTGGAACCAGGGTAATCGGTTTAACCGGGGTACGGTGTGTTTCTCACTGTCTGGCTCCTACCTGTGCAGGCCTCCTCTCCATCTCCATAACCCCCCCGGACGTTGCGTGCGTCCTCCGCCCCCTCTTCGCTGTCCCCGTCCTCCTTAATCCACGACCCCGTCTCCTCCTTGACAGCGGCTCCGGTGAATTCACACCCGGCCCGAGGGTCGGAGTCGAGCTCGTCCTTCACGCGTCCCCGCTGTTGACAGTGGACCCCTGACCCGGGTGTCACCGTGTCGGGCTTAGTGTCCAAGCGGCTCGGTGCGTCGTCGTCGCCGCCGCAGCCGCAGCCGCCGCCGCCGCCGCCGCCGCCGCCGGGCTCCTCGCAGATCTCCCGTGAGTGCGGTTCCTCCTTGATTCGGATGCGGGGACCGTCTCCGTTAGCTCGGATCTCCTCGGGGTCCCCCTCCGCCTCCGCCTCCGCCTCCGCATCCAGCTCCGATTCGTTTTCAGTTTTAACGTCTGCGGCCACATCGCGCCGTCCCTCCCCTGCCTCCGCTTTGTTCGGCAGAGACTTCTTGGCAGGTTTCATCTTCACGCCGTCACCATCGGGAGTCCGTCTCCGCGGTTTGCTGTGGATCAGAGGGACAGATTTAACAGCTTAAGAGTGGGAAAGGGCGGCCGCGTACGCGGCGCCGACGCAGACATGAGCGATCTTCTCCATTTTGTCCGCCTTTGCTATCTAACGTTAGCATCGTTGCTAAGCTGCACTAACGGCAGCATTAGCATAGCAGCGGCGGCGGCAGCGGCGTCGGCGTCGGCGGCGTCGTGGATCGTTTACCGAGGGTTTTTTTTTTTTTTTTCTCGCAGCTACGGAGCTGTCAGCCGCATCCCGCTTTCGTCCGCATTAAAGAAGAGACCTACCGTTTTCCGATGACTAGATTCAGCCAACGCTCCTTTTAAATATTTAAGCTATTGTTTGCTGGCTGGCTGCATTAGTTTGCAGGGATAATAACACAGGAAGAGCCCAGCACATCCTCAGGATCCGGCCAACCAGCTCAGACCGGTCGCGTTCAGGTCACAGCCCACAGCGCAATTAAAGTCACAGCATTTATTTTAACTTCTTTTTTAAAAATCGGGAATAGACGAATTGGATCCTCGAGGTTCTAGGATTTTGCTGTTTTTCCATTTTAATTATTTGAATAACTGTAATTTATCTGTAATCGTAAAGGTTTTGGGGTTCGGGTGATTGTGAGGGACATTTCTCACCTTTTTTTTTTTCATTTCCGGGAAAAAAATACTAAACAGACAATTAATCGATTATTATAATAAAAAAAAAATCAGCAGATTTAGTCATTGTGAAAATAATCGTTAGTTGCAGCCTTATATAAAACTTTACCTCCACCTCATCTACTCCTGCTTTTATATCATTGCATCAGTAATAATAATCTAATATATAAGGTATTACTAAGAACTTTAAATACTTTTAGTACATTTTCTTGATTATGCTTAAATACTTTTGCTTAAGTAACATTTTCAATTAATGGCTTTTACTTGTAACACAAGGAAAACAGATTCTCAAATATAATAGCATTTTATTAGTACTCATCTCTTATTCTACCCACTGATCTTTATATTTGTATTATTTTCCTCATATTTTTGTCATGTTAATTTATTATAAAAAGCATTCTGATATGTACTTTCCTTAACTTTTGTTCAAGCTATGATGTTTGATTGATGTACATTGGTTTTAAATAAATATTAAAAAGCAATACAAAGAGACAACACAGTGCCACAAGGCAAACCCCCCCCCCCCAAAGAATGCACTTAAAAGACATATCTTTGGATTTAGGATCTATTAAATGGCAAACTGCTCGATTCATCTGAGACTAATTAGTGTGCATTTAGACACAGGTGCACTAGGAAGCATTAACTTTTAAGACGATGCTGTGACTCTGTCAGGTGACAAATATTATTGAGGCTTTTTCTGAATAATACTTATTAAATCTAGTTAATACTTAAAATACAGTCAGAATTCTGACCTCACACTTCCTACATTTTTAAATCTTAGTTACATTTTTGGATATTTTACTGAAATGCTAGTGATATTGGGTTTTTGAAAACCTTTTAGTTTCTAACCAAAGGTTATTCATTTTATTTCAGAAAGGAAAATGTTTAATTTATGACTGTCTCATTTGCAGTAACAACCCCGCTGTAAACAATTATCTTGTGGTTCTCATGTCCTCAACACTCTGTCGAGCGTGAGGATTTCAGCACTGTCCTAAAATAGCATCAGCAGTATTAATTGCATGATTTTCGCCTCGGTACAAAAACACACACACTCTCGTTCCACTGACTTTATTTCACCCGACTCTGGACAGAGAATCTTCACGGAATCTTTTGTACAACACTGTTCCCTTCTTTGAAAACAAAAACCAGAAAACAAACACAACAAAATTTATGTACAAAAATAAAGTATGTTTAAAAAAAAAAAACAAAAAAAAAACACACACACACACACACACACGCACAAAAATATGAGACAAAAACAAAACAGTATTAATGCTTATTTGTGGATGGCTGCTTTAAATAGAGACAATATTTATTTGAGCTTTACTTTGCTTAACTATGCTGTGTATAGTCAGTTCGGGACAAAACCTCTCATGATTTCTTTCATTTGATAGTAAGCCAGTAGCACCACTCTGAGGTCATACATAACACTGTGCCATCGGAGGCTGGACGACATCCACTCTTGTGTTTCACATGAAAAATGGGGCTCATGCCTCCATGCAGTGCAAAAAAGGAAAACAAAAGGAAAAATCAAAAAATACTAATGTCAACACCAACCAGTGAACAAGTAATTCTCATTGCAAATGGTGTCAAGTCTTTGCAAAATCTCTCACCAGGAGAACTTTCTAACACAACTCCTTCCATTATAATTTTAATTTCAATAGAGTAACATTTTTCATATTGTATTTCTTTACTGCATCCAAATCTTTTGATCAAATTTTAGCTATAATTGGCTAATACAGCTAAGCAGGCAAGTTTCCTGAAGAAAAAAAACAAAACAAAAAAAACTAGCCAAAACAACAACATAATTTTTTTAGAAACAAAATGTGTTCAAATGTTTCAAAAGGACAGTTCTTCATTTTTTGGACGAGTTCTGTTGTTTTACCAAATTATTCTATTAGCAGGAACTCAAGACTAATATTTAACACATTATCCTTCATTCTTTTTTTTTAAACTTTTTTTTTTTTTACAAAAATGATTCATGAAACAAAACGCAAAATATGTCATTGTTAATAAGTCCTCCAAGAGCTGCACCACACATTTTCAATAACACAAGTGACAAATGTAAGCCAGTTGACTCACATACAAGGCAAGAAGTGAAGGCAGATGAGCAGTAAAACAAATAACAATATAACATAGCAGATAAATGAATATGCAAAAACATACCCAGGAGTCTGTTTAACATAAACATAATAACTAACAAGCCTGCCATATATTGATTTACAATTATAAATCACTCATATCGCCTATGATATAAAAACCGTCTCGCAAGCAACTTTGACTTTTTCTTTCTTGCGCTTAGCTGACAATCAAATTCTTGCACATCATGCTGGACTAATTTAAATAGTCTTTTGTTCTCAATGGCAATTTCTGATTGTCACTTTTTGGGGTATAAAGCACATGTTGGTTGCAAAGTGAAAAGATCTCTTTAACACCTCTATTGGTTAATGAGAAGAATTTTAACAACAGTCCAGCTTCAGTCTTTGTGCGAGACTGACTGTCGAGTGTGCTCATACCTCCTAAGTGATCATTGACGGGATGCATTTGTTTTTTTTTTTTTGATACGTATAGCAGTTGCAGTGCATTCTAGAGACAGCTGGCTTGGTCATGTGAAGCACTGAAATACAGTACAGCAATACATAATACAATAAAAGACACTTAATAATTAATTATACAGTGTATGTACAACTCTGTTCAAAATGCTCATGTTAATGGACTCTGACATAACTTTCATTTTGGACTTTGTCTTTTCCTTGCAGCTATGTTTCTTTCAAAAAATTAAATTTATTATATATCAAACAATTTACAGACTTATCTTCTTTTTTTATCCCTATCTTATTTCATTTATATCTTTGTTTGTTTCCCTACATAGCCATAGTGGTCAGGTGCTGATGCCCTAGAAGCCCTTTGCGCCCTGCTCCTGCCCCTGGGTGCCCCCCTCCATTGCCATGGCCACAGTATTCTTGCAAGTTCTGACGCAAAGTAACCAGTGCAGAGCCAAGACAGGCACGGTTTGGAGCCAAGACACCCCCAGGCAGCTGGAAGAGGACAGTGGCCACCCCAGCCATGCCGTCATCTGTGGGCTCCAGGGTGATGGGCCCTACCTTGAAGGAGGAATAGGAAAAACCCATGAGCTGAGAGAGGAAGGGGTCAGAGCGGCAAAAATGCTGGTAGCCACTATATGTGGATGGATGGTGATGATGTGAGATTGGGGTGCTAGCGGTGGTGCTGGCATAGTGATGGGTGTTCAGATAGTGTAGCGGCAGGTGCTGGCCACTGTTGCCCCCTCCACCCAGGTTGAGATGACGGTGGTGATGGGCTGTGGGTCCAGAGCCCGGGTCATGTTTGTAGGAGACAGCTCCTGCCCTGCCCCTCTGGCCGACCACCACTCCTCCTAACTTGCTCGTCCGGGCATGTGCAAGCGATACAGTGCTGCCCCCGACTCCTCCACCGGCTGAAGGCAGGTAGATGAGCTGTGGCTCCTCCGGCTCAAGGTATATAGTGAGTTTAGCAAAGGGTCTTGATGCCATCTTGGTCATCTCCTGAATGTGGCGACGCTGCTCCCGACGAAAGTCCAGGAACTGCTTCACCTTCCACAGAAGGACACAGACAGACAGGAAGAGGAAAAAGCAGGAGAAAAAAACAGAGAAGAAGACAAAAAGATCGATGTGGGCTTGGTCCTGTCGCAGAAACAGCAAACCCTGGGACTCTCCCTGTCTCTGGTCGGTTCCCACACCTCTAAGAGCAATGTAGAAGCGGCTGGATTTCAGGGAGTGCACTTCATGGGGGAAGGTGATGACCACACGATCCCGAACACCACGAACGATTAGTACTGTCTGTGGTTTCCACACAGTGATGTAAGTGATAAGTCCTTCTGCCCGCTCCTCTCTAATTTCTCTTTCAGGCCCTGGAGGTTTTGCTTGCAGCTGCAGTGGGTTGTGGGAAAGCATGGGACCCCCGAGACTAGACGAAGCATTGGCAAACACCTTAATAGGGGACGGAGGCGAATCCTTATCTACCGAAGTCGTTGTCCCCCGAGTTACTGATTCCTCCTCGATCTTGATGGTGTGAATCCCCGTGTACCGGTCGACATCCACGATGAAGGTGTCAGGAGAGTTGGACACATACACCTCCACCTCACCGAAGGTAACATCAATGGTGACCCGAATGTCTACATTGGTGAACTTCGGCTGGGCGGCGAAAAACACTGTGCGTCCCTTGGGCAGGTTGCGAATGGTGGGATCATGGAAGCAGTTGGTCTGGGATGTGGGGTCAAAGCAGCACTCGGTGTCGACATTGAACTGACGGTAGCACTGACGTCCATTCACCGGTGTACCGTTGAAGGAGTCTTTGCACTTGGCACACTAAATGGAAGAGCAAAGAAAATAAGGCCTAAATACAACTAGATTACAAGCTTCTCTCAGTTTTAAATACTGCTTTAATCAAAAAAAATTGCATAAAATATTGTGACATAGGCCACCCTCTGAATGTGGAAGAATAGGTTTTCATCATTTTTGTAAAATGAAAATCTTCTTCCATATTTGAAATAATTTCGAGAATGTTCATACCTGTTGCCTATAGCAGTCTTTACGGTCACTCTGAGGGCTGCTCAGACAGGAGGAGGTCTCTGTGTTGTTTTGGCAGGGGCAACCTGTGCCATCATGTTCATTACATGTGTCTGCATGGCCATTACACTGACACCTGCAATGAAGAAGAGAAAAAACAAATACTTAAAAGAGGGGATAATCTAAAAATTGTAAAGATAAAATTGTTACTCAACAAAATAAAGTCTTTCGGAGTTACTTGACAACTACATTATGGGAAACAGCCACACTGACTCTTTCATCAAGACTAGGACAAAGCCTGGTATATGGCTGGACCACCCTTTATCTGTTTGCTTCAATCCTACTCTCTGTGTTAGCACATGTAGTAGTTTAATACAGCCGAATTTCCAATAAAGCTGTTCTCATTGAGTTGTTTTTCTGTTTCTGTTGTCAGACAACAGAACAAGTATCAGTGACTGGAACGCAGCCTATTAAGAATAAATATAAACCAGCAGTCACTTCCAAGCCATTTCCAAGCCATTTTCACCTGTGTCCACTGGATGTTGGTGGGGTGACCTGAGCTTGACTTTTCAATGACAGCTGCTGCTGCTGGGGAGCTGGCCTGGCTCGCGTCTGGATCTTGGGAGCGACAAGTGCTTTTCCGAGTTCTTCCAGGAAAAGCCGACGTCGGTACAATTTGCCGGCATTCCATCGCTGGTTGATTTCAGTCCACAGGACATAGGCATTGTAAGCAAACACGTCCACAATGTTGTAGAAAATCACCAAAGGGCAACGGGCAGTCTTGTGCTGGCAGCTGTATGTTGCTGTGACTTTGTCCAGACTGTCAACTCCTCCTTTGGTGGAGTTGTGATCCAGGATCATTTGTGGCTTCATGTCTTCTCTTGTGCTCAGAGATGCATCTGTGTGCATTGTACTCATTACAAGAACATTCTTGTTTCTCTTTGGGCAGTATGAAACAACTGTTGCTTTCTCAGTGAAAGCAAATATTGAGGAATGCAGAGGTCTGCCCTGCATCTTCAGAATTTCACTGGGAAGTTCTGGCTTATTTCTTCTGACTGTTCCCAACATGGTCAACTTTCTCTTCTGAAGTTCATCTCCAAGGGGGTAGGATGTAAAGAAGTTGTCACAAGGGATGTTATGACCTTGCAGCCCTTCACTCATCTCCAGCACCACACGCATCCCCTGATTCTTCTCAGATGTTCCTCCAGGTAGCTTTCCAGTGTATACTTGCATATTCCATGCATAGCTGGATTTTGCATCACAGGCTGCCCATATTTTGATGCCATACTTGGCAGGCTTGTTGGGCATGTACTGTACAGGATTGTATAACAAAGGTAAAATTTCAACCCATTTATCCCACACATCTCTGATCGCAGCTAGTTTGTCTCTTTCACGTCGACCAGCTCTGGTGTCGCGGCTGTCAAAGCGGATCACACGAGATATCGTGTGGAATGTCTCCAGAGACATTGTTGCACGAAAGATTGGCCTTCCATTCTCTTCATTCCATAGACTTGCAGTTGCTTCTCCCTTTGACCTGTACACTCCAGCTAATAACAGAACTCCAACGAAAGCATGCAAGTCAGTCTGATCCAGTGGCTTCCATTTCTCTTGAAACACACGTCTCCCCTCCAAGTTGGCCATTTCCAGTATAATCCTCTCTATTGGTGGGGATATGAAGAGCTGAAATGCTGATTGAATCTCATCAACTCGTGTGACAGCAAATCTTGTAGGACCGGGAGTAATTTTGATCACATTGGAAGATGACAGTCTGCCTCGGCTTTGGTGTGGTGATGTTGACCATTTTATATTACCGTCCTTAGAGGCCCATGTCCCCTCTGTGGATGATGATTGCTGCATTCCTTGGTTTTCATCTGTTGGAGGGACAACGGCGGACTCGTCCTCTGAATCCTCCTCATCGTAGGAAAATTGACAATCTGGATCAGCAATAACATTGTCCTCTGTCTCTGAAAGATCCTCTGTCTCTGAAATCTCTTCCTCTACTTCACTATCCCAGTTCAAAATCTGTGATAAGCTTCCTCAGCTATAATCCTTCGGGAGCTCATTTTTGGGAATAGTGACAAGGACAAGTGTGAGAAAGTTCCCTCTCTTCACACACCTGGGTCTGGGTCTCAGAGGCAATCAAAATACAAGTACATCAAAGAGAAATGTTTATTTTGGATCTGAACATCTACTTACCCTCATTAAAGTGTCTGGGTCAAAATGACCCACATCGTCGTCTTTGTATACAAACTCTGCACAGACACTCCACTACACATCATAGTGGGTCAAATTGACCCTTAGCATAATACGAGGGTTAAGACAATGGCTCTGCTGTGATTTCACCTGTATTTATTTGTAAAATAATTGCTCAGTGACATCCATTGACCACTGAGAAGAAAACATGGCTCACTTTTCACACTTCCCCTGCAGCAGGAAGTAGCCACTGAGGCAGCTCTCACACTTGTCCCCCACACTGTTGTTCTGGCAATTCACGCATACGGCATTCTCCTCTGTTGGACCCTCAGACACCCAGTTCTGAATCTGATAAAGAGAAAAAGAGGGGTAGACCTCTTATTTAACAATGAGTTTAAATAAATACAGTGGCCAAGCTAAGAAAAAGTAAGCATGCTTACACGTGTAATTACTTTTAGATATAAACCAAGTAAGGCAATAAAGATTTCAGACACTTACGCTATTGGGGTCCAGAGGGAAGAGCCGTGGGTTTTCAAGGGCCTTCTTATGTTCATCCCGGGACAGACACACAGCACTGTTTCCCCTGCAAAACTCCCGACATGGACGACAAGTTCCACCCCCCTTGGCGGATCCCACAAACAGTGGCTTACACTTCTCACAGTGCTTACCCTAGAATGGGGAGGGGGTATGTAAATCAATGCATACTAATACATATGGAAAAAACTGTTTACAGTGTGTGGATCTGTATTACTATAAGCACTTACAATGGTGTTATTGTGGCACTCAAGACAAACATCTGGTTTGTTTACACCAGCACAGTTGCTGTGTTTGTTGCAGCTGCACTGAGAGGAGCAGTTATCCCCCACAAAGCCAAAGTGACACTGGCAAACTCCCGGGGACACGCATGTCCCGTTCACACAGCCTTGTGCACACACTGGCTCACACTGACCAGAAATGCTGAGCAAAAGAAAAACAAGAGGTAATTCGGGTAAACCTGTCCAGTTACTATGAAAAGCAATGAAAGTCGTTTTTGACCATCCCTGTGTAGTCAATGTTTGAGGCAGAAATACTAACTCCTGAGCTCACCTGCTGAGTATGTAACCCTGTTTGCAGGTGCAATGGTATCCCTGCGGCAGGTCGTGGCAGTCCTGGGTGCTGTTGCAGTGGTGATGGCCGTTAGCACACTCATCCTCCTCTGGGCAGTGCAGGAAAGACCAGCTGCTGTTTCTCAGGGGGCAAATGCCCTCACTCACCCCTGGGAGAATGGAGTGAATCAGGGGTTAGAAAAGTAGACCAACACTGAGCAAAAAATGTAAAATTAAACTGTTACACTCTACCTTCATCAGCTCCCTTTGCAAATCAACTGAAAACATTTCTCACCCTCAAGTCCTCCTTGCAGGCAGCGTCCAGCTCCATTGCCCCCACGAGTAGCACACCAACCACACTGAGGCCTGGCTATGCACTGGGAGCACTGGGTGAGCTGAGAGCACTGGGGAGAGCAAGAGTCCCCCCCAGAGAGCAGACGACCACACTGACCCGCCTCACATCGCAGCGGCACAAAAGATGGGCTCATGCACTGGAAGACGGAGAGAGGGGTTAGCTGCATATGAACATGATTTTAAAAGATAATACACAAAATACTCTGTATAGCTTAAGCAGGGTGGTCATACCTGCTGCAGTGCCATGCTCCACACACAGTGCTGCCAGCCCCCGTCAGAGCCTCTCGAGCCCAGACAGAGACTGCAGTTATGGAGACTGTGGCAAGGTGGAGGGCACGGCAGAGGGGGAGAAGACTCCACCTGCATGGGTGAGACGTTGAGCAGGGCGTAGCTGAAACATGTCCAGTCATAGGTGGGGTTCACACTCAGGATGCGCCTTGTTTCACCTGGAGGACGTCGATTCGTTTTAGTGAAACTCTTCATTAAAAAAAATCTAAATCCAGATTTACAAAACCCAGCTGAACCGAAAAGGTCCCATTTTATTTGAGTACCAAGATTTTGAGGTGATTCTGAGGTGTGGTTATCATGATTACAAAATCACTGTTTCTAGTGTCTTGTCTATTTTTATCTACGGACTGAAAATTAAAGAAAATCACAATTTATTCAGGGCTCTTCAATACTATTGCCCATACCTGTGCGTTTGAATTGGCGAGTCCACATACATTTTCCAGAAGCGGTACACTTGGGGCAGTCAGACGCCTCGCAGCTGGTCTCAGTGCAGTTGCTGGACAGAAAGATCTCTCTCTGGTTGATCCGACAATCATGTTCAGATGTACAGCTAACAGAGCTGCTGATGCAGGCCCCCTCTGGACAGTTTGTGCACCACTTACATTGCAGAGCAGGCTAGAAAATTCAATAAAGAACAGCTTTTAGCTGACCGACCGACACATACTCTCTTTGAGCTAGTGATGGTGGTTGAATAGGTAAGTCTTACAATACCTGTGATGGACTCGAGAAGGTCTTTGGATGTCGGGCCAGGCATTCACTGCAGGTCTTCAGTCTGCGACACTGGTTTGGCTGACGAGGGGTTGGGGAACAGGGAGACTGGCCAGTAAAACAGCCCATTCTGACAGAGAGGGAGTGAATAAGATGGATGCATTTTATTTAGTAGCTGCACATAACTTAAAACTCAAGAACAGAGTACTATTTTTATTTATTGATTTGCCTTCAGCCAAATAAGTTACCTCTCAGCAGTATCAGAAGAGGCACAGCTTCCCCTACACCAGACACAGCTGCCTGTGGTGGTGTTGCAGGCCTCTGGTGTGGGCAGCAGAGCACAGGGATCAGAGGGCACAGTCAGGGTTAGGAGTCTGCCCAGGGTGACACCATTGAAACCTCCTGATAGGAAGAGACGGCCACCCCAGCTTGTCATGGCAAGAGACACTGCACGATTTACTGGATCTCCTACAGCTGAGACTGAAGGGAAAAGATGAAATGTGATTAGTATAGTAAATTATGATTTGATCATAGATGAAACTGTAGGAAGACATTAGGACGGTCACCTGGTTGTATCCAGGTGTTACAGTTGATCTGATACAGAGACACCGAGTTACTGTAGTCTTCTGCTTTTGTCCTCCCCCCGACAATCACCATAGTGTCTTTGATTAGAGCTGCAGCGTGGAAGAAGCGGGACAGGGGCTGCGTAGCAAAGAGATGACACAGCAACATTAGATTTGTTATCTTTATGCACTGGACTGACAGAGGATAAAGGCTTGTTGTCTCTAATTTACTGACCTGTAAGAGGTGACAGAGATGAGTTCAGCTTCTTACCTTATTACCCTGTGAGGGGACAAGCAGAGACCAGGTGAGGTTGGGGTAGTACAGACTGTAGAGTTCGCCTGACGGTTCCACTGTCTCCACGTGAAAGCGGTAGCCTCCAAAGACATAGATGGCATCAGTCTGCTCATGGTAGACTGCTGAGTGGCCATACAAGCCTGATTGAAGAGCAAAGAGAAGAAAAAATGAGCTTGCTAAATCTATGTTTTGTGTTGTATATTTTTACACATTTTCTAAATTGAATCCTAATGAGGTATAATAATAAATTAACTAATATGTACTTGTAGTGGAGGTGCATTAGTAACTGAGTTGTTGATTGAAATAAATAATACTTATAATAACAATATAATAATAATAATAATAATAATAATAATAATAATACTTTGTTACAACCCTTAAAAAACAGAAGGCCTAAAAAACCTGTAGGTGGTGTTCCAGTGTGTGGGGCAATGGTCCAGTTCCCAGATTGAGGGCTGAACTCCAGTAAGTGGTGGTTGAAGCCGTTTTCTGGAGAGTAACCTCCAATCAACAGCACAGAGGAGTCATGCCGCACAGTCAGAGTGTGGCCTGCCACCGGAGGCAGCACTGTGCTCTGTCCGAAACCAAGAAAATTTTATTTGTAACCAGTATAAAGGAAAAAAACAAAAAAAAACAAAAAGCAAAAAAACTAAGAATTTTCAGGTATTTGTATTTTCACCTAATCTATTCCTAACCTTGTGTTCTCTCCAGACTAAACTGCTGAGATTGAGACTCCAGGTATCCATGGCAACACCGTTTTGAGTGACCCCACCCACTACCAACATGAAGGTGTGACTGGGTCCATGGCTCCCTGAGCCAGACTCATGACTGGTCAGCAGTGCAGAGGCGTGGTGATAGCGAGGGCTAGGTGTCGATCCCTCTTCCACAGAGCTCGTCAACATTTGGGTCCAACGATGCTCCAACACAGAATATCTAAATGAACCAGAGATGTGTTATTATACACATAAAGACAGTACATGTATCTACATACAGTATAACAACAACTCAAAAGTTTCATGACATCAATGCTACTCAGAGAAGTCTCTGGCTATGTGTCCCTACCTGTAGACATTTCCCAGAATGCCCTCTGACAAAGACAGTCCTCCATACATCCAGAGATTACCCTGCGGTCCACACACCAAAGAGTGGCCCATCCTGTGGAGGAACCTGTGTGCCTGGTTCTGTGGAGCAAAATTGCAAACAAATGTGCTTCTGTGAGTACAATTCAGGAATCGTGCAGTTTGAAACATTTTTTAAAATTGTTTATATCGTGTTATGCCCCTACCACTGTTAGTTGTGTGTCCAGCAGTGTTTCCCAGACCAGGCTACTGGAGTCCCGAGGAACAGAGCAGTCTGAACCAGCCCAGTTGTCCGAGCACACACATACTCCCAGAGACTGAGACAAAAAATGTGTTGGTTAGCAATGCAGGAAAATCTGTTCCTTAATTTTTCAGTATTTGTAAAATCCTGTAGCTCTCCCTCAATTTCTTCCATAACTTCGGAGTTGATACTGGCTGGATAACTTAAAAAAAAAAAAAAACATTGTTCCAAAGCACAATATTATTTTGCAACAGAAGATTACTATGAAAACATCATAAAAAAAACAATATAAAACTACAAAAAATGTTGTTACTAAAAAATAAAATTATACATAATCTCCATAATTTATTAATTAACAAACACTTCTAGTCACAGAAATAAATTATCCCTGACCCCAAAGAGCAACTTAGAAAATAAAACCAAAATGTGAAGTTCTTAATATAAATTGCCACAAGCCTTACTATATTACAAGTTCCTCTTCCTTCTGCTATTCCACAATCCTGAGGGCACATGGGCCGGTCACAGTGGAGTCCCCCATATCCTTGAGGGCACTGGCAGAGCCCATTTTGGCACTGGGCTCCACCTGGACACACAGGTGGCCCCTCTTCACCTTCGTCAGAGCTCTGGTGACACCGCCGCACCCAAAAAGATGCATTGAAGCCCTGAGGATTGTTTGATGAGACGTTGGCCTCAAAGTAGACTGAGATCACACCTGGTGGTAATAGAGAAAAAATACAGTATTGTGGAAGTGACTTAACACTTGGTGTGTTAACTCAGTTATGGCTAATACCTAGATTATGGTTACAATGCGAATAGTGTGCTTATTAGTGAATTAGTATGATAAGCTGGTGCCACAATTTACCTGAGGTGGCCTCCACTGTGATAGGCTGAGTCCTTGTGGTGCCGCAAAATGCTCCAATTAGGTTATGATCTGAATGTACCACTCCGTTGCCCAGAAAACGGGGGAGGCCATCAAACACATAGACATATGAGCTCTGCAAAATAAAGCAAAGGGATTGCAACAGAGACAGCTGAGGGAACACTGACGTATTTTTTATGCCCCAGCACAGTTAATGATGATTTTTTTTTTTTTTTTTGTATGATTATGTTTTTACTCACTTTACAATGTGTATGGGAGTCTGGGTGTAGAGTGAGGGCCACAGGGGGACACAGTTGTCTTGGCAGACAAGGTGCCAGGTTCTCGGTCACAGACAGAACCCACAGGCAATGAGAAAGTCCCCCTTTCCCCTCTGTGCCACTTCGCCATCCCAGAGAAGAGGAGAGGGGCATGTTGGAGGATGAGGCAGAGGAGAGCAGGACAGAACGGCCCTGGCACTGGCGGTAGCATGTGCCGTTGTTCCTATTGTATAGAGAAAGTCATGATGAAAGAATCTGAAATTACTTAAATCAACCTAAGATATTTCCACTGTTTTCACACATTGTACTTCTATCAGTATTTTACTATAAACTCCACTCCTTGATTTTGAAATTTTTTGAATGAGTACAGACGCAGAAGAAATAAAAATCGTCCATTAAATTTAGAATATTTAGTGAATATCTCCTTACCTGGGGTCTCCATAATAACCAGGCAGGCAGGACTCGCAGTGTGGTCCCTGAGTGTTGTGGGTGCAGTAGCACTGGCCTGTTTGATTGTGACAGTAGCCTCGGAGAGGGTCGCCATGTCCATTGCACTCACAAGGAACACAGCCGCCGCCACCAGCCAGGGCCGAACCAAAGCTACCTGGACGGCAGTGCTCACAATTAGGCCCTGTAGTCCAATCTGAAAGACAAAGGGAGGTTGTCGGCAGAGGAAATTTGAACCATTGCATAACCAGCGCATTTTCAGTTTTATGACTTATGAGTATTATTTTACTTCATCAGTGACCCAATGGGGCAGTAAAGAGGCCCGGTATCTTGCACTAGGTCAGCATTACTTAAAGACAAAGAATGACTGAAAACAGGTGACTGAAATCCTTCTATTAAGGTCTCACCCTGGCATTCGTCACAGATCCCTGGAGCAGTAATACAGGTGGAGTGGAAGTTGCACCCACAGTCCACATCACATTCCACACCACTCAGAACCAGAGTGGCAGGGTCAGACGTCCAGCCCAAAGAACATTCACACTCAAACCGTGGGCTCCCACTACATTGACCCTCACGACATTCATTGTAGCACCTGTGGCAGGGGGAAAATTGTGTTTTTGGGGTTGAAATAGGGGGTTTTTACGTGAAGAGAGTTGAAGCATGAATCAGCAGAGGAACACAGGTGATGACTCTTACGTCTGGTTGCAGTGCAGTGTGCCATCCCCTGTGTATCCTCTCTCACAGTGGCACTCGTAGGAGGTGGGAGTGTTGATGCAAGTGGCGAAGGGGTGACAGTTGTGAAGACCCAGTCTGCATTCCTCGACATCAGGGCAAGTGGGGTAGGACCATATTGCATCCCGCTCTTCGTCATCTATGTGCTCCAGCTCCATCTCCATTTCCAGTGGTCGAGGTGGGGCTGAGGTCTGGGGCTCAGGGCTTGAGGGGCAAGACAGGAAGATGCGAGGTTGGACAGATATACAATAGCCATCCATCCATCTATCCATTTTGTTACTGATTTAGGTTCTTTAGGAATTTGCAACATAAAGCAGGGGGACATTCCAAGGTAGATGAAGGTTTCAGATCACCGTGAAATGCTTTCTTTCAATATATATAAACTGGGAAATGAATCTTGCAAATGTTTATTAAAATACTATGTACTTAAAATACTTCTAAAGGGCAGAAAAGGTTCATAACCTGTCAATATTTACTAATTATTGTTTTATCCTCCTAATTTTTAATGCAGTTGTCCAACTTAACTCGGAGTAATTGTACTTAAAAAAAAAAACAAGACAAGGACTCTGTCTCACTTCAAGGACTACAACGAAAAATTTCTTAGCCTTTTGGAAACACTCTACTCACAATGTTTACTGCACAACCTCAGCTTTATAACAAAAGTCCTTGTCTTTTAAGAAAGACACATTCTTACAACCAGCTTACTGTATCATGTCATGACAGTGGAAGAGATAAACATACTTGGCAACTCGTGCTTCAGCCACAGCCACACTGCAGTTATACACAGAGGGGTCATCCATTCCTGCCCAGTCTCCCCTCAAACACCTGAAGAGACAATCAGAAAACAAGGAATAAATGCAAGAAAATCACAATAAAAACACTGACTACGTCATACTTGCAATTTGATAATAAAAAGGATTTATTGATAAGTTATTCAAATCAGTGGTGTTTTGGCACTATGTAAACTTTCTCTTTACAATCTACTCGTCAAAGTATTGTTATATGTTTGCCGTACTTACTTTCCAATTGTAGGATTGTTGTAGTCACCACACCAGCCACACTGGAATGTTCGCAGGCAGTCTGTGCATGTGTTTAAAGCTGAACATTGCTTACACTGGGGAACCGAATGGACGCTGTATGGTAAGAGAATAAAGTAAGAGAATATTAAATTGTTGATTTAAGGTTAATTTCAATTCACAGACTGACAAAACAAGCCAAATCTCTCTCAAAAAACTTCCAATTTTAAAATTTTCTTTGTCTTGTTTTTGTTTAAGGTGATTGTACAATTGAATGTTGAGTTCTAAATTAACAGGAGACCATATGTGCAACTGCAAAAAAATAAAAAAATGTTATATGTATCAAGTCGCAGCAAAAAATAAAACAAAAAAAAGGATTTAAAAATGTCCTCATTTTACCTGTCGTACCAGTCTCTGCATTCTCCATAGGGGTATTTTGTGAGGTAGGCAGCAAAATAGAAGCAGGCCTGGGCTGACTCACACCATGCACACTGGCTGGAGTTAGAGAGGCACTCACCACATGTCTTTCTCCTTTGCAAGACGAAAAGGTGACCAGGCAGGAGAGGAAAGTAAGGGTGAGTTGTAGGTTCTTGTGGAAACAATTTATCATTCGTGATAACCCATGTTAAAAGTACAGTTTTTCAAACTCACTGGTTGCAGACTCTAGGACAACCCCTTGGGTCACGTATGGATCCATCTAGTCTTCCCCGTCGACTGCACTGGTAGTCACCTTTCTTGCTGGAATTTATCTGCCACTCGCAGTAAGGATCCTGAAGGCCAAAGTTAGCTTTGCATGAGTCAGGAATAATGTAACTCCAAATTAAGCTGTATAATATCAGCAGCCCAGTGACACTGTCAAAATTTTGAAGTACTATGTGTCTTGAACCTGAGTACAAGCAGAGCAGTCTCTGTACTCTTCACACAAGGTGCACTGCTGGGGTGCCAACAGCAGATGGCGCTGATCTTCTCTCTTCCCTTCTCCTTTCTCTCCCTCAGGGCAGGGTTGGATGTCTGGGCCATCCCGCAACAGGCAGCGGGACAAAGATGGGCACCAGCCACAAGACTGGTCAGACAGACATGCCAGACAGGACATGTACCCTGAGCAGGAACCTGAGCGGTAGGGCTCCAAGAACAGGAAGGAGATTTCCTAGAAAGAGAGCAAGTTATGGAGAAAAGCAGATATGAGGTATGATTCCTCGCTTTGTTTCAGTACTTATGGAATCTTATCATGCAGAAAAGAGCAGAAATGTTGATGTGCCATAAACACCAACTTGAATTTTTTTAATATATCTTTTTAAATTTCACTACATATGCAGATTAAACATAATTCGGAGTCTAAATATTCTGGACCCCACTGTATTTGCGTGTCTGGAGAAGTACACTTAATTGTGGCAGTACTCACACTCCCTCCAGGTAATGTTCTATTCCAAATCAGGGCCATCTCACTGGTCTGCCCTGAACCCGAGTTGTTAAGGTAGCCCTCAGCCTGAACAAGGTAATGGTTGCCCCTGGTAAGGTTAGAGAACAGTTTACTCCCATCTGTGCGAGCCAGCAGCTTCAACTCCTTCTCCTGCTGGGCTGTCCAATGACCCACCACCTCCTATTCCGATAGTTCAAAGATGCACGGAAAATTAGGAAGAAAGAAAAGTGGAGGAGAGTTAAGTAAAAATGACCATAATTACTTGCTGCTAATTTAATAAATCTTTCATTTAATTTAACATCTAGTTTATACCTATTGAACAGCACTTTCTTTGATTAAATTAGCATTCCAGACATGGGCATAATGTAATATTCCAATATAAGGCAATTAATTGAAATGAAAAATGTAAATGATCACAATCTATTACAATAGATTTCCACTATCCATTACACCGTCATGTGTGTTCATTTTCGGGGGATTTAGCACTTCAACACCAAAACTGTCAAAAGACACACATGTAGTCTTGCTGTCAAGTAAGGTTGGTATCATTTAACAAACACAGACCCAATCCAGGATACAGCAGATATACAGAGAGGCATTCTGTTCTGCGCTGATTACTCCTGTGGGGATTCCTGCCTTCCAATAGTAATAATGTTATTCCACATGGTAAATCACTAAATGATTAGTTTCTAGTGTCTTATGTGTAGTGAAAATTATATTATAAGACCCCGGCTAGAATAACTAATCCTATTAATCCTTTCCAATTTTAGATGGGCATTTTGTTTTAAATTAATTTAGTCAGTAAAAAAAATTTTTTTGAAGTGCTGACATGCACTTTCCCTCACCAGCTGGCTGGAGTTGGGCCCTGATGCCATTCGAGCCTCAAAATGAAGCCTCTGGATGCGAGCCCACATGGAAACAGTCTCAGTGGGAGGAGGAGCTGGTGGGGGAGCCCCCCACAATGGGTGGATGAAGCCCCTGAACTGTAGGGCTACGTCCATTTCTGTGGTGGGGCTAAGGATGATGTTGGTGCTGCGGAGGATGGATACCTGGCGAAGGGGTGAGGAGGATGAAGGACAGAGGAGGATGGATGGAAGTGGAAACACATCAACAGAAGCACTATTCTCTACAAACTGCTCAACAAGTTAGACAAACTACTTAAAAAGGGAATCTTCTCTATGATTGCATTGTGGAACAAACAGAGAGAAAAAAAGAGAGAAGTGAGCACTGGAGTCAAGAGGTTAAAAAGGAGAGATGAACAATAAAAGAGAAACAATCAGAATTTCAAGGTGTAAAAACTCCAGTGGGGTCAAAGTATCAAAATAATGTTGGAGGAAGGAAGGAGGGATAAGTGTAAGCAGAGAAGGAAGTATTGCAACCACAAGTAGTAAAGTCAGCACTTGAGATTTGGACTCCATACCTTGTCAGGCTGGGAGTCGTTGCGGGGGTGCTGGAAGGTGAGCAGGTGCAGTCCCGGGACATAGTTCTCGGTGCGACAGGAGTGGAGGGAGGTTAGGAAAAGGGTACGCTCCCCCCACCAGCCGTACGCCCCTGAGATCTGGTCCACACGGCACGCACTTCGCTCTGTGAGACCGAGAGGGAGAGGTCAGCACACAAAAAACACATCTGACCTCTTAATATCTCATAATACAGCAGTTTCCTTAAGTGTACTACTGTACTGAAACGGGTGTGATTTGTGACTTTTGTTTGACATTTTCAAAAGAAGAAACAAAACATGACTTCACTGCACCAAAGGAAGTAGGCGAAGGGACAGGCAAGTCAAATCATGGTCTGAGTAGCCTGTCCAATCTAAGTTAGGTGTAGTCAAGTCACTGTGCTCCGTCTCTGAAACATGCCCAACATGAGTCTAATCCCTCCCATGTCAACTCCCAACTTTTTTCTTTTTTTTTTTTTTAAATGTAAGGCTTAGCCCCTCTCTTCTTCCCTCCTTCCTCCCTCTCTGGGTCTCACCTGACACTGGTAGGCAGGACTCATTCTGAACACACCAGCCAAATTCACCAGGTGCACGGGCTAGAAAAGCCGGAGTGCCACTGAACACGAGACAGGACTGGCAGTCAGACAGGAAGCGTGCCAGGCCAAGGCAACCAGTACTGCCACACTGCGAACATAAAACAGGAATTATAAATTGCAGCGGTGATCCTGACAGACATTCATGAAGACACATTAAAGTGAAAAAAACGTTTTTGGCACCTGACCATGTCTTAGTTGATATTGATTAGAATAGTACACTATACAATTGTTTGCATCAGATAAAGACAAAAGGTGTTTGACTGAGATGCAGATTACGAGGTTGTACTGAAGGAAGTTTTACCGGGTTAGTGGGTTGGTACTCTCGACAGCGGCCTTCACACCAGCTGCACTCTGGGTTCTTGAGGCACATACTTTCGTCTAGCGCCTCAGCACAAACAGCATCCTGGTTAGGTAACACACAAACACACATTTATACACAACAATTTTTTCATGTCTGGTAACTCTTGTTTACGCAATTTTTTCCAACCTTCTCCCATTAGTCTTTTAATAAATTAGGCAAATTTTCCAGTCTCCCCAATGATATGATTTCCTTTTCTCGTTTTATAATGATACAACACCTTCACTCACCCTGTCACCTTGATCACTACTGACGAACAGTGGAACTTTGTAAGCCACCAGGTCTCCACGGACAACACCACTGTAACCCCCAGCGACCAGGAGCACTCGTCCTTCCATCACAGCAGCGACATGTGAGTAACGCCCCCGCACAGCATCCCCGCCTTCAAAAAAAATTACGTTTTTTGGGCCCTTAGTGTGCGGAGGATGAAGTGACAGCTGGTTGTAAATGAAAATTGGACAGTGTGTGTCTCAGTGTGTGAGAGTTGTGACAGAGTCTCCAAGAACTTACGGAGCGACCACCTCTCCCCAGCGGACACCCATTGGTGACAGCCCAGATGGTAAAAAAAGATCTCCTCGTCATAACACTTTTCCTCTTGGTAGTGAATATGTACATTCCCTCCTGGGAGAGAAAGGCAGGAAGAAAGGAGGATAAGTATAGACAGGACTGCAATGCTTCGATTGTGTCTGCTTAATTTTTCAATGCTCACCATAGACCACCATGTAATTTCCGATGACAGTGGCTGAGTGAAAAGCTCTCTCTCTGGGGCCTGTTGCTGGGAAACGGGAACGGAAGGATGTCCAAAACCGCCTGTCCACATGGAACACGTCGGTGTTGTTGACCCTTACGCTAAACCTTCAAAAAAACATAAAGGGGACTTTTAGTATCTATAAAGATTCCGGATATTGTTGTACTTACTTGAATTATTCTCAAGATGCTCTTTGGGTAACCACTTGTATTATTTATAAGTCATTTCTACTTCTGCCTGTCCTATCTTTGTCTTTCCTGGACAGCTTAATTTAACAAGCTTTACGAAGAGGAATTGCATTTTATTATTGCTGATCTAAAAGGACAAATAGTTTATATTTCACTATATATAAATAAGAATACAAAAAACAAACAGAAAAACTTTAAAACAAAAATGACACCTGCGAATCCCTAAAAATAGATATTTACTCCAAAACTAGGCAGCCAAGTGTTCCCCTTCCCCAAGCACAATAAGGAATAGTGAGCACAAAATGTTGACACACATCAGTCTTTGATTTCTTGCACTCTTCCAACGGGTTGTGTGCATTACTGTATCCAGTTTACACAAACATAAGAGGATGTGCACCTGGCAGTTGTGGGCCGGTGGCCTCCATAAACCAGCAGTGTCCTGGATGGGCTGTGGAACACCATGGAGTGGCCAGCAGTGGCTGGGGGTTTCCCACCAGTGGATTGAACTGTCTCCCACCGTCCAGAGCCGCGCAGGCCGAACCGATACAGAGAAGAGGAAAACATATCCTCCTTAGTGCGACCTGTGAAATAAGTTTAGGTAAGATTTATTTCTCAAGAGATAAAGGTATGCCAATTGAAACACAAGAGTGCAAGGTGACAATATAATATGAAACCCACCTCCAAACACGTAGAGATAGTCATCCACTACAGCTGAAGCATGGTTAGCCAGTTTTGGCGCCCCACGTGTATTTGAAAAGCCGAGCTGTTGCCAGTCATCATTAAGTGCCCGGTACATCCAGACATCACTGGCCAGGGAGCCATTGGCTAGCTCTCCTCCAAAGATAACCATGTTACCCATCCACTCTACTGCTGTGTGGGAATGACGAGCCACCTAACAGCACAGGAGATCCAAAGAGCACAGAAAGGAAGACAGTGACATTGAAAAGAAAAATAATAAAAGGTAGCCCTTATATTCATGTCGACTATGTTTATTCATACACAAGAAAAGATAAAATGGTAATTGTGAGAAATTAGAAAACAGGAGAATGTTGTCATTACTATAAAACCTGAATTTACACACTTGGTCAGTCATCAGGGGAGTTTTTTTGTTGCTGTTTTTTTTTTAACAAAATCTGGAAATTCTTAAGTGTATTCATCATATGACACTGTGGGTTGTGGAGTTTTGTTGCTATGGTATCTAGAAAGAAAACAGGAAAAGGACAGGCCTTTGTGGTGAAAATAATGTGCATTTTTATGTGAGGTTTATAAATGAACTTCAGTTCAGCTGTGGAATCGAACTTTCTCAGACTTGCATGTTTTAGGCTGAGTTAATGCCAGACTTGTTAAAACAATTTTTCTTAAATACTTGCTTGCTTGAAAGGCTAATTTTGTTTCTTTTCATCATTCTGTCAAGAAATAAGCTTTCTCCAGCAGAATTCTAGCAAGGTTAAAGGAAACCAGGTTTGGTGTTTCAGGTTTCTTGTTTACCTGATATTTTAAAGATTAGCAAAATAGTGTGAGCGTGTGTTTGTGTGTTTGTATATCCACAACCTACTTACAGGAGAGTGACCATAAGACCTGCTTTCCCATTGGTTGGATGTGAAGTTGTATTTGATCAAGTCACCAAGAGCTCTGTTCAGATCAAACCCTGCAGGGACAATAAGTCATATTCAAACACACTCTTGCCATTAATTATCAGATACAAGCGAAAGCTAGCAGAGCACTAGAAATTCTTTGAAGTGGTCCACAGTGTTAGAGGTTAAGAATATACAAAATGTGCCAAAGCACAAAAGGAATTAACTTACAACTAGCGTGTTAAAAAAGGGGTTGGAGGATGGGTATCCTTGCTAAATATTAGCTGTTGACAGCAATTTATCACTTATTAAAACAAGATCAGAATAAATAAACTATGCATCACTCTCACCGCCAAACAAGTACATGGCACCAGTAGAGGACAGATACACGCCAGCAGAACCTGTCCTGGGAGGTGTGTAGGGGTTTCCCTCACTCACACGCCACCACTGCCCCACTCCGTTGTCATCACGGAGACCAAGCTGGCAGCTGCGACCCAGGAAGCCTGGGTTACACAGACAGCGCTCTCCTCTCTGAGATAAAACATGGAGAATAAGAATGGTTAAAGGCCAGTAATCAATGTTTCAGTAAACTAGCCAGCTGACATGATCAAGGTGTATTAAGGGCAGGATGAGTAAATCCTTTGCCTGAAGAATGTTTGCTTTGTGTGTTCATTAAATCTCCCTGTTTCCTACTCTTACCTTGTCACACTGGCCATTAACAGAGCAATCCTTTGAGCACAGAGGGGTTGTACAAGCTGCTCCTCCCCAATCCTGATGGCACTGGCACTTTGATGTAGAGGAATCACAGCGGCCATGACCACCACAGGATCCAGGACACAAAGAAAAGGTGTAGGTTGCATTGAAGCCCAGGAGGTTGTAATTAGCATCACTGAAGAGATGAAGCAGCATCTGGAACAAGGACAGTATACAAGGGAAACAAAGTTATTTGCGAAAGTCACAATGCTTCAGAGTCTCATTGGTTAAGTTTTAAGGGGTTACCTTGCCAGACTTGGCTTCAATGGGTTGAGGCAGAGTGTTGCCACTCAGACTGGCTAGGAGAGGGCTCTGGTAGGAGTCACCATCATAAACAAACAGGTAGTCATAGGTACACTCTGTGTCCATGAAGGTGAAATTCAAGACAATTCGGTGGCCGTTGCTTGGAGCTGAAAGAAAAAGAGGAAAAGAAAAAGTGGTAAATATCCTTAGGATATGTCTCAAACTGGTGTTTCACCTCTGCTACAAAACAAAGAAACAAACAGGAAAAAAACAGATTGTCTATAGGTTGCTAGTTACTTTTTTAATAAACAATTTTCCCTTAACCAAGACAGTATCTTCTCTGGGGAAATAATACCTTTGATAAGCCACTCGCAGTTCCCATTGACAGAGTAGTTTCCTGGGCCATCTGTAACATAGCCTGGTGGTCCCCTCAACACCTGCCTGTGGCCCTTGCAGTCCCCTGCCTGGCACACAGGTGACTCAGCCCACAGCAGGAACACCAGGACGAAGGAGACAGGGAGGGGAGAGGCCATCGCTGGCACCACCTGCACGACGGGAGGCGAAATGAGAGGCTGAGTTATTTGGTCTGGGTTCCGATCGCCATATCTGCACCCAATAAAAATTTAAGTTGAATCTATTAAATCCCCAGCGATTAGAATTGAAGCTGAAACTTCTACACAAGACAAAGGGACTATAGAGGATTGGTTCTAGTGAAAATACAAGTCATGTAGGCTGCTGGTCCCACAAACTCCCGGTTGGCCCATTACGTTATTTCGCCTTTTGCTGCCTATCTTACAGCGGGATTCCAGTTAAAGCCCGTGTAAACCTTTGTAAACAGCAATGCCGTTCACACTGCACAACCTAACGGACTCGAGGGAGGCCGGATTTACGGTGCTGGATGCGCAATACCGAGACTCCGACGCAGCCTCCGCGAAAAGAAAATACCTTTTTTCGACGAGCTAACCACCGTTAGCCCCGTGTGCAGCAGCCCTAGCTCGGCGCACCAGTCTCACAAACATAACAGTAACGTTAAACAAAAGGTTTTCACACACGAAGCGGAGGTGGATGCTGTACGCGGACAGCGTTTAGCAACCGAAAGTTGTTTCTTACACCCAAGTGGTTAACGAATAAAACAACCAGAGTCGGTAACGAGGGGCTCTCCGCAGGCTATGATAGCAAAGCTAACGTAAAGATTTCCTGAGCTAAGCTAGCTAACCGAATACCGTTAACAGCCTCGGGGCTGTCGGATGGTCAGTTTGCAAAATTCGCATGATCATACTCACCAGTTCCCGTCTCTTTGGCCCCATGGTAATTTACATTTTCGGCGGTCCTTTTAACGCTAGCTACCACACCAGCCAACTTATCGTTAGCGAGAGCTCAAGCCCGACGGTTAGCTAAGTCGGCTAGTCGCGGCCGGTTGCGGTGAACCGCGGCCGACGGACCCTGGCGGGGGCGAAACACAACACGGCGCTCCGCTAGCTTGTCCGCTAGCTAGCTAGCGGCAGAGGCTCGGGACAAATCCAGATGCGCAATCGCCCAAGTGGCTGCAGAACGCACCAGGATAAATTCACTCTTCGGAGTAATTTATCATTATGCTATTACGAAATTGTGTTTCCTGGAGTCACGGCCGTTACCAAAGCAGCAAGCGCAGCCCGCTTAACAACGAAATCCTTTCGAGAGCATCGAAGCGATTCCTGCGGTCCGGCTCATGGACCGATGCCCGTTGTTTTGGTGTTCATGGCCGGCGAGCAGTAACCGGTGGTCGCCGACACAAAAGGCAGCGGCACGGACCGCCACCGCCATCCAGCGGAGACGGGGAAATAGGCGTTTGAACATCTGGATGTGGACCAAGCGGAGACGAAGATTTATCGCTCAGAAATGCAAAGGGGATGTAGATTGAGTTTGAGTACACGATCAAAAACAAATCAAAGTAAGATGCGTTCAAAATAAATGGCAAGTTTTATATAGTATTTTTTTTTTAAAAGCAGTGCAATCTACTAATTTGTTTAGACAACCCTTCTCGATTTAAATATAATTTCCATATGATAATTACTCATTAGCCCCACCTGCCGCATACCCCCTTTTGTATATCTATCCAAGAATAGTTGTATGTGGGTTTTTATTTATTGAAAAAAAAAACAAAAAAGATTTTAGCATATTTTAATGAAAAAATTGTTCATATGGACACAGCATATTTAGTTTTCTTCACATACAGATTCAGAGCAGTTGTAGTAGATCATCCTTCAAAGTTTTGCACAAGTTGTGCCCTGCTGAGTAGGACTACTTTCTAGCCACACTGTGTAGTGAGTGATGATTCACAGCCCACTACAATTATTGTAAAACCAACAAGGCAGCACAGATAATTACAATATTGTAGGATCAACAAAGCATATAAAAGTAGTAAAACAGTTCATTTGAGCACATATTCCTAAGTGTAAAGACAGTCCATTCGTCTGATTCCTGATAGAATTAAACCCATTCCAAATGTATGCAAAGATAACCAGTAGCTACTACCAAGAAACACTCTAAAGTACATATAGTACCATGGCCAGAAAAACAGGTGTAGCAAGAGTAGCAAGCATTTTAGAGTTTTACTTTCACACTCAACCTTTTCTGTTTGTTGATGACCTCTGATAGTAAGAGTTGGTTTTCATAGACTCTCCTTAAACTCTATGATAAGTCAGGAGAGAATGTTTTGCATTAATCTTTTCAAACTTCACCAGATTACAGGAATCAGCAGCGCTGCCAGTCCTTTCCGTATCACTTTCTTCCGCCTCCGCCAAGCAGATTATGCAATCACACGACTCAGTTGGTCTGTCTGTTTGTTGGTCTATTTGTCAGCAGGGTTACACAAAAACTGCTGAAGAAATCTGCATTGAACTTTGTGAGGTACGGGCAATGGAAGAGCCCATTAAATTGTGGTGCGGATCTAGATCATTTTCTATGAACTTGATTTTTTTTTTTTTTTTTCCCCCTCAAAGTCTGGTGTATGTTGACACTGACCTTGGGAGCGCTATGAGTTCTAGTGAGTGTATTTTCTAGTTAGATATATAATTCATCCCAATTTGATTGCTGACATGCTGCTGAATTTATCATGCTTTTAAAAATCTTTTTATCTTAAAAAGGCTATTATTCCTTTTTTCAATTCTACAGGGCTCGGTTGACATCCCTATCCTCTGCAGTATCCTGGCCCATCATGATGTGAACAGAGCCATTTTTCCTTGAACCAGAATCATAGGTGTACTATGGAGCCCAGGGCCAAAAATAGGAAATATCTTCTCATCAAATGTCTGAGTTAAAGTGACCAGGTGCTTTTCTGTTCCCCCATCCCAAAATGAAACCTCTCCCTTATCTATGTTTAGCTTAATGCGAATCTTTTCGGGACGCTGCTGCACCAGCAGCTCTGTACGCTCAGGTGTTAGGACAGTGTACACCCCTTTGCTGAGTCCTATGGCCCAAACCCCACGCTTCGTAGAGACCGTGAACTTCTTTTTGCGGGCCACTGACTCTTTGCATACACCCACAGCCCACTTGGGGCTGTCACCAACAATGACATCCCATCTGTGTTTTCCAGAGGTGTAACCTTCAGCACCCAGGACAAAGACGCAGGGATCAAAGCGCTCCGGGTTTTCAGGGGCAGTCAGCCGCTCTGAACTTTCCTTCACACTGGTCAGGTCAGGACTCAAGGACAGCCATGGAGAGGCTGTGTTTGGGTTCAAAACCACTGGATCTGCACACACAGGAAGAAACGCAACAGTGCCAAATTGCTCCACAAAAATTTGTTAAATATACGGTATTGAAAAAGTCTTTAAAGTCACACACAATGTTTTCAGAAGAACACTGCAGAATGCAGGTATTTTGTGCCAATTTTCAATTCAGTTTTTCCCAAAAATGACATTTTAGGGATCCAATTCAGTTTAAATTGACAACGTAAGTACTTTATAATATTTATGAGTAATTTACTCACAATATTCAACATGGGCCTGCATATTCTTCCAGATGTTGAAGCTCAAAGCACCGACATGCTTGCCCATGTTCAAAAGAGAGTCATCAGGGAGGCACGGGTCCTCATGAGTCCACTGGGTTCTAGAGCAGATGCAGTAATATGTGAAGTTAACAAGAGACATTTGAAAACCAGTGAAGTGCATTAGAACCCGGATAAAGTAGATCTTCATAAGAACCGAATAACAAAAACATGTAAACATGCTATGCAAAGTGTATTTGAAATATCCATAAATCATGCAAACATTGGTACTTAGAGATTTTATTGCACAGTATATGTGATTGCTGCAGTGAGTTTTGCAGTTACTTACTTTCTTTTTAAATTCTGAAAATTCTAAAACAAAAGAGAGTGATTGAGATTAGTTTAATGCAATTTTTTAAAAATCTTGTAAAATGCTTAAACATCAGAGACAAAACAAAAAAAGTCTTATAACTGTGGAATCCAGCGGCCCTCTCTTACCAGCAAGAGGGGTAGATCCTCATTGCCCATCTCCTTCTTCAGAGTGTCAATTAGCCCGTTCAGAGCGATGATTTGCGTTTCTGTGTCTGCAATCAGCTTCTGTACAGCAGCAATCTTCTGATCCTCCTCAGAAGCCAGGGCTGCCAGATGCTGAGTTTCTTCTCTATGAAGCAGATTGTGGAGCCTCTCAAACTCTGCCTTAATCTGGTTCTCCGCCTGCCCAGCTTGAGACTGTTTCAAGCCAGAGAAGAAACTTTACACACTCAGTATCTAAATATTACAGTATATATATTTAGCAGATAAGCTTATGTTGTACATATGTCTTGCACTGCCCCTTTGCACTATATGGAGAATCCTGTAGCTCAACCATCATTGATATACTGTAAAACAATGCGGCTCAAATAAATCTCTCTTTTGCAAGGTAAAAAAAAATGTCCTACACAGATCCAGTGAACTTAAATGATTTTGATTAAAATTTAAACAATCAGTCTATACATTATCCTGACATGCAGGTGACTAAATTGTACATATTATGTGTAATATGTACATCCACAAAATACCATTTCCTGTTCTCTCCTAATTCCCAACAGTATGCAGTTTCTCTGTTCTCTACTCTTTTCTCAGGTGAGGTCAGGATCAGGTACAGAGCAGCCTTAGTGGAGCTGAATAAAGTGTGAAAAAATTGTTATAGTAAAAGACACTTAAGCATTGCAGCTGTTAACAGATGGACTAAATGAACCTGAGGTGTCTGCTTTAAAGACTGAGGATGTCTGAATGCAAAGGACAAGTTTTGCAGCTCGTCTAATGATAAACCAGGTTAATGATTATACGAAAATAAATGTAATATGAAGACCATGAGACATGTCAGTAGCTTAACCTTGATGTGTTCCACCGTTTTGCTGAATTTGTGTGTCATTTTCTTGAATGATTCCACCTTCTTTTCAAAAATTTGGACTTTGAAGCCAAGCTCCTTCTGTGGAGACAAAGAGCGGAGTATTAAGTAACCATAAACAGACAGCGTTATCACAAGATATTTCAGGCTTGCCGATGGTGTTGTGCCAAAATCAGTATTCCCTTAACATGTATCCAAATTGGGCATAAAATAGGATATCCATATTGTCTTTTGCTGTTAATTTTTTTTTTTTTTTGGGGGGGGGCGTATGTTTACCAGACGTTACCAGGAAGGGTGGATTTGGATTGTGTTTATTCCTGGGCCAGGTAATCTAAAATGCTTCCCTAAGATGCTGTGGGTGCAAAGATTAAGTTATGTGGCTTAAGGATGTAGGGCGGAGGAGCGTGTGCAAGTGTAGAAGATTTTATATATATATATATATATATATATATATATATATATATATACACACACACACACATATACATATACACATATATACACACACATATATATATAAAAGCTGGTTTTCTCTTGTATAAAACTGAGGCCAAGTGCCACCAAAGGGAACAGCCGGCTTAAAAAGTACAAGAGAAAAAGGTCAGGGCACGTTACCTTACAGATCTGTGCGCCGTCTCTGAGTGGGAAAAGGCGGTGCGCGCTGTGCTGAGTGACACAGTCCACGCACACGGGCTCCTCGTCCCTCTCGCAGTACAGCTCCAGCGGCTTCAGGTGCAGCTTGCAGGTGTCCTCTCCGGGCCGCCTCTGGCCCTGGCGCCAGGCCGCCTCCTTGAGGAAGGTCTCGCTGGCGCCGCTGAGCGCCCGGTTGGATATGGCCTGGCTCTCCTCCGCTGCCACCCTGCACACCGGGCACTTCCTGGTGAACTGCAGGCTTTTCCGCAGGCAATCCTGACAGAAGCTGTGGGAACAGGGCAGCAGGACGGGGTCCCTGAAGATGCCCTGACACACGGGGCAGGTTAGGTCCTGCTGGAGGGACAAATGCTCCTCGGACATGTCCTCATCCATGCCGTCGGCCATGGCTTCGCGGGCCCCCTTCAAGTTTACTTTCGTTTTTGAGAAAACCCCTGAAAAGACGGATATGACACGGACAAACACGCACTCACCGGGATCTGCGGGATATGGAAAGACTTCGCCGGCTTCCCTAAACTCACGTGTGTGTGTGTGTGTGTGTGTGTGTGGGGGTGTCTGTTTCGGGGACAGGCTAAGGAAGTAGAGAACACACGACCTGCACCATCACTATCGCTACAAGTTCGTTTCCCCGTCTCAGTTCTTTTCCGTGTTTTGTCACAGGCAGCGAACCTGATTGGGGTTTATTCAACACCACCTCCTAGTGGATATCGAGGTTATAACAGAAATTACAATGGATTTTTTTGTTGCCGTGCAGATGTGCTTTTCTGCACCTGACAGCACAGCTGGCAGAGAGAGAGAGAGAGCGAGAGAGAGAGAGAGGGAGAAACACCCTATTTGTTTAATGCGTCTGTATACAGATATAGGGCCCAGACAGTAGCTTCCCCATGGGAACTGAGGCCCTTTGACATAAATAAACACTATTAATCTCCTGTAAGCTTTAACATTGTCCAACTTCCCTTATACTACAACACTACACAAACACACCATGTCAAAAACATCTGGTGATCAGTTATTGTGCATCTATCTGTGTGTAACTGACATCAGGTTACATCTCTTTATTTACTAAAGTCTTTATTCGAAGAAGCTCAGATGTTTTCATGTACTCCATTTTTGATAAATTCATAAAATTTATATACTTTATGATTTGTGTAGATTTTTTTGTGTCTGGTGTGTCTTTTCAGTTTTAACACAACAGTTATTAGAGCTGTAGTAGGAATAGGACAGTTAAGTTTCTGCACAGAAAAAAAAACATGCCAGCTTGCATTCCTGCCGGCCTCCGATAACACAGCAGTTGTTGTATCATTATGCTGCATCTTGAGTAAGTTAAGAAAATTCTTAACCCTGCAGAGCCTTAGTTTTTTTCCTTATAAGAACTGCACTTTTATGATTTTTTTTTCTTGATTTTTTTTTTTTTACTTGCAAGAGAAGGATCCAAAACTTTCTGTTATCATTGTCTCACTCCTGTTTGCTGCTGCTGCTGAGAGTTTAGATATTAGGAGTCAGAGCAGAGTTAGACCTGGTTCTTGACAGGCTGAGTGGAACAGGAGTCTGCTTTGTGACTTTTCACTGTGAATCAAGCAAACCTTGTTTTTTATTGGCAAATAAAAATGAAAGATACAGTTTCTTGCTTCAGTGTAAGGCCCCTTTAAATCCCTTTGCCATGTTTTCAAATTTAATTTGTGTAGCTCTGTATCTTCTTTTTTCAAAAACTAGAAATTCCCAATCATATCACTGACTGGTCCTCATTCCACTGACATCCTCTCTTCAAAACACAATTCTGGGATTTCATGATGTGAGTATATCCATCAGATGGACCCACCTCTGCCAATATGAGACACTGCATTGTCGCCAGTGTGATTATCCATCCCACTTGGTAAAGTCAAATTGCATAAGACATATCACAGTCAAGCTCATGATGACATCCAAGTGTAAAGCTAAAGTGTAAAGCATAGAATTTTAGTTAGTAGCAGGTACAGAAATAAATTTCACACAGGAAATCAAAAGGGCCAAAGCTGTTTCTCTGTTTTTCACAAGGTGCAGTCACCCATGTAACTCTAAAAACTAAAGAACAACACTGAAGCAAAACATGGTTTACAGATAACATTGGCATTTCACAACTATACCCTTTAACTGGAAAACTAAGAATACACAAACACACACGTATTAACCTCACTGATGTAAAGCTAAGACTCTACATCCTATCCCATCTATAGTATACAGAGGCAAAATTACAAAAATTTGGTCACTGTCCAAATACTTATGGAACTAACAGTATATATATATATATATATATATATATATATATATATATATATATGTTTGGTTGCTTTTCAGCCAACTGAAAAACAGAAAAACATGCATACTGTTACAACATCTTTCTTTATTCAAGTTCTTAACAAGAGATTAACTAATTATCTTAATTAACTTAACTTATAGCCAAAGTGGAAATGTAGTGTTGTAAACTTACCATAGAATACAACAATTGGTGAGGGACTTCAACAGGTAGTGAAAAAAAGCTTTTTCCTGTCTAGTTTTTGACATGAAAGGAAGAGACCGCAGCTTAAATCACCAGAGAAAAAAAAATTTAAAAAAATTTAAGAAGCAACACAGCAACTACTGTTGCTATGTAGCAACTACTGTGAATTCCCCTGCTGTTTGGTATTCAACTAAATTGTGTAGAAAGATCTATTGTGGATATCAAAATGAAACAAATCACTTTGATTGTCCGAAGCCACACCAGGTCTGTTGACATTTGTATTTGCTAACATGTCTCCTTCATGCTTTCAAATCCAAAATAATTGTTCTGTCAGCAACTGAAAATTTTAATGTCACTTGAAATTTTGGGAGTTATTTTTGAAACCCATTGAATCCAATACAATACATTCCACAGTAAAATATACAGTGAAAAGTCAGGAATGTTTTTTTCATTAATGTATCTTACTTAGTTAAAAAAAAACAATCTGTCAATGCTTCAGGAAAGCTGTTTTCTGATTGTGAGTTTATAAGTCAGTGATTTGACTTTCATAAGCGAATGCTTGCGTCTTAATCAGCCCCTCTCACCACATTTACTGCATATATGCTGCAAAAGCAAAGGTGTGAAAAAAAACAGGAAAACACTTTGAATTCTGTGCTGGAGATGAGAAAAAGAAGCCAGAGGCCTAAGACCGCTGTTGCAGGTGTCAAGTACATATGAATATCTGTGTGAAGACACAGAAGTGTCACAAAATCATAGGGTTTTGAAAGAGATTGCTAGATCTTTGAAAAGGTTTGTGAAATTGATTGAACAGGGGATTTTACAGACAAAGAATATACTACATGAATAGCAGGAAGAGGAAAAATTGTTTTGATAAGGTACATGAGGCTATTAATAATAACCCAGGATCTGATTTAACAGCTGGAATTAGCTCATTCACTATTTTCACTGTTTTATTCATTCTGATTACACTGTGTAGTATTATCACAGCAACATATCATGGATGTTTCTGTCTGTGAGTCACCACTTTTTTGTTTCACTGTCTCTCTTCTGTCAGCTGGTTCATAAGATAGTGGGGATGAACAGCAGACACAGCAGACAACAGCAGAAACTCACTGCTCCGTCATACAGTTGTGCAGTTTTCACTGTGCAACATTAGATGAGCTGTCAATATTCAGGTACTTAAGTACTTAAATTCTATTGGTCTCTATTCTCCATTATTCTTATTCTTTTTCTTATTACAATCATACTGCTATAATCGGTTAGGTTTCAAGTTTAGTTTAGTTTCAAGTTCAGTTTCAAGTCTGATTTTTAGGGTGCATATTTGGTCTTCCTTCTATTTGTTAATTGCTGAATTGTAATTACACTGGCTTTCAAATTTAGTGGCTAAGGAGGCTTCAAAACTAAACTCATGTCCTTTTCGAATATGCCTTAGTTCCTGGGTCAGTGCTACTACTGTAGTGGGCAGTTTCACATATTTTCTGCTGTGACCTTACGTCTTTTTTTGACTATGTCTCACGGCGTATGACATCAAATCTTGGCGGCGTCTAATCTAATCTAATCCAATTGTGTAGTTTGGAAATTTAGTCAGTGCCTTCAACATTTCTAATGAATGTTACTTTGAAAATCACGTTCAGGTCTGCACATAATCACGCCACCACGGTGTGTGCACGAACGGGAATACAAAGCTTGCATTAAATTACACAAGAGAGAAATGTAAACTAAAACTGAGATAATAAGTCATGCAGTGACTACCTTTCGTGATGAAATCTCTACTATTGAGGGGCATGCCTTTAAAATGGCGCAGAACCCTCAGTGAACCTGAAAGTAAAAGCCTCACAAGGCTGATGTACCAAGAAGTTCCCCTGAAGTTGTTAGACTCACTCGAATGTCAAAGGAAAAGCAGCGCACACATTTTCTACAAAGCACACGCTCGGAATGAACACTAACAGATTCCGAAACATCCAAAAGCTACATTAGAAGGTTTTCACATTCAGCCTGTGTAAATTAAAATAAATATTATATTCATCAGTCTTCTTGGAAAGTGCACCAGCCTACTATATACACATCTTAGTGTGCCATTTAAAATAAATGCAGATACCGACTAAGAAAAAGCCATTTTCTTTCTTTCGGTGGCCTGGTACCTGGACCTCTTCTTTGTTTAGCATTTCAATGAATTAAGTGCAACAAAATCAACTAGAAAGGCGCTAAGTAGATGGCAGACATCCACCAAGAACAGTTTCAGATAAAAAGGAATTAGATTCATTGTAAATGATCCAGATTTGCACCCAAAATGTATGGGAGTTTTCCCTAGAGACCCCCCCCCCACACACACACACACACACACAAACACATACACACACATACACTAAATTCAGTGCAAAATCAGGCCATTACTCTTTGAGTAATCCAATAATAACCCATAATTTAATAATGTCTTTTCTAAATAATAATTCAATATTAAATTGTCTTTTGAGGACATAACTGTTGTCCAAGAAATAAAAACTAAATTACAAATATTAAAGTGGGTTTTGAGTTAGTTCCAATAGCAAAACCATTTTGTCTAATTCTGCCTAAAAACGTGAAACCCTCAGCATACTTATGTCTCGCCTCATTTTAAATTGCTGACGTGTTCACACTGTTTTCGTTTTGAAAAGGGATTTGAAGGGTGCCCAGTAGATGCCAATTATCAAACAAGATAGAGTACACCCCGCAGACAAAAATAATCAGATTTATTGTAGATGATCCGGATTTGCACCAAAAATGTTGTGGGGTTTTCCCCAGTGCACCCCCAATCTCTCCACTAAATTCATTATAAGCTGTTTTTGGCGATATGTATATATATATAAATTATTTTTTTTAAGATATAAAAAGCAAAGTAGGAATAGTAACGTGGGGTTTGAATCGGACACAATAGCAACAATAACAACAGCCCTCTGCGCAGTTATGCCTGCTTTCGTCTTAAATATCTGAAGTTGTCGTAGTTGTCATCAGTGGTTTCGGGGCGGCCTTTGAAAGAATCTACATATACAATTCCTGGTAACGGTGGAATGCTGAGCTCATTTCTGCTGTGCAGCCTTCTGCTTCTGCGGGGAATAAAATGACGCTGGATTACGATTCAGTAAGTTATTGCGCTATTTCTTTATCAATTCGGAGATAATACATATGCCTTCATTTAGTAGGAATAGTTAAATTCGCATGCATAGCTATATTACTCTTTATTATTTGAGGATTTAAATGCACTTGTGCGAATCACTCATTCGCACAAGACGCGTTTCAAGTGATCTGGTAGATTCCCTCTCCACCTGTTTTGCTCCGGGGATCTTAATCAGCTGATTGCTGATAAGCATACATTGGGTAAAGCAGTACAGATAACTTTATTTGATTCTTTGTTCGCTCCTTTTTTTCACTTTCATCCTTTTCACGCCTTTAATTTGCAGTAAGAAACCACAGCGTTATACTGTGATGTGGTTTGGAGCTTTACGACGTGCCATTGCATCCCTGTGCCATTCACTAAAAAGTTGCAGTATTATGTGAGGGATCGAGCGAGGACAGAATGATGGGGCTACGGTCAACTTTGTGCGATAGTGGCCCTTTAGCCGTTTACTTTTAACGGCAAAAGGATGAATTATTCAAGAAGATGCAAATTTCAGTTCCTCAAGAGTTATCGCTTGGATAAAACTGTGAGAGCTATACATACTTCCTCTTTGAAATGCATTAATTTCAGTTCCCACTCTTAAAACACAAAAAGTGGGTATATACCGTATTATCGTGACCATAATAACCGAAATGGTCATATTTTCTCCATGCAAACAGGTGATTGAGAAATATTTGACTGGTACAAAGTCAGAAAATTCATCAGGAATCTAACCATCAAACCTTCACAAGCTCGTCTTTCACCTCCGAAACGTACTAGGCTATGTCAACTTCTCCGTCTGCAGGGCACTAAATGACTAATTCATACCTTTCTTGCCAGGATGTTAGACTTCCTGTAAGGTGCTCCGGTTTTTTTTCTGCTCTCGAAAGGCCATTAATATATATACAGCTTGCTCAGCAGGGTTTACATCAAATTGCATTTTGACATCGGAATTCTTTCGTTATAAATGTATTTAAAAACGACCCATATTCGGGATTATGTTTCTAGAACAGACGGCAAACAGAACGACATCTTTGAAACATCTTTTCATTTTGCATCAGACAAATAGATCAATTCACGCCAATTTCTCCTTCTTTTCCTTCAGCTTTTTGAGTCGCTGGGAGGTGACAAGATTGTCTTGAAATTAGATAATTTATCGTATCTTGATGGCTATTATTCTATCGAAGACATCACCTTTTCTTATGGAGACTGTTGTGAGGGGGGCGATGTATGCGACGTGAACGAAGGCACGCGTTTTGACGCCGTGTACATCCCGGTTCTGTACTCTTTGGCGTTCGTCGTGGGCATCCTGGGAAATGGAGTGCTGCTGGGAGTTCTGGTTCGGAGCAAGAAGGCCTGGAGTGTGACGGACACCTTCATCCTCCACCTGGGTGTAGCCGACCTGCTGCTGCTGGTGACTCTGCCACTCTGGGCTGCCCAGGCCGCAAAAGACGTTGGCTGGACGTTTGGTACTCCTCTCTGCAAACTCACGGGAGCTGTTTTCACGGTAAGAGGTGTGCAGCAGGAAAAACAAAAAAAAAAAGGGGGGGGGGATAAATCACTGAAACCAACTACTTTGTACACAAGTTCTTGATGAAAAAGAAATTCACTTCTCTTTGGCTGATTTCTTTGCTCGCATAGATCAATTTCTACTGTGGGATCTTTCTGCTGGCCTGCATCAGTCTCGACCGCTACCTGTCCATTGTTCACGCTACCCAGATGTACTCCCGTAGGAAGCCGTGGGTCGTCCAGGCCAGCTGTTCCGCGGTGTGGCTCTTCTCCCTGCTCCTCTCTATCCCCGACTGGATCTTTCTGGAAGATGCGAAGGATGACAGACGAAACAGGAGAGCGTGTGTTCGCGACTACACCAAGTTTGGCCCCGGGGCGGTGTCTGACTGGCGGCTGGCATCGCGTCTCCTCTACCACACGGTGGGCTTCCTGCTTCCATCTGTCGTCTTGATCTTCTGCTACTCCGGCATCCTGCGGCGGCTGCGGTGTGGTACCCAGGGCTCTCAAAAGCAGAGGGCTTTCAGGGTGATCATGGCCGTGGTGGTGGTTTTCTTTCTCTGCTGGACGCCGTACAATGTCACGCTCTTAGTGGACACGCTTCATTCCAACAGCAGCAGCAGCGGCGGCGGCGGCGGCGACAGCTGTGAAGTCAGAACAACTCTGGAGAAGGCGAAGGTCATCACCTCCACTGTGGGCTACCTCCACTGCAGCCTCAATCCCATCCTGTACGCCTTCGTGGGTGTCAAGTTCCGGCGTCAGCTCCTGGACATCCTGAGGTCCATCGGCTGCAAGCTGCAGGTGAGGACCGCGCTCCAGTCCGGGGTCAGCAGCAGGAGGAGCTCTTATTGGTCCGAGTCCGCAGACACCTCCAACTCCGTGGCAGTCTGAGAGGGAGACGCGGACAATATCGACAAGGATCTTGAAACAAACTGACCTAAACTCACACGACGACAGAGACACGAACGGCTGAGCTCACGAAGCCTTTTATTTTCCCCGTGTTGTAGGCTATGTTGTCCTTGAATATTTCTTTTCTGTAGTTGTAGGTGACAGAGCATTAGTAGAACAGGGACACGGCCATAGGAAAAAGATGCCAATGTAATGAGGTCATACACCTGTGCTTGCGGACAGCAGGTTTATTTTTATGGTATGGTGAAGATAGATCACTTCCCTTTTCTGAATGCCAGGCAACATTGAACCAAAAACAGGTCAACACAACATTTCATACTGCAATGTGTATTGTTACCGACCTATCTTTTTTTTTTTACATGCAAACTCTTAAATTACCTATTTTATGCTTTATACCATATGTTTTACTTTATATTTCTTGTCTTGTCTTTTTGTATGGAATATTCAAATGTGCAAATAAAACTGTATTTTCTGAATGACAAACCAGTGTGTTTTCAACAGTCAGCCAACATGGCACGAGATGACAATTCAATATACATGATTTCAGATTGAGACTCAAAATGAGATAATATCAAATCTACTTTCCAGGTATTTTTTGAGGAATATATATATAAAAAAAACCAAAAAAACCAAAAACCCAAAAAACAGTCAGACAACTAAAACACATCAAACAGGGGATACACTCTGTTGATCAAGTTTACAATTGTCTTTCTGTTTCCATTTGACACCTGTAGGCTAGTTTGTAAATGTGTAGACCTGACCAGCTGAATCCAGATGGTGGCACCATTATACCGCAGGCTGCTCATTGAAGCAATCTTTTTGGCTGCAGGGATTTCCAGGGGATGTGGATCGCACCCAGGACTGTGTCAACAAAGTCAAGTTGAAATTTCTGGAAATCTTCTGTGGAAGATGATCTCACATTCTGTGACTACACACATATTACACATTACTATTTTTCTTATATGTTTCGAATTAAATTTCCCAACATGTTCCTGTTTTAGATGGATAAAATAAAATGGAACAGTTAAATTAAAGAGTAAAATGTGAAATTTTGCAATAAAAAAACACAAACAATTTTTATGTATGGTTTAGTTGGTGGCTTGTCTAAAAGGCCATTCCACAGCAATCTAAGGAAGTAGAAAGTCATGATATATAGTGATGGATGCCTTTCTGTTTGCAGATGCCTTTGCTCTACCTATTTAAACCACAGGTTACATAATGCCAATGCTCTACTGGTTCAGTCACTGTGAGAGAGAGCAAAGAGAGCGACAGGTTCATAAACTCTTCCACGATTCGGTGGAGTAAAGAGCTTGGCCTAAAGCAAATTCAGACACACTGAGCTTTTTGTGTTGTGTTGTCAGGCATCTTGTTTAAATCATTGAAGTCACTAGCCTCAATGTTTTTTCGCTGTTGTACTTCAATCAAGTAGTGTGTCTTGTTTTTTTTTTTTTTGGGGGGGTCAGGGAATTCAACATGTCCATCAACTAACCATGGATGTTCTCCATACAGTTTAATCATGCTACCAGTCTCTAGCAGTGAACTCTACAGAAAAAAGAAGCTGTTTTAATTTGGTTTGAGCATTTCCCCTGTTCAGTCCGTCTCAAACACCAGGCGGTGCTGTGTAGCTTTGAACCAAAAATACCTATCTAGCTCTTCTACTTCTGCAGAGTTCAGTGCAGGAGACTGGTGGCACATTTAGACTGAATGGAGAAGTGAGTAGAAGGGTACAATATATAGGGATTTATTGAGATTTTATCTGATAAATGATAAGAAATTGACCTTAAGTGTACAGAACATCCTAAGAGTTTGTATATGTTTATCATATTTAAATGAGATGGTGATTATACATGATACACACATGAAAAAAGAAACTGCAAACCCACATGTGAGGGTTTCAGTGGAAATCTTACATCTTTTGACAGGAAACTGAAACAACGAGAGAGCCGCACATCCTCAAACATGTGGTTAAAGCAGAAATGTCAGAGGAAACAAATGAGCAAAGTGCACAGGAAAATGCTCTGACCTGTGGTAAACATCTCCAATTCAATCAATATGCATATGTTTAATATAAAAAACCATAAAGTGCCACCACTGCTGTTGCTTAAAACGTGTCTCATTCATTATTTGAATGAGAAGCAAACATCTGACTACAGCTGGGTGGTGGTGGTATAAGAAGCCTCCTAACAATAACCAGTGTGCTTACAGGTTACCCATTTCAGTCATAATGCCAATGCTCTACTGGTTCAGTCACCGTAGGAGAGAACAAAGTGAGCAACAGGTTCATCAACTCTTCCACAGTTTGGTGGAGTAAAGAGTTTGACAAGTGTATTGTTTTCAATTACCCGTCTTCTGGACAACAAGGTTTATGTTTTCTGTTGATGATCATTAAAGAAAAGTCCTTGTCACTCTTATTTAACAGATAAGCCCTGTCTGAGGCAGGAAATAACACTTGAATCTGATGCAGTGCTCAAGAGAGCTTTTACCAGTGATACAATAAATGTGATAGCTTGCTGCTGTTACACTCAACCAGTATTTCTCGGACAGTCTTCATAAGGCTTCAGCGCTAGATGAACTTCGGTGCCACTCAAGTTACAGGAAGAAGTTAGAAAGGGAAAGCAAAATAGGTGGGCTGTGGGAGGGGAAACAGTTCCTTTTCCAAGTATGAAATTACTCTTGTGCTTCTAAAAGAATACTTAATACTTTATTTCCGGGCACATTTATACATGGGAACATTATCATCTCGCCATGAGCCAAGAAGTCGGGCTTGCCTTGCAGGCTGTAACCTGCGCAGCAGTGTGGTGGAAAAACCACAGCGTTGGCCCTCATCACATCATGTGCTATGATGTTTATATGAGGCTTTTATCTTCTCAAACTCCTCATCTTCCCTCTATTTACCACCTACATTATTTTTTTCCAGTCAGCTGCCCATGCACACAAAGCATGCCACAGTTCCCCTCCCCTCCAACAGACAAGTCTTCAAATGAGAGTAAACAGAGAGCTATGCAAAGGCTGCGGGCCCAACAGAAAGCGGTGTTTTCTTTTCCTCCTCCTCCATCTTGTTTTGTCAGCTGATTGATGACCTCACCACTCGTTTGTGTCATCCTTTGTCCTACAGTCCACACACATCCATGTTGCAAAAGTGAAGTCGAAACTAAAAAGCTCCATAGGATTCAGTGAGGGAAATTCCCTCATGGCATCATGGCCATACATAGAAATCCAAACACTCACTGTGCAACTGTGGAATCCACAAAAATATAGAGAAGTGACATGTGAAATAAAAAATAAAATTGTAAAATGAAAAGCAAAACCATACTTGATGTTTTCAGAAATAAAGTTATAAATGGTATCAGACCGTTTAATGCAAGCACACAGAAACGCTGACAGGGATAAGAGCTTATATTCCTCCAAATTTCAAAAATTATGGTATGAGCTTTGAGATGACTGATAACAGCTGAAAACTGTTCAATGACACAACAGTTTTTCATGTTATATAAAAACACTCTGCTCTCAATAATAATGACCATTATAAAAATAATAAGAACAATAATAATACACTAAAAAATATAAAAAAATATATAGCTACAATGTAATTTAAAAAAGAAACTCATGATTTGAGGTAATAAGCTAAAGTTGTTCAAAAGTGATCACAAAACACGAGTGCAAAATTACCTGTCCCCATGACTTGGCTCTGAAACCTTCACATTAAAGTGCAATGTGAGAGAGTCATATTTTGTATTTATCATCATTTCACACCCATGACAAGACTTCTCGCTAAATTCCCCCATCATTCAGATCACTTCTGAGTCACAGGTGGACATTTTTGCCAGTTCATCAGCATTGAGCTGACTGCACCTGATCCCCTGCACTTGCAATCTGTTTCAGCTCTTCCCCCCCATGCCTCTGTTCAGGCAGGGCTTCCTCGCCCAAACCCATCTCCCACAGTGAACTTTTGGATTCATCTGTAGTGCATCTCAGCATGGCCAAGGTCTGCTTCCTGAAGTTTCCACATAGGATTAGATAGAGCAGAGGCCTGAGGCAGGCGTGAATGCAGCCCAGAGCAGATGTGACCGCCAGTGCTGTTCCCATGGAGCCTTTAGGATCTCTAGATAAACCACTGTGGCGCTCCTTATAGCTGCCCCTGTAGGTGTCCACGAAGAGTGTGATGTTGTATGGTATCCAGCAGAGAAAGAAGACCGTGGCCAAGGGCAGGAGGACCATGATGGCTCTCTGCTTCAGGAGGCTTTCAGATCTGTGCTGCAGCCGAAACAGGATACAGGAGCAACAGAAGGTCAGGGTGAACGCAGGCAAGAGGAATCCCAGTATGAGGTGGAGCAATCGTGACAACAGCTGCCAGTCAGCTCCTGACGGAGAGTATTTGTGAACACACAGTGTTTTCTCTTGTGCTACATCTTCCCTAGTCGTTAAAAAAATCCAATCAGGGATGGTGAGGAGCAGGGAGACGACCCAGACCAAGAGGCAGCTAAAATGTGTGAGCTTAGGTTTCTTGTGGATGTACAGCTGGGTAGTGTGGACAATGGACAGGTAGCGATCTAGACTGATGCAAATGAGCAGAAACATCCCACAGTAGAAGTTGATCTAGGAAAAAGAAATGAAAAAACAGAGAGAAAAGAAACTGTGATCTAGTGCAACACAGAAACCTCCAGCCATTTTTATCACTGAGCTTTCCCTACTTCCCTATTCCCCCTACTCTGATCCTCACATCTTGCCTTTTCCCAGAAATGCTAAAATGGCTGGAGGAATGTTGAGGTCACTGGGGGAGTACAGTTGCTCAGTAATAGTTTTAAGTTCAATGGACCTTGATCTTCCAAGAGTCATGATTAAGCAGGAAATGATGGCCTACAGCCAACACAAATCTATCCAGAGACAACTCTCTCATGGCTTCACCGAAAACCTTACCCTCCCCCCCTCCTGTTCCCTACACCCCACTCGATACTTACATTAAAAATGGCTCCACTGATCTTGCAGAGAAAAACCCCAAAGCACCATCCATTATGTTGAGCAGCCCCTACAGCCCAGAGGGGCAGCATAAGAAGCAGCAGGATGTCTGCGACACCCAGGTGAAGGATATAGATGACTGATATTCTCCAAGATCCCCTCTTCTTTGCCAGGACAGCGAGGAGCAGCACGTTTCCCAGCAGACCTACAACTAGCACCACGGAGTACAGAACCGGGATCAACACACCCGCACTACCTGTTGATCCAAAGTCGTCTATAGATGTATAGTCCTCAGTGTAATCATAGCTGCCGCTCTGGTTAAGAAATCCACCAAGATCCACGTCAATATCCATGTTCTTCTACTGTGGAGGCAAAAAGGTTGATAACAGAGAGATCAAAAATACTGAAGTGCCTCAGAGACCAAGTGTAAGACTGTCAGCTTATTCACGCCTCTCTCTCTGTGCCTTTATTATCAGATGAAGTGAATAAAAGCTTCCCCTGGAAAGTCCAGCTGATGCTTTTTAAACATGCTAGGACTCACACAGAACTCACATGGTGAGATGTCACTGGATGAGGCAATTGTGGGTTTAAACAGAGAGCAAAGTTCCCCTTAGTCATGCAGGGGAACACACACACACAAACTATAAAGCTTTTTCATGCACAGTGGCTGTGAGCTATGGTCAGTTTTTCTTCTGCAGCTGAAATAGAGGTGCAGGCCTATACCACGAGACCAGAAGTCCTGGTAGGTGACGAGATATGGCACTACTATAAAAGGGCTGCGCAGATAAAAATGCATTATGGTTCATATCAGGGAGCGGTTTCGAAACAGAGAAGAAAAAGGAACTAGAAGGGGGGGGAAGCTTAATTCCTAGCGTTCCCACCGCAACAATGGCTGCAACTAAAATGTGCGCCAAGTTAGTGTTTATTAAAAAAGTACATATAAAATACATTAAACACACACACACACACACACACAAACATTTCGAGATCTGCAATCATATTATCTCGCTTACCACACAGCGCCTCAGCTGCAGACCCTGAGGACAGCTTGTCAGTGCGCTGTGAAGCGGGGATACTGAAGCCAAACGCCCGCACGTATCCGTGTCCATTCACACTGGGGTCCACACACTTCCGACTGTAAACTGCCGTGGCCGTTTTTGTTTTTTTTCTTGGAGGGAAGGGAAGAAGGAGGCGGAGAGGGTGAAGGAGCAGGGAGGAGGAGGGAGGAGGTCACCTACAACTGTCGGGCGTCCGTCACCTCCAGGCGGAAAAACGAACCGACGCGTCCTCCGTGCTTTCTTTTCTTTCTTTCTTTTTTTTCCAACGCAAACTTTCGCGATTGACAAACTTCTATTTTTTAATTCAAAGGGGGGGGGGGTGCGTGAGTAAAGTGTGAGTGTGAATGTGCAAAAAAAAAATAAAATAAAAGCGCGGGGAAAAACAAACAAACAAACAAAAGCGGAAGATTTGGAGAAGCTGCGCTCGCCGGCTGTGCGTTTGTCTGAAAACGCAGGCGCTCCACACTCACGCATTCCGACCGTATCTACCGACTATGTCTTATACTTGACGTGCACATGTCCTGCCACCTCCCCTACTCGGCTGTTGTTTATCCGCGACATGTCGACCTGCTCTCAAGTTGCAGTTCCGCCACATATCTCGACGCACACGAAGAGGCACCAGTCGCCGTCAGCTGTTTTTCAAAATAAAGCACTTCATCAAACTCTCTACGGCGCCTCCGAATGCAGATCTCGGAGACAAACGTTGAAAGAAAAAAAAATCGGCGCGACTCCCTGGTTTGCAGCGAAAAATCACAGATTATATTAAAAAAAAGGCACAATCCCTGTGACGTAAGCCATTTGGGTAGACAAGGACTTTATTTCGAAGGCCACGTTGCCAAACTTCCGTGTTTACACACCTGACTTGACGCAGCTGCGCACACGCGGCGCGCTGGACACAAAGACGCTGCGCAAAGAGCCGCTTTCCACCAGATGGGACAGTTGAGCTTGTCTCTCCAGAGTGAACAGGAGAAATGGCTGTGAAATACATCTACTCAAGTAGAACCACTATTTTTAACAACAATTTTGAGGTACTCATAATCGAGTATTTCCATTTGAAGCTAGTTTATACTTCTATGCCACCACATTTCAGAAGAAAAGATTGTACTTTTTACAACCTACATTTATCTGACAACTGCAGGTACAATATACCTTTGAGAGATTTTACATTGAAAATAAAATACGATTATAAATGATAGGCTTACAATATAAGATATATTGATTAAAAAATCAGTGGTTATCGATGACCTTAGGAACAACTTAGGACCACTTATCTTGATTCAGACATCTATGAGTCCTTAGTTGTGTAGTATTTCCTGTTTTCTGATAGCTTCATTTAAATAACTTCCCGACACCCAAAAAGGACCAATCTTCCAATATATTTCACAAAAAGATGCGATTAGAGATTGCAAAAAATAAAATTTAACATAAATGTGTATATCAGTTTGTTTTTTTCTTCTTTCCTCTCCAATTAGTCATCTCATGGTCACAAATATTTATCTTCTGACCCTTAGGAGGGACCCAAACCCTAAGCTGGGAACTAAACCACTAAAAATTTTAATGCAGGGGTCGTTACTTGTAAGATTTAGACTTATAAAAATGTTCATTCAATTTATTGGAAAAAATATGTATTGGTACAGATTAAAAAAAAACAACGGTATATAGTAAATAGTTAAAATCAGCTCTACCTAGATCATCTGAGAGTGCATTTTTCTGACAATACTTATTTATAATTACTAGGGTTTTTTTGTTTGTTTTTTTACATTGCAATATCATTGCTTTTACTTAAGTATAGCATCTGAATACCATTGGCTGTGGTCAATATCCTCAGATTGATTTTCACATTCTGCCTTTGCTCTGTGAGCAAATACGGTGAACTTTACTTTTCTGGATCTACACTTCTAATACTGACTCAGTGGCACAGAATCAGATGCACAATTCTCTCCAAAGCACTCTGTCCCGCCATCACACCCAGTTCACTGTAGTTCCAAACTTATATGCATTACCTTGTGCACTATCTCTGAGATTTGTTAGTGCACTTGGCAGCTACATATTGTGCTGAATCAAAGCCGCAAAGAATAAACCTAGAGAGAAGTAACATGAGATGTTGATGCATAATAGACACAAAACTTTTATTTTTATTCAAAAATATTTATTATACAAATCTTTGTACCTCACCGAGCCCTTGGGTTTTACTGCAGAATTCGAAACAAGTCATATTCATTTCCTTATTTGCAGCACAGTGTCATATTTTGACGCACACGGCAGAGGGAACAGCTGTAAAAGTCGAACAAATGGAACATAACAAACAGTAATTTCAATACACTCAAATTTTCAACCATACAATAATTTTCAATTTCATAACATGAAAACTGTTTTACTGCAAACTATCTGAGAGTGGAATCTGTTGGAGAAAAATCCATTTAGTGTAAGGAGATGAGAGAGGAGTCTGACGACTAAAACCACAAGCTACATCTTACGTGCTGAGCAAGCATTTCTATCAGCGTGAAGAAAGAAATCGAGATGAGTCACTTGATTTAAACTATGGGCACAAACATGAACTAGCTTTCATGAAAAGGTCAGAAGACAGCATCAGCATGTGGGACATGTTTTTTTCCCCACTGTGCCGCACCCTCATTTCATAATTTTACTACAGTATACATGAGAAAACAAGAAACAACAACAAATTAACGTGGTTTAAGCTGCACCATACCAACAACCTAATGGAAAAGCACCAATGGAAGGAATATGTCACAAAAATCTAGATGCAAAAACAGGAAGAAAAATTTCCCTCTGAGAACATTTTTAAAAGTCTGATCATTTATTTTCTGTTTAGGCATTCCTTTCTATCAATTCACTCCTGGTTGCTTTCTACTTTTCGCTCACACCGAACCCCCTTTCTCTCACACAACCACACACCTATTTAACTCCTTACTGCTCTCTCATCAGTTTCACCCCATGACAGAAAAGGAGGTGTTTTCACTTTCTGCAGAACTGAATGAGCCTGTTGTTCTTCTAAGCCTCCTCTGCCTCCATCCCTCCATCCCCAGCCAGCCCCTCTGTCCCAACAATCCCTTACACATTCTTGCTAGCTCCCTCCTAAACTTCACCCCAACAAAGCCATACAGCAGAGGGTTCAGGGCGCAATGTGACAGCCCCATACTTTCAGTGATCAGTGTCCCAAAGTCCACCACATGGCCAAACTGGCAACCTCCAGTCACTGCACCAAGTCTGTGCAGACTATCTGCCAGTTGAAAGCAGTTGTAGGGTGCCCAGCAGATGACAAACACAGACACCAGGGAAATGATGAGGCGGAGAGACTTGCGCTTTTGGCGGCGAGTGGCATTACATAGAGACCTGAAGATGCGGATGTAGCAGTAGAGCATGATCACCAGAGGGAGCCCAAAACCAAGAACCACACTGACAAACTGCAGCCCCACCTGCCACTGTGTGGAGTTCTCAGTGAACCAGACTTGACACAAGACAAGCCTGTGCTGACCCGGGGTGTCCAAATCCACTACCTGTTTGAAGGTAATGTCCACCACACTCAGGCAAAGGCAGCTCACCCAGATGAAGGCACAAGCAACTTGGGCATGGCAGGTGTTTCGCTTCCAGCCAGAGCTGACAGCGTGAACAATGGCCAAGTACCGGTCAAAGCTGATGCACGCCAGGAAGAGGATGCCACTGTAGCGGTTCAGGGAGAGGAGGGCACCGGAGATCTTGCAAACAGCCAAACCGAACACCCACTGGTATGCCCACTGCACTGCAAACAAGGGCAGAGTGAAAGCCAGCAAGAGGTCAGAGATGGCCAGGTGCAGGAGGAAGGTGTCAGTCAGAGAGAAGGAGCAGGCACCACCACTCTGGGAGTTTCGGTAGCGTCTGATCACAAGTAGCACCAGCACATTGCCCACAACAGCCAGGAGGAACACCAGGGTGTAGACAGGAGGGGAGTACTTCTGTGCAAACTTGTAGATTTCCTCTTGTAAGCATGGGGCTGCATCACTCCTGCTTATGTTATGGAACCAGGTGTAATTCTCTTCATCCTCAAAGTTCTGCCGACAAGGGAGGAAAAACTGTCAGATACTTGAAGGAGATAAGTTATTCAAGAAAAGTGTAGTTTACTGATGGGTTCCCACCCATCTCATTTCACAAACCTCTTATGAAGTTCTTGGTATACTTGAGCCTTACTAAGAACAGCTTTTGACATGACTGTCAAATGATCCCTATTTTCATATTAAAACAAATCAAATAGAAACACTATAAGATATCATCAAATAATATTTGTTGGAGGAACATATTCACTACCATGGTTGTTTACTTGCTCATGTTACAGATAACAGCTTATAGATACATCTCAGACTACAATATGACCAATGTCCTGATGACCAGTTTTATGTGTATTACAGTAGTAGTCACTCACCCAGTAATCCTCAGTGGTTGGTGTAACTTCATCCATATTCGTTGTAAGCAAGAATGTAGGACAATGCCTTAGACCCTCCAAGAGTCAAGAGAACGCAATCTAATCATAGCATCCACTCAAACACATCAGCTAAGCTTTTCTGTCTATCTTTCAGTCTACGCATGTCCAAAAGAGGAAGTCATAATTTCCGGAACCGAAACTATATTTCAGACATTTGCAAACATAGCTAAAGTAGGAAATGATGACTGTCTCAGGGAAATTATGACATATTTTTAAAGCATGGCTACAGCCAGCTCCTTCAGACAGATTGTGCATGAGTGGTCTACATTATATGGAAAAATATTCTTTGGTTTTTTTTTTTGGATTGCACACCAACTTGTAGAATGTGTTTGCTATTTTACCATATAAAACATTTAAATAAAGGGAACAGGGGTTGCGGGAATTCAACCGATTAGATGCAGAAACTGTTTTTTATAAAACAGTCCTCCACAAATTGAGAAGTGCAAGTGCTTGGTTGGCCAAAAATTTTCTTCACTATGTTTTTCTTTATGCTGAGATAGTTTTGAAGTATTAAACATCATACCCGTATTATATGAGTAACTTGTTATTGACTTTTCAGGGAATTTTATGAAGCTCCGAATGTGAAAATACTGTATGAAATTGCTAAAGGCAGGATAAGATTACAAAATGCATTCAGGTTTTGATTTTAGGTTTTTTTTTATTGCAACACCCTTACAGAGTTTAAAAGAAGTGAAAACTAGAGCCATTCAATCATTTATATGAAATAATTGTTTTCTCAATAAAAACAATAAAAACAAAGTAATTTATTATGGCAGATATAATTTACTTACCCTCTGAGCAATTTTAAAGAAGGGAGGATGAAAAATAAAGACCTGATGCAGGAAAGAGTACTATAGATGACTCGATATGCTTAAGCTGTCTTTAGCTTGTACATGAAAGATTTATCTGAGCCACTAAGTGGTTGTAAAACTGACTGTATGATTGGTGACCCCCTGATAATCTATTTTATGTATGCTGATGATCTGGCTATTCTCTCTTCTAATGGTGCTGAATTTCAACAGCTGCTGAATATATGCTCTAAGTATGGGTTTAACAGGACGTGCAATACTATGTTAAAAAGAGTGTTGTCGTGACCTGTTTAGAATATAAGGGGATAAGGACCTCAACTTTCAAGGTTTTTTTTAAATTATATCTATTAGGGCATGTGCTTTGTGCATGTAATAAAACATAATGTCTGGGGCATTCGTTACAGATCAGTTGTCTGATGATGATGACACGTACAGGCAGTGCCTCATATGGTCAAGTTCACACGTAGGCCAGAAAATTTTACATGCGTTCAGACCATATCAAGTCGAATTGTTTTGTAATGCAGGCCTTTCCAGACTCTATGAAGAAATCTGATGTACAGATTTATTTGTTGACTGGAAGATTCTAAGAACATCATTATTATGCTGATGCTGTAACCTAGTTTTAGTTTTATAAGATACCAGTCACCCCTGTGTAAACATTATTACTGTCTTTTATAAAAAGTGGAAATGTTTTTGATGGGTTTTAATGTATTATTTTACCGTTTTTGTGGTATCTGTTTTACTAATGGATGCTGAGTCTGAAAATAAAATCAACTGAACTGAATTTAATTTTATCATGCTCTTGAGAGCAACTTGAACAATTAAAAAAATTCTTGTGATAAAAATTTCACAAAGATTAAAAAAAAAAAAAAAGATGTCTGGTGTCACAATGGCAAACTTCGATGCTTCACTTTTAAACTTAGGTCACTCAAACGTCCATCTGGCTTGTATCTTACTGATGTGTTCTTAGGGCAAAAATTAACAATTGCCTTGCATACTGTCTCACTGTTTCCTTTTTTGCCTCTGGTCTCAAGAAAATACATACACACCCCTTTGCATCAGAATCTATAACCTGACACATACTGGATATTTGAGGCCAATTCTGATATCAATATTTGAAGGTCTGAAAAATGTCAGTTCTCTCTTGTGGAAAAACTGGAGACAGTATTTCTAAATGACCTCACCGCTAGTTTGGCATTTCTTTGCTGCATTTTCTCGTTACTTATGATGAGATAGGTCAACCCAGAAGATTAATCTGTACAGTTCTATTAGAAACTCACCAAATCTGTAATTTATTTTATACCTGTGGGACACTGGTCTTCTTATCATCAGGCATAATAACCTGTTGTTCTGTTCAAATGCTGTTTACAAAAGGATATTTTATCATAGTGAGATTACACTGGCGGGAAAAAAAACACGACCGAGCATGTTGGCATGTGTTACTGTAACCTGATTTTTTTTTTTTTTTCATAAAATTTGTTCTGATTTCTTAATAATAAATGCAGTGGGATCAAGTGCGATTTAATAATTTTCATAATAGGACCAAGTAGTGACTCTGCAAGAAAGTAAAAAAAAAAAAAAAATAGAAATTGCACAGTATAAAATTGCATAATACAAATATCATGTTGAACAGGGTTTTTTTGTTTGTTTGTTTTTTTCTAATTAAAAGTCATGTTGGGGGTCAGGTATAGCCCAGAGAGGACAAAATCCCTGTCAGACCTCTTAACAGTTGAAATATTCCAATAACAATAAATCAAATGCTATGTAAAGAGTAGGGTGTACAGTAATCACGATTAAATAGCATATTAAAATCCATTGTATTTAATCAATTTCCACAGCAAGGGTCTCTGAGACCACAAAAAAAGTACTTCTGAAACATGTGATTGGTTTTAAAAGTAATTCCTCTAAAATTAGGAGAAGTATCAAAGTGATAAAACAATATTAAGTATGTTTTTTTTAGGGCCTCAAGGACCCCACATAGTCACTTCAAAAACAAGAAGTATCTTTGTACATTGTAATGATTTAATGTAAGTTATTTCCTCTTATTTAACTCAAACCACTTTTATACTTTGTTATGTTGCTTCTGTCTTATGTTATCTATGAACTCAATAAAGACTCTGTTACTCAATTTTTAGATCCACATCTACTGTAGTACCTTAGATTAAAAAAACAAAAAACAAACAAAGAAAACCATGCTGTATTCTCGATAGTAAAAGAGGCTCTCTCTCATCTTACATAACCACGGGATGCATGTGTGAGGTGCTTTTCACCACTGTTGTCTTTAGGTCTGCTGGGCCCACAGTGTGTACACACAGGATACCTGCACCAAAGGCAAATTTTCTAAAACAAATATGCAGTATGCTGATAAAAGCGCGTCATTTTGGGTGCAGCACTTTGAATGGTGTGCTACGCCCCAAATAATAAACATTTCAGTTTTGTCTTTACAGGGTGTTTGCACCAGCCCAAAAAAATCTTGTTTGCCATGTCTTATCAGCATGGAAACTGGGCTCACATATATGACTGATGTCACACTGGGTATAAGAGTTGTGGCCATGTCCTTGCCCCGCTGTTTTTGGATTCAGCCTGTGACCATTTACAACCTCAGATAACCTCAGGATCAGAGATAAGGTGAGATTTTTTGAAGCAGTGTTTCTTACAAACTAATGTTGTCCAGTTTTGCTACACGAAGGGCGCCCTTTGGCTTTCATAACAATTAATTAAACTAAATGATTCTACTAATTTAATGTCTCCCTCTCTGCTTTGATGTGTTGTTAATGGCATAAGCTTAAATTGTTTTTGGCCTGATTGAATAAAATGCTGAAGCTTAGATGAATATTGAGATTATTTCCTTGAGTAGAAGCATTGCTGCAAATAGTGAGTGAGTCGGGATATTTCATTTTTAATAATATTGTGAATTCATACAACTATCCAATTTTTACAACAGATCATGATTATTAACCAATGTGATCTGTAACATTTTATGTTTTAGACTCCTCCTCACACTCCTTCTCCACCACTTGCAGCGATGGCATTCCAATCAAATGTGATCAGTTCGCAGCCTCAGGTCTCAGTCACACAGTACACTGTATCCTCTGGATTATCGGACTGGAGTACAAATGTGTGCGACTGCTGTGAAGACTGTGGCATCTGTGCGTATTTTATGTACACAAGCAGAAATTAACCAACACCGTGAAATGAATTCCAATATGATAATGTGTCTCTCAACTTTAGGTCTTTGTGCAACATTTGTCCCTTGTATCCTGGGCTGTAAGGTGGCTCAGGACAATGGGGACAGCTGCTGCATTCCCTTCCTTCCTGGTGCGATGATTGCTCTAAGGACAAGTATGCGCAGCAGATACCACATTGGAGTAAGTGTGCAAGTTTTCTAAGACTACCAGTTATACCTAAAAATGCTGAAAATAGGATGCATTAAATGCAGACCCAGTCTCTGTCTGTAAAAAAATGATAAGGTCCACCCTAAAAAATCATTTTCCTTTGCATGAGATGATGATGATTGTCACCAGTTTACTCTGCCTGTGCTTTTTCCCCAGGGTTCAGTGTGTGATGACTGGGTTGTCATGGCCTGCCTTCCTCTGTGTGGACTATGTCAGATGGCACGCGAGCAGAAGATGAGGGGATAAAATGAAAGGACAATGCATCTAATTTTCAAATTACAAGGCAGGAGCAGATATAGAAATATACCTTTCTTGATCTGGACATTCCAAATCAAAATTTGCTTCATAGACTCAACCATAATTAAGTACACATGTACAATAAAAAAAGTTTGTAATGTAAGAACAATAGCCAGATAATCAGACTGAAATGCCATTTTATTATTCTATACTACTATATTATACATTAGACCTATAATATAAATAATTAAAAAAAAAAAATCAGATGCGGGACGGCATTCAGAAACTCAGAGATAGATGAAAAAGGCTATGGAGAAGTAATACAATATTTGAATAAGCCTTAACTTTACACTGAACCATTGTCTTTCATTACAAGTTAAACAGCGACTCACTGTGCTGAAATTGTCTTTATGCAACAAACAAGTCACATGAGGAAGGAAATACTGAATCTTACAGCAGCAATGACTTTTTCCTTACATTAATGCCAGAAGCCACTAGTGGTGAATTTCTACTCATTCTGAGTTCTATTGGAATGTAATTGTACCTGGATATTGCTTTTTTTGTATACTATATTATATAGTGAAGTACTCCTCTAATAATGTATTAAACAAATATATTATGTATGCAACTAACACATGCAAGCCAGTTTTCAATAAAACCATGTGGAATTATCATGTTGTGATTTTTTTGCATGTGAGTAGCTGGAACTGAATAAGAAGGGAAAGGGATGGGCTGGTTCCACCTTCCTCTTTCTAATTCAGTGCATATCTAAGATGGTCACAGTTTGACAAAGCGCTCTGATTTGGCACGGTCAGGTGAGCAGCATTCATTTGATCAGTTGAGGCTGTTAAGGAAAATTAGTTTTATTAATTTTAACTTCAAATAGAGTGAGATATTTGTCAGTTACTGGCGATCACTTTTCTTATAAGACAAGCGTGTAAAAGATTGTGAAAGACTATTCGAGGATTACTTGCATCAGGATATTAATGTTTATTTGCAAGTGCTGTTTCTTGGACAACAGCTAGTTTTTAGACTAATTATACCTTCTTTAAAGAGATGGAATTTGAATTGTAGGACAAATGATGTGAGAATGTTTATGACAGAAAAAAACAAGGATTATTTAAGAGGTCTCCTTACTGTGTCTCCTTTCTAGGCTGCCATTACTCATGAGGATAGTCGAAGAATGTTGTTATAGTTTAGTCACTGTTTCCCTTAGTAGTGAATCCAAGTTATTTGCTTGTCAACGCTCTGATGACATCTTTTTAACAGTATCATGGGTGAATTTTAATAAAGTAAACTAAATCAGGGGAAAGGAGGGCAAGCGCCCAGTGAAAAGGGATATGAAAACATTATAAAAGAGGAACCGAGGAACCGAGTTATCCTTGTTTCTTTAAGGCTTGTTTCTTGGAAAAAGACACCTCACAGAATAAGTATTAGAGAATACATCAACCTCAGACTATTATAAGAAACTGGTGAAAGTGGAGTGTGATTCTGGTAGGACATACTAACACTAGCACTAACATCACTCTGTGAATTACTGTAGGAACTCGCAGTATAGAATATCCCTTAACAACCTCGTAAAAGTAGGGGAATTTTTATTTTGGGGCTGAATTTATTTTAAAACACTTCAAACATCAGACTTTGTTGCTATAAACATGACTGTATTTGATAAATATGAACTAACATTTGTTTCAAAATTCTGCTTATTACCTGCTATCATATATATATATATGAACTGTATGTGTATTTGTGCGCTGTGCATTGTTGGAGGCTTTAATTTTCAAATATCTACCTTTGAATACCCAAACATTTTAGAGAAGGATATCTCAAATCATTTGGCCAGTTTTCCATATGTAAAGGTAAACAGGACTAATATGTACAGTATGAATGGTGTTACATAAGAAGTGAGGTAGCAGGTCTGTATTAGAGCTTTATGTTTAGAAAGTAAGAATTTTCATACAAAAGTAGTTAATGAAAATGTTGCTCTTACCCTGATTTGAAAATGCAAATTTCAGTTTGCTTGTACAACATGACATATGATACATGTAACTTCCTGCTCTCCTCAGATTCTGAATGCTTCTCTGGACTGCCTCAAGACAACATGGCTGGTCTAACTCATCAGTTGCTGTCATTTACTGTTATTCTTGGTGCTGTTCAAGTCATCAGTGGTTACAGCTTTACCAACTGCATCGCAGAACAATACTCAAACGGAAAATTTTTCAAATGCATCCATCGAAAGGAAAAGGACATTTCTGCAATTATACATGACCTGCCGCCATCTGCCATCAATCTCACCATCTCCATTACTCCTGTGTCTGACATTCCCAACTCCAGCTTTTCTCGACTACCAAACCTTCAGTACCTCAGAATGGATAATAACAGCGTGAGGACTATTGATCAATTTGCCTTCCAAAACTTGCATCAACTTAAGTCTCTAAATTTGTCTTTCAACTATATATCAGAACTCAAACCTTCTCTGTTTAAGGACCTTCACAACCTCACCTTTCTCTCGCTGGCTAACAATAAATTAAAGCAGCTTCCTGAGGGCATTTTCTCTTCTGCCCTCAATCTAGACACTTTAATCATGAAGCAAAACCATCTGACAAATTTCTCAGGGATTGCTGTGTCTGTTGCACATCTAATGAATCTGAAAAAACTAGATCTTTGCGTTAACAGTTTGACCTCTCTCAACCACTCAAATGTGTCACTTCCCAAATCCCTCTCTAATTTATATATATGTAGAAATAGTCTGTCTATATTAGGATGTGAACATTCATTTCTCAGTTTCATCAAGGTGCTAGATTTGTCATGCAATTCCAGGCTCCCTACATTGGCTTTTCAAGGAGTGGATTTGAGAAATATAAAAAGTCTGCGTTTGCGTTCGACAAGTGTAAACGTAGTGGAGTTTTTAAATATCAGCAATATCAGAGCAGGTCTTGTTGATTTCTCTGGCATGGGTCTAAAAAATGACAGCCAGCTCATTGAGCTATGCAGATTGCTCAATAGAAAGGTGAAAAGAATTAAAAACTTGCGCTTGGGTATTAATGGGATTGAGAATTTGACAAACTATACACTGTACTATTGTCCTAAAATCACAGGGGCTCTGAGTCTGTCTAGCAACAAACTGAAAACAACAAGTTGTCTTAACTTTCTCAGTACACAGACACATATAGTAAGCTTTGATGCAGAGCACAACCATCTTACCTCTCTCAAATCCTGTAAAACGCAAAATATGGTTTATTTAAAAAATCTAGAGGAGTTAAGCTATCGTTACAACCGAATTCTCTCAGTGAGTTCTTATGCTTTCTATCATACACCAAATATCAAGACGCTGAAACTTAACATTAACACAATTGCTTTTCTTGATCGCAAAGCGCTCAAGGGGCTAAAAAGGCTTGAGACTCTCCGTTTAGACAATAACATCTTAACTGATTTGTTCATTGAAACTTTTGAAGATAATTTCAACCTGCAAATTCTTAACCTACGCAACAACCGTATTTCTGTCATTTTCAATGGGACCTTCTTCAGGCTCAGGAATCTGACTATATTGGATCTCGGGGGTAATAAGATCAGTCATTTTCAGCCATCAGGTTTTGTCGGACTAAAAAGTCTGTCCAAACTCTATCTAGATGGCAACAACCTCAAACAGATTGACACTTCCTTCTATCATGAATTTCAAGATACACTCACAGTGCTGGATTTAACAAGTAATCAGATACGCTTCCTCGATGGATCTATCAGGTCACCATTTATGAATTTCAGGAAACTCAGCGATCTGAAATTGGGTAGTCAGCAGCCTTATGGTCTGACCTTTTTACCCCGTAAATTATTCTGTGGCCTCCACTCACTGAAATCTCTTTATCTCACCAATAATAAAATCTCTCATCTTGCTCCTGATGTATTTGATGATCTGACAGACTTGCGTTTCCTTTCATTGGATAACTGCTGTGTTGGGGTGGCAAAACTACAACCAGAAGTCTTTAAAAATCTAAGAAATTTGACCAAATTGACTGTAGAAAATATGGGTATTCAGAACTTCTCAAAGGAGGTTTTTGGGAATCTTACACAGTTACGCACACTGCAGCTCAACCGCAATGTGATGCACAGCATTCCGGTTGATGCACTATTAAGTCTACCTAAACTCCAATACCTCGACATACGTAATATTCCTTTAAGCTGCACCTGCCACAACAATTTGCTTCAAAACTGGACTAAAAATAACCCAGATGTCCAGGTAGTCTATCTCTATAGTCTGCCATGTCAGCATGATACAAAGTCCAAATTCTATAACTTTGATACCAAAGTTTGTTACATAGATCTAGGAGAGTACCTGTTCTTCAGCACAGCAGCAGTGATTTTCCTGTTCTCAGTCACACCTTTACTCTATGTCAAACTCTATTGGAGAATGAAGTACAGCTACTATGTGTTCCATTCCTGGTTTAGTGATCAGTGGCGCAGACTCAGAGAGGAGGAAGAAAACTTCAAATATGACGCATTTATCTCCTATAATTCCTCTGATGAACAATGGGTCATGGACCAGTTGGTGCCCAACCTGGAAGGAAATGGACCATCTTTTAAACTTTGCCTACATCACAGGGACTTTGAACTGGGCCGCGATATTGTGGACAACATTGTCTCTGCTGTATACAGCAGCCGTAAAACTATTTGTGTGGTAACCAGGAATTTCCTACAAAGTGAGTGGTGTTCTCTGGAAATACAGCTCGCTAGCTACCGACTCTTTGATGAGCACCGAGATGTTCTTCTGCTGGTATTTCTGGAGCCAATCTCTGAGAGGCAACTTTCATCCTATCACCGCATGAGGAAAGTCATGTTAAAAAAGACTTATCTGCAGTGGCCTGGCCTTGACTGCACTGACCCACTGCAGGCCCAAGACCTGTTTTGGCATCAGTTATGCAGGGCAATGAGAATAGGGAGCAGACTCAAAACAGAAGAAGATGGAAGGGAAGGTTTTGTTACTTCTGAAAGTGAAGAAACAGAACATTTTGAGACATCAAATGAAAACTATTACTTGCTACCTTAAAAGATTTGAAACTTTTATTTGTGATTTAGTCCAGATAAAGCCTACAGGATATCAAATGAATAATTCAATTCTCTGCTGTGGGGAGAAGGTTATGAAATTGTGGTGTGAAAGTATTAGTGAGATCCATTGAGGGGATTAACAATAACATCATTTATGCAAGCACAAATTAACAGTGTCATATAATATCTTGTGATCAGTTCTGTTCTATATTTAGCAAAGCTTGATGCCTGGAATCTACTATTGTACAATTGAACAAATGTGTTTTTTTTTTTTTTAAATGTAACCCACACACAAAATAGCTTTCACAATAGTCCATTTTTGGCCCAAATTATTCCTGTTTACAGAATTTCCTATCATAGCGCCTGTAGTTAGAAATATGTGTTAATATACAGTTCTGCATTTAAAAAATATTCAAAGTGGCAACCGATACATAATTCTGTGTTTGTTTATTTGATAAGTGGCACAAAAGAATAAAAGAGATAACTCTTGAGATGACAGCTATTCCTATTAAATATGCATACATATTTTAATATTGTGTTTTTAATAAAATATGAGCACACGACACATATTTTCACTGACTCTGAACAAAAAATCTTGATGGAATGAATTAAGGGGGTACTGGTGCATAGTTAGCCACGCATTAGTACAGTTTCATAGGAGGAAAAGACCAGTGCTCAGGGCTAAGTAAAGAAGAAAAGGGAGGTGCTGGGCCTCTTTCAAGCATGTGAGATGGGGGGTAATGCATCATGTCAGAATTGTGGGTCCCAAGGGGAGGGCAAGTTGAAGGGTGACTTAACTGGCTAAATGGCTGGAAATGGTTGCTCTGAGTAGGATGGTGAATTCGGGTGGAGAAGGAGGGAGCAAAGGAGTATCTGTTAGTTTTAAATGGGTTTTGTTCCTGGGGAAAGTACATTGGCTCTGCTGAATGTCTACTTGACAGCTGTGTTTGGTAAAGAAAGACGGGCTGGAAGTTGTTGTCATTGCACTGGGGCCCACAGCTCTTACCTATAAATTCTCTGGCATGGTTCATAAAGATGTTTTCAAAGGAATCAAAAATAACTGACTCTTTGTTGTTTGGCCTGTTGAAACTGTTTTTCCGGTACTGAGATGCTGAGGCTTTTTCTCCCCAGCATGAGGTGGAAGAAGGAGCAAACAAATGATCACTTGCTGAAGCACCCGACGGCTCCAAGTCCATGCTGAATGGGGGGGGGCAGCTAGGTCTGAAGATATCTTCCAAAAGACTGGCAGAAGTATCCGCAGGGCTTGTCAACCATTCAGTAGTCTTCACATAAAAGACCAGAAAGCAGTTTATTCCAGAGTAAGAGAATCTTAAATTATCTGATATTATCAAAATGGATAACAGCTGGGCCATTTGAGAAATTAACCTAAATGAGGGAGTGGTAGCATAACCGTAAGGTCTTACCAGGCTCTGGTTTGGCTGTAGTCTGGAATTCCAGTTAAAATGCCTTTCTGTAACATTTTTGAAAGACGTGGTTTTCTGGGTGTCAATACATGGCTGACTAGCAGTCATGGCTTGAAATCCTGATGCATTTAAACAGAAGGAGACACAACTGAAAAACTGGTCAGAGACTTTTCTGTGCAGTGCTTACAAATGCTTTTTAAAACCTCAAATTTACAGTAGGGATTGCAGACACTAAGTATGAGACAAAGGCAACCTTTAAGGAGTGGTCCACAATTTTTCAAACCTGTTTTAAAAAGAATGCACAACCAATTCAAACATTACTGCTATTCTAAATTACATAAAGCTGGCGTAATGTGCAAAGCAACATTATAGTGTGCCAAAAAAAGGAAGTAAGAGGAAGGCTTCAAGCTAGTAAACCTGAATGTAATCACTGCAAACAAATAATGTCTTTGCAAATGTTTGATGACGAAATTATTACATCCAACATGTTAGTCAGGCCTCAGTTAGTGTGTTAAAGTAAATGATACTGAATCATAACTTTCTTTACAAGAATAATCCAGAGGGCAGCTTTAAAAACATAGACAAATATCATGGTACAATCTCCATATCAATATGGTGTTATCAATATTGAGTTTAAAAGGATGAAATCGATTCGAATATTAGTAAGTTCAACATCACACAGTAAAGAGTTCGGGTTTCTTCCATATGAACCTGTCACCTTTATTATTGTTGTTAAGATTTAACTTGTTTCTCATTACTAGATGAAAAGTGTGAACGATATCTCAAAATAAGAATTTTGAGATTACACAGAGATTATAAAATTTAACACGGATTTACCACTAAATAATAATAATAATAATAATAATAATCTTTAACAAATACCCATATTTTCTTTTAATTATGAGAATCTCAGAGCTGTCTAGTATTTAATTGCCTACCTGTGGGCAAGTGTTCATCTTCATCGGTCATGGTTGGCTCCAGATTGTGATCCTGGACTGCCTTTGTGAGATTAGTACCAAAGCTGAGGCGTCGCTGCTCCTCCAGAAGGTTCTTTTGAAGACGGGGTCCATGTCTCTCCTGCAGAGCTTTCAACAGAACCTCCCTGCTCTCTGCTACAAGGTCTCTCCTTCTCAGAGGTGGGAACTGCAAACAGTCACACAAACGTGCTGCCATTGCACTGACAGACTTAGACACACAGCCGGGATCCTGTCTTCTGAGCAGTACATCAAAACTGTCAGCAGTGACTGAATTTGAAAGCTGAATTGGTTCTGGACTGAGACCAGGAGCTTCTGTCTGGTAGGGAGGGGGCCCCTGGTTTTTTGGGGTGGGCTTCAGCATAGAAATCATGTGTGTCTTTACCTTCTCGCTTAACATCTTCACATTGTCTCTGTCATCAGTAGGGGACAGCTGAAACTCTTTGTCCTTTTCAGGCATGAAAGGCTTTGCCTTCTTGCTCTTGTTTACTACTACATTGAGAGAGCTGTGTTTTGATGAGAAGACGCTTTTATAGCTTTCAGGTGAAAAAGCACATTGTTGCTGTGGTCTCTGCTCAAGTGTAAATTCTGGTCCATGACTGATTCTCTTCTCTTTTTCCTGGTGATCATCATGGGTATTTGTAGCAGAGTTTGCTTTCTTTTCAATCGGCACAAATTCATCAGTATCGGCACCCAATAAGTTATTACTGGAGAATGGAGAAGGAATGAGAGATGTTGAAGATGGATGTGAAATAGTATGGTTCTTTTCCTTTGCTGTCTGTCCACTTTTCTCCAGCCTACCCTGCTCACTTAACAGGCGTTCAATGTCAACAGACTTCACCTCATGTTTGAACAGGCCATGGTGTCCTATCAAGCGGCTGTCTGTGATGATGCTTGGTTCATGTGCAGCAGGAACAGCATTCGGAAATGGCTCATCTCTTCTTGAAAGACAGGGACAGCTTCTATGACAACAGTTATGGGAATGTGCCATGAATTTAATGCTTTGGTGATGGTGATGGTGATGTAATTTGGTCTTTGAGGCAGCTTTCTCACCACCTCTCATTTGACTCATTTCCTTGCGGGTCCTCAGTCGTTTCATTTTTTTCTGCCCATCTGTCTTATTACGGCTTGAGCATTTGCAGTCTGCAGTGAATCTGTCCACTGGGCAAAAGTTTCTATCGGTTGTTTCTGACGGCCTGTTGAAAAGATTTGAGATCTTTTCTTTGTCTGATAAAGCCCTTCCACACATGTGACTCATTCTTCACCCGATTCTGTGAGAAAGATAACTGCAGTTAGACGTTTTTTTTTTTTTCAGGTAATGTGATGTACATATACCATATATCTGGATTCGACCTGTTAATGTAGCTTAACCGTTAGCTAAGTAGCTAAGAGGCGCAAATTAATTTGAAGCACACCTGTGTAAAATTTCAGTACTCACCTGTAGCTGGGAATAAACAGAGTAACTAATCTTAACTTCAGGGACATGTCATATGATTGAATCAGTAAATATGCAGGGAACATTTTTATACAAACTTAAAATCATCAATTAACGACGCTGCTTACCGAAATTGTCCGCAGTAATTTATTGCCGTATTTAAATCTCTCGTTGCTTAGTAACAGTGTTGCCAGCTTTGACACGAGACGTGAGATTAAATATCCGCATTGTTAAATGACTTTTTTTGTTTTCCTGTTAACTTTTACAAGAATCGGGAAATATAGTGCTCCAATGAATTGAGTGACACTATAGGTGGGTTACAACTTGAGTCCCGTTTTGTTTTAGACTTCCTCTGCCTTAAAGTTGTACTTGTCGTGCATTCTGAGATGATTTCCTGCCCAACAAAGTTGTAAAGACTGGTTATTTGAGTTCTGTGGCCTTATGTCGGCTCCTTCCACTCTGGCCATTCTCCTCTGTTACAGCTGCCAGCTCATCTGACACTAAAAGTCAAACCACAGGCAAAGTCACTGAGATGATATACACCATATATCACCACCACCACAATTTCCCTCTTCCCTCTACACCTCCCTCATAGTTTAGAAAACCTCTTGAATATAGTCGTACTTCTCGTAACTGATAACCACACAAAAAGAGCCAAAAATAGTTATAACCCGCCCAATTAAAAAAAAAACAAAAACAAAAAACCAAAAAACAAGTAGCCCAAAATAGGCGGAAGACTGCCCGACCTGGCAACGGCGGCCGCAGAGTTCTTTGCGCAGCATCAACTCCCACCAACACTAACGAGCAGGGCGAATCCACTTACACATTGGAGGAGGTAAAAACCGTCTCATCTTTTAAATTCCTCTTCACTGGAGCAAATCTTAACTCGTGTTTTTTATTCGTATCGTAGGCTGAAAAACGGATTTAAAAATAAACGGTAATAATAAAGTGTCTCAAAGTACTATGATACATGAAAAGAAATATTTTGTTGCCAATGGATGACAATGGTACATGCAACTGTAGTAACAATTTACTTCCGGAAACTGGACCGGGCTTGGCGAGATTTAGATTTTATGGTAGCAGTAATATTCAATAATATCTCTAAATGTAACTGATATATATATATATATATATATATAGCGCTACCTTCTCCCCTTTTCACAATACAGGCTTGCATGATTTAACGTTAATAACAATCAGGGTTTGACCGTTAGCTCTTTGTTAAACTACATCTGTCTTGTGTTTCAGCAAGTGGGCTAGCTACTGCTAATTCTACCAACCTCCATAGATTTAGCTAGGAATTATAGCTATAGGATATTGACTCATCGGTTTATTTCCGTTGCAAAAAATACCAAAACCCCTACGTGACTGCTTTTCCAACACAGGTAGTGTCAAGTCATGAGTGCAGAAGACCCAAATCCAGCCGCCACACCCACTCCCTGTGAGGACATCCAGGGAGATGGACGATGGATGTCTCTGGTGTGTTAAATTATTGTCATCATGAGGTTTTTGTTTTTGTTTTGTTTTTTGTTTGTTACTTGTTTCCTGCATTTTACTTGGCTAAAGCATTACAGCAGCAAAGAATTGTCATTTTCCCCGGGGCTGCATTGTGGCTAATGTTTAGTTTGCGAATTTATAGCTCGATGACTGTGAATGTGAGTTAAAAGGAGGTATCACAGTTGAAAACTGTCCAATCCAGACATATTGTATGTATGTCTGGCTTGTACCGTGAGTATTACTTCTATGTTAAGAGCATTTTCACAAATTGTGCAAAACAGAAGTCAAAACAAAATTGATGAATAATTAATCTGTTGTAGTTTATTTGTTGTGTAGAGACGTAACATATAGTAGAGCTTCATCAGTCCTAAAATAATCGGCAACTAATAATCCAATAGTTGTTTTTTAAGCAAGACTGGCTAAAACATTTTCCGATCACAGCTCCTCAAATAAGAGCATTTTTCACAGTTTTTTGATGTTTTGTAGACTAAGTGATTAATCTATTAATTAAAAAAGATAATCAGAAGGAATAGGTATTGAAAATAGTCATTATCTCCAGCCCTACTGTATAGTTATAATGTTTTGTGTTTTGTGATGTATCAAAGAGAAAAAAACTCAATACTGAGAGATTTTTCTGTAAATTACTTATTTTTTTGTTTTTCATTGGATGGACATGGTAATATGCATTGATATTTAGTCCATTTATCTAGTATTCAAAGGAGGAGATGTATTGAATTTGCTTTTTCATCCAACAGCCAAAAAACCAAAAGTTATTGAGGTTATTTTTTATCATATATGAATAACAAAAGTATCAAAATCTCATTGACTAATTGATTAATTGAGTAATCATTGCAGCTCTAAAGGTTTTTTGGCTATGCTGAACTGACATGCCTCATTTTTAAGAGTAGCATTTGTTGTTGCATCTACATCTAAAGTCTAGACATTTATTTTTCTCTTTTGCTCTTTGTAGCACAACCGCTTTGTGTCTGACAGCAAAGACAAAGAGCCCGATGTCCTGTTTGTTGGAGACTCTCTTGTTCAGCTCATGCACCAGTTTGGGGTAAAACATAGAGCATATTTGTACATTCACATATATTTATCTTTTCTGTATAAGCCTCATGACAGCTTGTCATGTTCTCATAAACACCTATGCGAACTTTAATATTGTGTTAAACATATGGACGTGTTGTGGTTTGTCTGCAGATATGGAGGCAGCTGTTCTCTCCACTCCATGCCCTCAATTTTGGGGTGGGTGGTGATGCAACACAACATGTGCTTTGGAGACTGAGCAATGGTGAACTGGATAACATCAGCCCAAAGGTCAAAACACTGCCATAAATAGAGAACATGATCATGCTTTTTTATTCATACAGTAGACTCATTGTGCTCAACTTTGTGCTGAGATTCTACTTCCAGGTACATTGACCCCAAACTGTCAATGAGATTTGCTTGGTCATGCAATCTTTCTTCTTTTGTTGTTGTAGGTTGTAGTGCTGTGGGTAGGCACTAACAATCATGGTCACGCTGCTGAGCAGATCTGTGGAGGGATCATGGCTATTGTCCAAGTCATCAAGAACAAGCTCCCCAATACCCACACGCTTGTACTTGTAGGTTTTCTCTGATGCATTCCTTAAAGGAAGTGCCATTCTACTGTTCATTCAACATTCAAACTCCACAGTGATGTCACCCCTTTTAGTTTCAGTGGACATTAGGGTGCATCTCAGTTGTTTTATTCACATTTTTCAAGTCTGTTTTAAACCAGTACCCATGTGCCCATATGTACATAAACAGTTTTTTCTTTCTTGCTGTACTCATTCTTCCAGTTCATACTGGCCCTTAAGAGATTGCTTTCTAACATGATTCCAAAGTTAGCGATGGGGGACAAAATCCATAAAATTTGTGTTTTTGTGCAAAAATGCACCCAAAGTATAACAAAATATTTCTTAATGTAACTAATAATTTCCTGTACGTGTGTTCCCAGGCTGCTTCTGTGTTGAGCAGCAGATTTGGGATATTAAAAAATAGGATCAAGTTCGTACCAAAACAACTGTAACCTTTGAAGATACTTACTTTATTTGTCTAACTCAGACTGTTAAAGTGTCATATTAAGATATATTTCAGAATATATTCAGAAAAAGAGATTGTGGATTTTGTCCACATCCCTTTTTCTACATCTGAAGTGCATTAGAAAGAGATTGAGGAATGATCACTGCAAGAAAAACCTGTTTCATTGTTCATTTGGGCATCGGTTAAAGGAAAGACTTGAAAAAAATTGAACCTATTAAAAAAGAACTAAAATTACATGCAAACTGGTTGTAAGTAATGATGCTGAGAAAGTATGTTTGATGGTGAAATAAAGTCAGTGGATTTTCAGAGTGACTGAGCCAAACTTTAATTTTGGGAAACATTCCTTTAGACACAGTAACAAACTGTTTTTTTACTGATACTTTTTATTGTAAAAATATTACAGAATAGATCAGGGAATGTTCCATCTTGTTTAATATAGTGTATATACTTCTGTTTTCCAGGGATTACTGCCCAGAGGTAAAATGCCGAACCTTCTGCGGGAGAGAAATGCCAGAGTGAACAAGCTGGTCCAGGAGGCTATATTGTCGCTCCCCCACGCTTCTTTCCTCAACGTGGACCCTGGCTTTGTCCACTCCAACGGTAGCATCTCTCACCAGGACATGTATGACTACCTTCACCTGACCCCCCAGGGCTACCAGGCCGTGTGTGAACCCCTGCATGCCCATCTCAAGTCAATGCTAGATAAACCGGCTGAGAACTGAGCAATCAGGGCACAGACTTACACTACCACAGTGGTCCTCGCCCCTGTTTCCAGGGAGCATCACACTAATTTTTTCAAGACGTTGAATGATGGATAGAGTCAGTTATTAAGGTCTAAGAGTTGTACAAACTATTTGTACAACCCCTCTCCATGGCCAGGGTTGGTGACCACTGTTACAGGTAATGGGGACCACAAAGTTTTTGGTGTTTATGATACAGTAAGAAATTAAACGTGCTGTGCTATAGAGAGACAGAGTCCTGCATGAATTCCCAGTAAGAGTCTGTTCCACTGGCTTTTGGTTCTAAAAGGGTTTTTTCACCAAAGGATTATTTCATTTCTAAGCCAAATGAAGGGTTGAATATGATAAGGGGCACTCTGTGCATCATCCACAGGGATCAGAGCCTGTGAGTCAAAAGTCAGGACAATGAAATGACATCTTGAAGGGATGATATCTATATTATGTAAATAAATCAAGCTGTCAAGTGGTTATTAGTAAAGCCTTTAAAAAGATGTAGCAACTTTTTACTCTAATGAACCATGCTGTTGGTCAAAACATTAGTTGCTGCACCTTATTTAAACCCTTATGTGTAAATGTGGGCTCCAGGTCTCATCCCTTCAGCTACAGCTCTCATTAATAAATCAAAGAAGCTAGATTCTCACTGAATCACGGACAGATACACATTTTTAGAAAAAACATTCTGTTGCAAGATGTACTGTCTGACCTAGGCCACTGGAACAGGAAATATTTGGAAGAGTGCGAGACTGTGGCTCTTAAGTTGCTAGGAAATGTATAAAAAAAAAGAAAAGCAAGATCCGAGAATTGCCCTGACTAAGAAATTCCTATAATTTGTCATTTTGTTTTATGAGGTCACTGAGTTTTTCAAGTTCAATTTATTTGTCAATAGCTTTATTTACTCTGTTATGATGTGTTATGTCTTTTGTACATGTTAATTTGAATGACCAAATGTTTATCATTGACCATTACTGTCTACTTGCTTATCATTTTATTTCATTATTGTCCTCATACTTTTCTGCTTCACACATGGATGTATTGGAGCAGCTTACAAAGTCTTATTGATACATCTATAGCTGCCTTTGCTTCAGGTTCAATCTTGTCTGCAACGTATGGATCCATTCAGCAATTTAAAAGGCTTTACGTCACACTAAAATGCTTCTGAATTACTCATCGGGTTGGCTAATTGTGTAAGCAATGAAAAATGCATTAAACATGAAGACAAAATGGTTTAAGAATCCCTTGACTGATTTGATTAGATTTGAAAGCTGACAATTATTTATTGTCACTAATACAGTGCTACATTTTTATGCCACTAGATTCATCTAGAGTACATATGGACGGATTATGTCAACGAGAGATTTACTGCTTTTAGGTGACTGGTTTTGTTCCTGTGCCAGACATGGCTGAAAGCAGAGTTTCAATTTGCTTGTTCATGCATACAGCCTTGTCAAGGTCAGTATGAGAGTGACACTGCTTCCAATAGTTATTACATACAATCCAATATCTCATACTTACAATTCCTTACCATCACCTGGATAATAGCGAACATTATATTGAATGTGACAGGTAATGGCATATCAGTTGCACTAGTTTTGACAAGTCCCCATAATTGAGATTGATCTCGATAACATGAAGTGCTTTTGCCATGGAAGATATGCTACGTTGTTCACCAACCACAGGTAGATGAACATATTTATGCTTTTAATGTCTAAATGTCCTCCTATGCTGTTTGAATATAGAGTGAAGCAGAAAATTAGATCTCAGCTTGGACAGGGAAGAAAAAACAGAACTTAAAATGTGTGTGTGACACTTGTAACAACTCAAAGTAATTCAACTTTATTTTATTTATATAGCGCCATATTATAGATGTTATCTCATGGCACTTTTCATATAGAGCAGGTCTAGACCAGACTCTTTATAGTTATTACTTACATTGACCCAACATTTCCCCATGAGCAAGAATTTGGTAATAGCAGAGAAAAACCTCCTTTTTAACAGGTAGAAATGCTGAACAGATCCTGGCTCATGGTGGGCGGCATTCTACCTCGACAACTATCAACAAGCTGACCAATTTTGGAGGGGCTACAGTTAGCATACAAGTTCTCTTGTTATATTGTGATTATGGCAATGAATTTAGCACTGATGGAATCACTTCCTTAAATTTAGCCGCAGCTCTATCAGGCAGACATATAGTAAAGACATTTTTGCGTCATGGTGTGTAGTCTAGTAACAGAAGTTCAAAAGTTATAAAACAATGGTCAGACAGAAGAGGATTCTATGGAAAGGTGATTAAGTGTTCACTTTCTATGCCATAGGTCAGAACAAGGTCAAGGGTGTCGTTAAAACAATAAGTAGGTTTATTTACCCTCTGGGCAAAGCCAACTGAGTCTACAAGTGAGATAAAGGCAGTGCTGTGGTATCACTATCAATGTCAGCATGAATATTGAAATCCCCTACAATAATTTCATCTGTACTAATGACTAGGGTTGATAGAAACTCTGAGAATTCAGATAGAAATTGAGAGTATGGTCCAGGAGCACAGTTCACTATAATAAATAGAACAGGCTTTAAAGTTGTCCAGGTTGGATGTGTAAGACTAAGAATCAGGCTTTTCGAGTGAGTCATAGCTGATTTTAGGTTTAGGGCTGTTTAACAGGCTTGAGTTGAAAATGACTGCAACTCCACCTCCGGTAAGGTCATGTGATAACAGGTTACTCATAGCAAGACCCTATAAGAAGAGTTTAATTTGACACTTAAAAACAACGGTGGGATGTGGGTCCCTCATCTTCTCACGACAATGAGCCATTGTGCAAAACTGCAATAAAGTTTATTGGAAAGGTATGTCTTTCCTTTTACTCACAGCCACCCACTGTAAAGGTGCTGGTTGGGCAAGGCATGATTCATGAAACTGGCAGTGCATATGCCACGTCTCATTTTCGTATAAAGAACCACAACGACCACAACATTTAATTCCCTAACCAGTATGGTACTGGCTTTACTACAGCATGGGATCATGGATATTTCTGCTGCTGGTTCTTGTACTGCTAATGTTAAATGAACACAGCCAAGGTATTAAATAACTTATCAAAGTAAGATATTATAGAAGGTTGTAAGTTAACATCCTGTGCATGTTATTCTGAGTAGTTGTTTTGTTTTTTTTTAATTGTCAAAAGGTGCTCCTGAGACACACAAACAATCCTTGATTGCAGGCACATTAGCTGATGGTAAGGGAGATTCATTTTCAGCAAAATCCCAATATCCATTAACATTTATTGAGTTTTTATATTCGTATTATGTCCTTAATAAAAAAAATATCCTTAATAGTAATAATTATTATTGTAGCTATGTTTTAAGTTTGATATCAATTTTGTTCTAGCCTCTGCTGTTGGAGAACCACTGACATCCCCAGATCCAGTCAAGAACACAAGAAAGAGCAGCAGACTGGGAAACTGTAAAGGTTAAACAATACACAGTATCTCATCAGTTTATGTGTAATCAGAGCTTCAGAATTAGCTGAGTGCTCTTTTGTCCTTTTGTATCTGGGTCAACCAGGAAAGAGAAGAGAGATTGTGACTATATGCTGCCGTTTTCAGCATTTTGCCAGACAAAATGCCAAGCATGGGAAATGTGAGTTACCTATAGATTTTGACATATATAAACTAATCAAGTATAAGAACTGGTAATAAGTGAGATCAGTGATAAGATAATTCTTGCCTCCAGTATATTCCCCTGACTTAAACTGAAATGTGATTATAGACATATTAACCCTTCAAAAGTGTTAATTACAGATTTTTAAAATATTTTGGACAATGAGCTTTTTTTTTCTTTTTTCTTACCATATTGCTTTATCTGCCCAGAGCTGTAGCTGTTTTCCAAAATGAAGAAAGGTGGTAAGAACATGAAGTTGAGGCCCAGTGTCCCCATATAAACAACACTAAAAGGCCCTTCTCATATACCATGAATCCATATATATATATATATATATATATATATATATACGGCTTTTAAGTCAGCCCCGTTGTTGATGCAGGACTGGACAGAGAGAGAGAGAGAGAGGGCGGGGGGGGGGGGGGTAAAATGTTGGAGGAAGATGATGACAAATGACTGAAAGGAAACAATATTTAAGTTTAATCTTTGCAATGTTTAGTGAGCTTTAAAAGCCAGAATTGTGTGTGTGTGTGTTTGTGTGTGTGTGTGTGTGTGTGTGTTTGTGTAATGATCACTATCAAACATATTTCTTTTGTATTTCTTTTAAAAATAGTGTTTATGACAATGTCACAATGTTACACTGACTAAAGTTCTAAAGTTTGCAGGACTGTAACTCTGAATCAACACAAAACATGTAATGTATCCTCCACAATGAAGATTTTTTTTCATTGATTAATTAATATATACAGTGAATCAAAGTATGGTAAAACATACATCTGCTTACCATTTCAATATTATCATGAATAACAGAAAAGTCTACTGATGTTCAGTCTTACAATTTGTACCAAGAGAGGATAGCACTAACCCAATTATTTTTCCTTGCTATAATTATATTGACATTTAACATCAAAAAAACAAAACAGACTTGCAATAATGAGATAATTTTCCCTTTCGTTATCAGTATGCATATTATATTAATAGCATTAAATACGTTCTCATTCATTTTAAAGTAAGATTGTTAAAAAAGACTGTAGAACTGTGGAGGGAGTGAGAGGTTCCTCAGGCCTCTGTCTGGATTTCTTAGTGTTGAGGACTCAGTTGCACAGCACAGTGACAAAAAAAAGCAACGAGACCCATCCACACCAGACCACTTCTGGATGGGAAGTGGGTGGCGGAGGCATGATCTGAGAGGGAGAGAGGTACGGAAATAAAGAGAAATGCTTGTCATTGTTGTAACTCTGGAACTGTATAGCACCTGCTGTAATAATCATTTGCAAAATGATTTAGAAATGAAGGCAAGGAATAGTTTTTTTGTGTTTTTTTTAAATGAAGAAAGAATTTTGAAATGACTGGATCATGTTTCACTCATCATTTTTGTTTGAGTTAATCGGCTATCACAAAATGACTTTAGGAAAAGTTGTTAAGACTATCAAAGAGCCTATAATGTTGATACTTCAGAAAAACCCCATCAAAAATAGGAAGAGAGGAGATGTACTGCTCACTCACCGGTGACAGTAAAGGCTTTAGTCTTGTACATTGTGATGTTGGTCACAGGGTTCCTCGCCTTGCATATGTAGTCCCCCTCATGCTCTCTCGATGCAGAGAAATTGAGAACAGAGCCGGTCTTTATGACCCCTGATGATGTATTGTTGAAGAACCAGAAGAATTCGCAATCTGGTCGGGAATCAGCAGAACATTTCAGGGAAACGCTGACGCCTAGTTTCACTGAAAATGGACCAGTGATAGTCACACTCAAGGGGCCATCTATAAATAGACAGAGAAAGTAGATCAGAATGATGTACAGTAACGTGATGAATATTATGTATTATTATATGTTGCCTTGGCACATAATGCTCACTTTTATGATACTTAATGCACCTGTATTCTGAGCAGCATTTGGAGGTAAAACTCAAATGATTGTGAATGAATGAAAGTGAATGTTTAATGTTAATTTGAAACGCAGAGTAATTCAGTTCTGGGCTCCTTGTTTTATTTGTAATTCTTGCCTTTTACCTTTAGGTAACCAAAAACATTTTCTGGTATCCTATATGTTACTTGTGTTTACACAGTAAATGCAGCATAATTTAGAAATATAGATTTTAATAAAAGCAGCTAAAATTAATTGAATTAGTTTAAAAAAAAAAAGAAAATTCTATTGTTTCCTAGAGTACTCACACATCACCAGGAGCATGTACTGGGGGCTTTTATGTTGACCAGCCTGATTGGTAGCGACACACTGGTATGTCCCGTCATTATACGTTGTCACTGGAGTGAAATGCAGCGTGTTGTTTTCAATGTGGTAGTACGTGTCTAGGTCAGTGGCGGAGGTGTTCATGCTGAGGTGTGTGTTGTTCTTCATCCAGTAGATCATGTCATAGGGCCCAGTGACCTCACAGGTGAGAGTGAAGTTTTCAGCATTTATTGGAACCGTGTTGTTTTTGATCATCACTGACTCTATGGCCTCTGTTGGTTAAGAAGGTAAGGCATCATGACTGTGCTTCATCCTATTACAACACTTAGAACGCTACATAAATTGGTATTTGGTCAGTTACGCAGTCACATGACTTGTGTTGAGGATGCCACATTCACTAACGTTGCATATATTTCCTCCCCACACTTGAGTTTTCTTACCAATAACTGTTAACATCTTGGAATCTGTGCTGCTCTTTCTTGTTACATTATTATATGCCATGCAGGTGTATTCTCCGCTCATGTTTAAAGACAAAATATCAGTTGTGAACACTGAAGAATTGGTGACCTCGGTGCCATTGAACCCCCAGCTGAACTGACTGGGAGGCACTGACAAGGCAGAACAGATGAAGGTCGCATATTGTCCTGTCTCAGCAAACCTTGGCCCATTAAGGACAGGGGTGTCTGGTCCAACTGCAAAAGCAAAGGAAATAGTTGGCTCTTATGATACTGTGCTTCAGCAACTGTAGATATAATACCTTTAAATTACTCAGGACAATGCACTGCGGTACACTCTGTAAAACTGTCATTTGCAAAAATGCATCACTTAAAGTATCATAAATCCTTTAAATGTTATACTCACAGTTCACAAGTAGCTTGTAAGAAGGGCTGGTCATGTTTCCAACAGCATTCATAGCCACACACTTGTAGTATCCAGTATCACTGCGTGTTAGTGGGTTGAAGGTGACTGTCTTGTTAGCCATGGAGAAAGCTGTTCTGTTGTCTTCGTGCAGTTCCGTACCATTCTCCATCCAGTAAATATGCTCAGCAGGTCCAGTCACGTTGCATGTCAACGTGTATGGATAACCTTCTTTTGGAGGATTCATTGGTGCTTCTACATGGACATCTTCTATTGGGTCTGAAACGAAAATCAAGACTCTACAAGTTGATTTGTCCTCTCCTTAACCACCAAATAGGGACACTATGTTTACAGAAACATAAAAATAGCCACCCAAGTCTCACCAACAGCAGTAAGCATCTTGTATGCCGTCTTGTTTTGGCCGGTGATGTTGTTGTAGGCTCTGCAAGTGTACATCCCACTCATATCTTTGGTAAGAGGAGGTGTTACATACTTAGTTGTATTGGCCACTGGATGATCATTGAAGTACCATCTATAGTGGCTGGGAGGGTTTGATGGTGCATAGCAGCTAAATGTGACGCTGTTTCCTGTCTTCACCACAGTTGGTCCCGTGATAATTGGTGTCTCTGGTCCATCTAAACACATGGATAGTACCTTCACTCAGAACATGCTCACATGACTGTTAAGCCATTCAGTCAATGCAGAATTGTGCACAGAAAGAGAATTTCCCCGATGGATAATCTGACTACACTCACTAATGTTAGGCTCATTTCAGCAGGTACTATTTTTGATGAATCTACTAGATGTCACCACATTTGCTAATGTCTTATCTGATTCCTCCTTAGTTAATGATAATGACAGAAAGTAAAATACTTACAGTTTACTTCGACTTTGTAGGGGCTGCTGGTCAAGTTGCTCACAAAATTAATAGCCCAACATTCATAATATCCTTGATCTGAATGTTGGACAGAGTTGATAGTCAGCGTCTTGTTGTCCATGCCAAACACCATTGTGTCGTTAGGCGTAATAAGCTCCCAATTTCTCCACCACTGAATCCTGTCAAAAGATCCATTCACTTCACAATGCAGAGTGAATGGCTCATTGAGTATAGCTGGTCCACCGTTATGATTCACCACAACTGATACTAGTGGATCTGTTGGAAGAGATAGGAATTGAGAAATTTAGTTTCACACATGTACGTGAGCTTAGCATTAAGTGGAAACAGTCAGGCACAGCTGACCTGTCTCAGCCTTAAGAAAACAAACTCCATCTACCAGCATGTCTCAAGTTCACTAAAGACCAACAAGCCTCTGGTTTCCTGGTTACGCTGTGGTGACAACAAGATTTCAAATCACCATGCCTGGCCAAGAAATTGTCTAGGACATAAACCACAACTCATCGTTTTTCCCTATAATTTGCATGGATTAAACAAATGAGATATAACATGATAATTATGTTATAGGTGCCGCTAGATTTTTTTTTTTTTTTTCGAAAGATGCAGCCTACTTCTATCCTCCTGCTTCCAGTCTTAATGCTAAGGCTGCATGGTCCATGCTGAGCAAACAATTACATCAAAGTGGTATCAATCGTCTAATCAAGCTCCCTGCAAATAAGTACCCTCTCGAAAATGTCAAAATACTGCTACATAATAATCTAAGTGTCTTTGCTTAGAGAAACAAAATCAAAGAATCTTCCTGCGATAAGATTCTTGAGATGGGATCACACCAGCACTGACACCCATCGACGTGTTGACATTCTGACTCATGAATACTCATTATAACATGAAGAAGTCACATGAAGTACATGAAATAATCATTGGTCACATCATGCCCATTCTCAAACTAAGACTTCCTTTTGATCTCAACTACACATCTGTAAAGTTTCATGATTGTAGCTTGCATGAGAAAATCTGTCCACAGACAGACAGACAGACAGACAGACAGACAGACAGACAGACAGACAATGACGCAAACAATACCAGCCCTTTTGTCGTGGCTGGTAAAAAAAAAAAGAACCTATAAAATACAAAAATCCAAGCTTACCTAAAATCCAGAGCATTATACTTGCGCTGCTGAACCTGGATGTGACTGGATTGTAAAGTACACATTTGTAATTTCCTGAGTCGCTCTCTGTGACGTTGTCTAGGTGAATCTGTGGGCCATTTTTATTAAGGTACATCCCGTCAAACATCCACTTGATTGTCGCTGGAGGGCTGGACTTCGCCGAGCACGACAGTGCGATATCAGATCCTGTTCTGTAGATGCACTTCGGTACCATGGGCTCGATCATCATCGTTGTGTTACTTGGACCATCTGATGATACCACAAGAGGGAAAGTGTTTTAGGAGTTAATTTTAGGATTGGAGTTTTTTTTTTTTTTTTTTTTTAATTTTTTAAGATTTAATACATAGGCCTTTATAATATTTCTTTTGTTAAAACTCACAGCTGATGTTCAGATACAGAAGAGGGCTGATTTCATGGCTGACGCCATTGGACACATTGCACCTGAATGGCCCCTCATCATAGCGGGTCACGTGGTCTATGGTGAGAGTGGCATTTCCATCGCTGAACTGTACCTCCCCACCGGCTGTGACCACATCGTTGCCCTTCATCCATTGATAAGTCAGGGATGTGCCTTTGCCCGCAGAACACATGAGAACTGCTGTGTGGTTGAACTCCACCAGTTTGGTTGATTTCGCCTCTAGGTACACGTTTGAAATAGGCACTGCAGAGAGGGGGGAAAAAAAGATTGTTTTGTTGAAATGTGGGATTGCAGGGAACATTCATGTATTCCTGAGGAATACATGTGCCATCTTCAGGTAAAAATTATAATTTGCCATTTTTGTTTACTACAAAACATTGTCAAAACTAAAGTTATTCACTTAAAACTCAGCTGTACTTTGTCCCAAGTGCTAAATTTTAGGATGCTAACATGCTGAACTAAGTCGGTAAATTGTAATTAAGAAAATACCTACTAAACATCAACATCTTCTGTGTGAGAATGTTAGCATGCTTACATTAACAGTTAGCTCAATGCACTGTTGTGTCTAAAGCCTAAGAGCGGTTTTAGCGAGCTGATAGCTGTAAACTCTTAGTCTCATTTTAGACCTTGTGAGTTATTCAGATGACTAAGACAGTTGATTTCGACTTCGATAAATTTGTATGCAAGTAGTGACTGTTATTGTACCAGCTCTGTAATATTCACGCTTGTTTGGTGTTGTACATTTTTATAAAAATGAGTCGGAAAATTGTTTTATCCTATTGAAAAAAAAAAAAACATCAGTCAAATAAAATCAATTTGTATTATTTAAAGACTTAAAGATTTGATACCCAATCAAAGCTGTTGCAAAACTCAAGGTGACCCCGATATCCAGACTCCCACACTGATCTATCATGTCTTTTTTTTTTTTTTAATTTTTGTATGGATTGAACTTTATTTACTATACATTGGTAAAACGTGGGGAAGTATATGTGGGGATGAATAAACATGAAGGGTGATTAAAATGGTCCTTACCTTGGACTGAAAGTGTTAACTGAACATGAAAAGAATTCACTGCTTGTAATGTGTACACTCCAGAGTCTTCAAGCTGTAGTGACCTTATAGTCAATGATGAAGTGGTTGAATTGTATGCCACCCTGTCAGCCCAAGTACTGGTTATGATTTTATCATTTGGAACTATCAACACAATTATGTTGTTGTTGAATAGCCATGCCCCAGCTGTGACATTGGCCCGGCTATATAGTGTGACATTGCTGCCCACAGGTAAGGGGTTCTCAGAGGCATATATGTTTTGACTGCGCACATGATCTACAAACAGAGAGCAAGAAAAAACAATGTATTCAGTGAACCTGAAATGTGATTATCATGCACATGAAAATATTGATAAAATACTCATAAAACACTAAACTGTATTGAGGTAGTACTTTCAAAAAAAAGATCTATAAGCTGCCTGAGGCTCTCTATATCTGAACCGAGAATCAATATAATAAATAAATTCACAATGAATTAAAGTTTGAAATAATTCAGCCTTACCTGTTGTAAATGTTATTGTGGCCAGGATTAGAAGAAACACCACTGGAGAGTCCATTCCACTCTATAGTTTCTTTTTTAGCTAAATGGACTTGACTCTGGCTGTGATAAATTCAAATGTGGCGATATTGTATGGTCACAGTCGCCTTTTAATCTGCAAATATTTGCTCTGCATCGTATCTGCATACAGCTTTTACTTTTTGTCCAAATGCTTGTCCCTAGTCTACCATCACTGTGGTACCTCACACACCTTTTCCTAGCCACACCTTGTTTTGCCCTGGTCACTCTGAGGTTTTACTGGTACAAGCCAAGGAGTGTCCATTTACTGTAAACGTCTGCAGTTCTGCAGCTTCAACCAGCCAGCGTACAGAGAGTATGAGTATGGAAGTTAAGAAGATCAAAAACCTGTTGAGTGAAATCATACAATCTTGACAAAAGGTGTTGAGCAGTGACCTCTGATGCACAGTGTAGAGTGGGCTCATACAACACTTCTTCCCACAATGTAGGTGGAATAAAAATTGGAAAATTAACAGTAAATAAGACATTTGTTTTTAAATTAAACGCCTTGGTGCTGTTAGTGTTATTTGGTAATGTGCTGCACTCATGATAACAATACTGATGTGATTTAATAGGGGACAATAGGCCATCTGTCCCTTTGCTGGAGTTTCTCTATCTCTCTCTGTTTACTGTAACCATAGACCCATTGACAGAATATTCTGTTTGTTCATGAGAAAAAGAGATAGAAAGGTTTTTCTTATTTTCCATAAGTATAGTATTTAAACTTTTAAGTATGACAAATATTTCTAAAGAATATAGCAATAGGGTCTTTTCAATAGTCATTTTTTTCTGTTTTGGGGGCAATAGATAATGTTTGTGATATGCCTCTTTTGAGCTCAGCAACAAAAATGAGTATTCCCTCATTGTTTAAGACGGCACAACAATCAACCAGTGCTATATAAAGGGTTTTTTTTCCTTTGCTCTGAAAATCTTCTCTTATAAATAATAATAGTAATCAAAGCCATAATATTGAGTGCTATGCAGTCCATGGGGCACCAAAAAATACCTAAGGGTACAACACTTAAAGACTGTGCAAACAATCAGCATTTGATTGTGGATAAAAGTCAAACATATATATTTTTTGGCAGGGAAGTAAAGTTTATCTGTGTATCAGCTATGTGGTTGTAGTTGTGCAAAGTGTTTCCTGCTCAGTGCTCTGTAGCTCCTTATCAACCCAATGTTTGATTGGTGAACATATTATAACATCCAAAGTAAAGGGAAAAACATGTGGCATCAGAAATGTTAATCATATTTGCTTACAATATATATGAATTTGTTACAGTTTATAGAAAATAAAACAGGCATACACTCACACATACTTGTACTTCTACCTCAGTGATTGACATAAGGCATTCTATAGCCCCTTATCCCAACCCTTACCCTAACTCCAACCTGAACTCTAAAACCAAGTCTTAATCCTAATACAGACCCTTTTGAAGGTGTAAGGACCAGCAAAAATCTCTTTACCTTCCCAAAATGTCCTCAGTCCCAAGATCTAAATCTCGAAGTGGTCCTCACAAAATAGATATACAACTACATACGCACACACACACACACAGACACACACACACACACACACACACACACACACACACACACACACAAATACACACACTCTCAAATGTTAAATTTTTTGGAACCAGTTTGTTTAGGACCCAAACCTGGAGTTATACACAATGTTTGATAGTAAACACAGTGGAATGAATCTTCTATTTTCTCTTTCTTGCTATGCCAACACAAGAAGAAGTTGTTCTGAAAGCTTTATTGGACAATTCATAAAAGTTTACTTCATAAAAATTCACATTTTCCAATTTATGTCACTGCATCAGAGTTATCTATGGACTAAATGAGCTACAAACATCTGTGAAAGAGAAGCAGTTGTTCATGTTATTAGTCGTGTTTGTCAAGCTACTGTGTGCATGTCCTTACAATGTAAGGCTTTTTCTCTATTTTTTTTTCTCTCTCCTCATGTAAAATTTAAAGTAAAAATTTGGCTTAATTTCAGTGTAATTCTTCATAATGTGCCTTCTTTTTCCCCAACAAAACAAACAAATAAGTGGCAATTAATATTTATAAAGACACACAGGCAAAAACAGTGTTATGGTTTATAATTGAATTGTTTAATGAAATAATAGTTGAAAATTTTTTTTACCAATTTATATTTTTTTCAATTTTCTTTTTAGTGCAATGCCAGTAAATTGAATATCTGGGTTTTGGAATTGTGATCTCACAAAACAAGTTATCTTATTATTTCAGCCTATGCCTAAGGAGACTGTAATGGTAATTTGCCATTATATTGATACATTTTGCAGACTGAGTAAATGAAAAAAAATGGCATATCAATCAATAATGAAATAATCACAATATCAGTTATGTCACAACAGGAAACTGATTTGACCTTATAACTGCTACCTGCTGCAGATTTAACACGTTATATCATGTTCAAGACTAAAACTAATCTGAATTAATGTAGAAAATGTTGTGATGTCAAAGGGATTTCTGAGAGAAAAATGTCAGGGAAGCTATGAAATTTTGAATGTCAATTCATAAATTAAGATATTTCTGGAGAGTATGAATAAAAAAATATATAATGTATTTACAAATACTTATTCTACAACTAGCCTGGCAATGAGAAGAGGAATCCCTCCAGTAACAGCAGAGGAAGGAGCCATGTGCTGACTGCCTGCTGTTCAGATCCTGACTCTGCAGAGACAAACAAAAGGAAGGGTGAAGCTGGGAACAAATAGAGACAGCGTGGATGTTTGTATCATTCTCCTAACAAACTCACTTGCTATCACGACATGTAAGGTGATATTTCTGTTCATGTTGGTGTGATTGTTGAAGGCCAGACAGGAATATGGACCACTCTGATCCTCGGTGACGCTGTAGAGCTCCAACAATGGAGCCGTCGTGTTCACAAGCTCCCCTCCGAAAGCCCACTGAAGCTGAGCTGGAGGATTGGACTCTGCTGAGCAGAGCATGGTCAGATTGGATCCGACTAAATAGGAAGTCGTGCTCTGTCCGTTCACTGTGAGAGCCATGTTGTCTGGGCCATCTGAGAGAGAGACAGAAAGAGAGCAGGACAGGGGAAGAGAGGCTTACTGCAAATTAGACCTTTTAGTGGAATTGGAGGATTAAACATGGGTCAGAATTATGATTAAATTGATGTTGTCCTACTCACAGCGGATGGTAAAGTTTACTGGATTGCTGGTTTCATTACCGACAGCATTGAACACATGACACCTGAATGGTCCCTGGTCATAGCGGGTCACATTGACTATGGTGAGAGTGGAGTTTCCCTCAGTGAGCTGAACTCTCTCACTGGCTGTAACCTCCGAGCTGCCGTTCAGCCAGAGGAAAGAGAGGGAGGATCCAGAGGAGACGGAGCATGTAACAACTGCTGAACTGTTGAACTCAATGAGGTCGGTTTGATTTGCCTTTAGTGTTACATTTGAGATGGGTTCTGTGGAAGACAAGTGGATGAGAAAAGGATGGGAGGGAGTGATGTGAGGGAGGAGATGTCAACACACTGTAAACTATGAGGCTTTGTAGGAGCAACAGCATCCAAAAAATGTATGTTTATGTTTCATAGAACTACTCTGTACACCTTTGTTTTTGTGGTGACATTTTCTAAAATGTTTAAATAGAATTATATGCTTATTGTTGAGCTTACAGTTAAAGATAGCGTTGTGCTGTTTTTGTTTGGTTTTTAGTTTACGTTGTTAATTTTTTAACATTCTGAGTGTGACTCTTACAGGTCTTGTTTTTTTATGGGTAAGTAATGATGTGTCGTGACCCATCAGAAATAGTTTCTGTGGAAGTGAAGGAACAGGAAAGGACAAGATGGAGGTGAGTGTTGACAGACACAGACGCAGACACAGACTAAGCAGAGGACACGGTCATCTGAGCGAAAGGGCACCAAAACCAAAGCACATGCAGTCTGTCAGTGAATGTCGAGCTATGTGATTTTCATGGTTGTCAGTCCAAATATCATGAGTCAGAAACATCATTTCATTCTCTGAATATTGTTTTGGAATCTATGTTTTTCATGACACCAGGAACTTGTTTCATTAAGAAGGGTGGGGTAAACAATTCGTCAGCAATTTTTTTTCTCTCGCTCTCCCCATCTACGTGTCTAGCTCTGCTTCTTCATTGCAAGGAGCTGCAAAAGACTTAAACTGTTAAAGTAAAACAATACTCACTGTTTGTTAAACTGCATCTATCAGTTTGGTTTGCAAGTTTTTGAAATTTTTAAAATATCCTTACTATTATGGTGTTACTTGTTTTGCTGTTTTCTGTCCTCAAGAGTTTCTTTGCTGATAAGATTTATACTTGTCTTATTTTTCTGCCTAAAGGTTGAATACATCTTATAAAAATATATAATTCTTTGTTGGACATTGTCAGAATGTTTTTTTAAGCATGGTAAATGCTGGTGAAACACCCACATGGAGTTTATTTACTCAACAATGTCCACAGTCTCTTCAGAGCCTTCTTCAGAGATCTAACCCAATGAAACGAAGTGTTAAGTTTAAGAAATAATGCAGGAAATGCATTATCATTAATTCTTTTTAATGCAGAAAGCATTCAACCGCTGAAATGTCCTTGAAAAATATTTTTAATCTTCATCAAATAATACTGTAATAAGAGAAATTATAAATTAAAGTGAGTTTAGGCATTTATAGTTCAGAAACATACTCAAAGAGAGGTATTACATTTATGAAATATAACTTAAACCAGTATTATTTTTATTAGTCTTAAACTTATCAAGTGATTTGATTGAACATTCTTGGATTTGATCTTTTCTATGCAGTTTGATAAGGCAGGGATGATGGTGTTAATAATATTTGTTTGAAACATGTCACAAAAAAAAAAAAATCATATTTTACCTTAAATTAACCCTGGAAAGTTTACTATTGGAAGTTTTCTAATGCAATGTTTTGGAGCACCTATAGCGTTTCTAATGGATAAACCACTGAAATAATTTACTCCAAAAATTGAATATCAATCATCTGTTTAGTCTCACCGAGAATATTGATGGAAGCATTGGCCCTAAACTCAGGGTCATAGCTCTGCACCACGTAGACTCCTGAGTCGGCCAAGGTGACGGAGCTCAGAGTGAGAGCTCCAGTGAGGATGTTGAAAAACAGCCTGCTGCTGTGACTGGGGGAGACCAGCTGCTTGTCCCCCTGCCAGGCGACAATGGGGGACTCTCCCTTTGCCCAGTTCCCACTTTTGAGAGTTGCCGAAGGAGAAAGAAACAGTGTCACTGTGTCCCCAACTACAGCAGGGTTGATGGAGGGCTGGACTTCCACAGCACCAGAGGCCAGAAAACCTGATGAAGTGAGCAACGATTGTTAATTATTGCAATATAAATGACACCAAAGATGTCTTTATACCTACATCTTTAACCAGCACTATTAAGTTACAAACACAAATTCCTCAGCAGTAAATGAACCTACCTTGTATTAAAGCCAGCAATATAGTAACCAAAGTTCCTTGACTTTTCCTCTCCATTTTGTATTGATGGTCTGAAGATGTCCTCGTTATTTCTGCACTGTTATACAGGTCTATCATATGTCCAGCCCCCTACCCACAAATACCTAAAGTAGCAACCAAAGTCCTTATCTGCAGGTGTTTCTGGTCATTACGTGTCCACTATTGTCTAACTTACAAAAGGTGCATTACATTTTTCGTTTACCATAGATAAAGTTCTGTAGATGGCCATTCAGAAAAATGACAAATTATGACAGAAGGAATGTGAGGCATGACTGGGGAGTTGGGGGTCATGGTTAGTTGGGAAGTATTAATTATCTTTTTTTTGTTTTATTTCGTTGGGGGTTTATACAGTTTTCTCCCCATCAGTGTTCTGTCTATCACTGCACTGATCATTTCTCAGATTTAGGTTAGATTAGAACAGATTCCTGAAAGTTTTGGTGTACATGCCTGATATATGACACTTTCAGCTTAGTTTTTTTTCTGTGTGTGTGTGTATGTCAAAGACAGAGATTTCACATCGATACTCCACATGTTTCAGCAGCTTTACACTCAAAATGAATACACCTGCACCTGCGAAAGATTTGTCTGGGACATATTTACAGAGGCCATCAATCTCTCTGTGTACTGAATCTTGCAAGTAGTGACACAGCAACCAGTGACAACCTTCTAGTTTTCCTTTCTGAGACAGACAGAACAAGAAATGCTATATTAAATTTTGGGCCAAAATATGAATTAGTATTTTGATAGTTTAATCGATGCACCTCTTATGTGTTTCAGACATTTAAAAAAATGCTCTTTTTTTATCTATGCAAACCATTATACCTTTCACAATCCCACTAAGTAAACACCTGTCGAAGTATTTGAACTATGGTGGAGCAAAGTTGAATATCTGAGCACCTGTGTAATGTACCTGCTACACAATAGGTTAGACGGATGACCAGCCTGGGTTATTATTAAAGCAAGTACAATGTACTGTAAATATGAGTTGGAGTAGCAGCATTACAGGATAGATATTCCATTATTCTATTCTATTATATTCTTATTGTCCTGAATGGTTTGCCTTTGGGCCTCATTTTACATATATATAGTAGTATTTATTCTCATACCTATATTTTTTGAAAAATGGGTTGATGCATTTTCACTATGACTCTAAAGTAAAATTAGCTATACCAGAGTCAAAATACTCTTTTACAAGTTAAAGTCCTGCTTTCAAACATTACTTCAGGTGTTACTTAAGTAAAAGTAAAGTACCAAAATAAAAGTGCTCATTACTCAGAATGCCCGATTTCAATACATATTAAATTTACTTGATTAAATTTAGTGATGCATTATGAGTCACTTTAAGGTTGAAGCTGGTTAATGTGGGGCTAAGTATTACTACTTTATATACTGCCAGATATCTTGATATATAACATTACATGATAATTTATTAGTTGATTATATTTTGTATAAATAATCAGAATCTGGAAAGTAACTAGAAACTAAAAGTGTCACGTAAATTTAGTGGAATGAAAAGTTAAACATTTCAAAATAGTGTTTTTATTCAGGTACAGTAGTTGAACAAATTTACTCAGTTATAAGTGAAGTGAAGTTTGGAGAATAGTCCAGATTTCCTGAGTCTCCACACATTCAAATGAAAAGCCTGAATAATTCAAAAAGGTTATAGCAATCTCCCACTTTAAAAGCCTCCTGTTAGTGTGTGAGGTACCTTTTTCTGTCTAAGAGTGGATAATGCAAAAATGAGTTTATAGGTAGAATAAGTCCTTAATCTAGACCATCTTATCATGATCCAACTGTGTGGTAAAAACTAAAAAAAGTAAAAAAAAAACATGTTTCAAGAACAGCAGATAAAGGCAGATAATGTGGATATGAGCCTCACGTAGGGCACCACAGATGGTACATGATTTATGGTGCCATTATATAGCCCCTATCTCTTTTGGTTACATTTGTAAAAATAAATCAGCATAAATTTCTAGTTTACAAAACAAAAATAATTAAAATTGCAAAATTAATCATTTTTCAGTGTTTCAACTTAAACTTGAATAATGGCCAAATGTACAACTCTGCTTTTGTTTGGAACTGTAAATGCTTTGGGCTCCTTTTCATAAATAGTACAGTTTAGATTTTTTTCCAGTTGTGTTTCCCGATTCCAACTGAAAAACTCGGCTAAAATTAACATCCAGAGAAAAAAATGCAAAGAGGATGGATAACATTGTTGTATCACACAAGGCGTCTGTAAATACAAAGCCCACCATAGGCCTCTGTCTCTGCCTTATTTGTTCAGTTTCAGAAAGGTAAGAGACAGATTGGTGTGTCACGAACCACAGGTGAAGCACCTCAGTGTGGATGAACAAGGGTTTACACCTTTTTTTTTCCAGATGCTGACTTCACACATACAAAAAAAAAAACAACCTCTAATCAATCTAGGATCCCAAGAGTCATGGGAATAGTAATAATGCCATTAATTAATTAATAACTAATTTGACAATAAGAATATGCATTAATAGTTTGTTTAAAAATTCATTTTTTTAATCTAAAAATAGTCAGGCTCAATTAAAAAGGAATTATTTGATATTTTGATAAAATTGTAATTGTAAAAAGAGTTTTTCAGAATATTATTTTAATACATAGTTCAAATTTAAAAAGGAGTTTACAAAAACAACATAAAAAAGTAAGTATGACACTTAAATACATTAATGATTTTGAAAAAAAAAAAAAATTCCCGAAAATTGAAAATTTATTTGTAAATGCAGTTTAAAAAGAGAACTAAATTATGTAAGTTACGAATCTGTAATTGCAGGTTTTTGTGAGTTTGACAAGTTCTTGGGTGATGTGACTATGTTTGTGTGTGTGTGTCGTACTGTGTTTTTATCAGAGCTCTGCCCGGAACGCTGGATGGCACCATCTCACAGGAGTTTGTCATAACTCCTCCTCCAATTAAACCATATTTATAAAATAGGACGTTCAGAGAATGGACTGCATTGATTTATTACTACAGCTAATCTGCAGGCCTTGAAATGAAAACTGATAAAGCAGTAAGGCAGCATTGCAGCTTTTTAAACACTCAACCTTTAAAATATTTTCCTTCTCTTTCCTATTCCCTGCTCTCATATCTGACATTATTTGGTCTCAGAGGTCTGACATTTGGCTCCTCTTACCTTGGAGATATACACTGTGAAATAAGCCAAATAATATTCCCCATTATAACACATTCCATTCTATTTTAATTGAGTGGTTCCTTCCTTAAATCACATTTCAGTTGATGGGGAAGATTGAAACTATACAGGTGATCCCTTCTGAAAGATTTTCCTAGTTGTTTTAGATTCACACTCAGTTTGTGCAGGAAAAAAGAAATTACAAATCTATTGTAACACTCTTGATTTAGTCACCTCTGACATCTAACAACTACAAACTGAACTTCCCAAGAAGTAGCATTTCCTGCTTTAAAAAAAAATATACAGCATCTAATGCCTTAGAGATATGATACTACACATGGTATTATCAATACACTAACTGTATGTTTTTTAATTTCTTTGAATTAGTTCCCTGTTGTTTCGAGGCTTTTGGATATACTGAAAGAGAAAGCACCTTATCATCTTATCTAATTACATGATTTATTGACGCTGACTGCAAAATTCTCCAAAATTAGGCAACCTTTTCTTGAACATAAGTTAACATACTACTAAGACTAAACTGAGAGGCAGGATTCATCATTCGCTGCATGTGGACTTCATAGGAAGGAGGGGAGGATGGTCGCGGAGGCCTGTCGTTGACTTTTACCTCAGAGTATTCTGATGAGTTGTTCTGTAACTCCGGCTGGACCGTCCCATCATTATTGTTCTGAAAAGAACTAATGTTTTCATTGTCCAGCTCCTGGAGATGAAAAAAAAGGGAGAAAATATGAGGCAATCGTTTTGATTAAATTTCAGGGGATCTCGTCATGTCTACCCTATAAAATCTAACTTTCATTTATGTGTGTATAGTTGGTTGGTTTTTCCAAAAACATGCACAGCTATGAACATTAATTTATTATTATTATTATGCTGTTGCCTGGGCTTAAGACACGTATGCATAGCCACTCAATTGTGTCAACTGAATCCCTTCTTCCTGCCTCAAAGGCTGATGTTGCGCACTGTGGTAAACACAAGCCCTAGATGAGTCTGAGAGATTTGGGGGGGGGTCTTTTTGAATCAACCTAGACATGATCACAGACATAACAGCAAACTTTAAAAAGAATCTCACATTAAAGTTCTAACAGTATTATTTTAGATAATACAATTATTTACAATTACTGTTCCTCATGGCTTAGAACTGTTACTGTTATTGCTTTTAATAATGAATAAAGGTTTGTGTGAAGTGCAGAACAATTACTTTTGCCAATTTGTACTTCCAAAATGGAGAACAAAGGCATGACATGTACTGAATCCCATTGTGCACTATGTTACATATAATCATCTGTTTTAATTATAACCTTGTATGTGGATCATTAATTTTTTCCCAATCCATTTATTCCTTTACTTCACATGTATTCATTAGCAGACATACATGTAGGCACAGCTATACTGTAATTTGAACAATTGTGTGGGAGCACTAACTGAGAAAATGTTAAGGTCTTGAGTTTGGAATGCAAACGGAACTTCCGATTACCCGTATCACCTGATTTTGCAGAGTAGACTGTTTACTTGAGTGCATGTAAACCCACTAATTACTTTTACCTGACTTTCTGAGAATGCCGCGTTATCCTCGCCTTCACCTCCTTCAAAACCTGAGGAAAAAACAGTGCGTAGAAGAATTCAATCAAGGGAGTATATAATAATTTATAAATACACATACATAAAACACACACTAATTAACTCACCCGTTTTGGTGCCAGTTTCATTATTCAAGGATTCTGTCGCCTGTTTTCTGTTAAAAGAGGTAATGAATCATTACTATTATACATCAAACAGGCATTATATAACTTTCTGCAACATTATAATAACAACAGTATTATGGATAGTCAGTAACTATCACTTTGCATTAGATGGTTCTGAAATGAGGAAATTAAATTCTGCAGATCATACTTGCTGACTGTCGCACATTTAAAACAACGCAAAAGCTGAAAAAAATGAAGCTTGGCATCAGCACAACTTTAGTGCTTAATATAAAAAAGTGAAAAATATACAGTATATCAGTTTATTCACTGGTATTTCATGAATAACATAATTGTAGTTCTTTCTCAAATGGAGCTGCACCTTCATTTTATCACAATCATGGGTCCAAGATTGGGTTTTCAAGATTGATTAACAAATAATCACTTTTATTATTACCCCCACACAATTCAAAGACTTGAGAACAGGGCTTTGAAAAGGTTTCATAACAATAATGACAAAACAGTGGTTTGTGCTTTCTTGTCTCTCTCCTCTCTCCTCCTGTCTCTTTCAGCAGGTTTATTTGCCTCTGATGCTGCAGCGTCTGGATCTGTGGATGCAAACCACCTACTGCCCCCATGATCCTGCTCGACACCCATTGCTTCAATAATTATGATTATTACAATTACTACTCTATTTAGTCTTATTAGTATTGTTATTAGCCCTATTATTATAACTATTAGTTTTATCATCATATGTTTTATCATTATCATAAATCTGTACATGGTACCTGTATTGTACTATGCTCTCTCTCCTCCCTCCTGCCCCCCTTCTCTCGCTCTCTCTCTCTCTCTCTCTCTCTCTCTCTCTCCCTCCCTCTCTCTTGCAACCCAGCCGGTAGAGCCAGGCAGCTGGCCACCATGAGCTGGGATCTGTTCAACGTTTCTACCTGTTCAATGGGAGTTGTTCCCCGCTGTCACCAAATGGTTGCTCATGGAGGGTCTCCGTAAATAATTACAATATAAAGAGTACAACCTAGATTTGCTGTGTATGAAAAGTGCGCTGAGATAACCTGTTATGATATGGCGCTATATAAATAAAGTTGATTTAAATTTTGTTGATAATGGGATTTAACTTATGGTGAGCCCTTGACTATATTTCAATGCAGTTAAATATTTGTGCATGACAACAACAAAATGTTAAATTATGAAGCTGTAAAGAGATGAGATAAAGCTCCACTGAGGAAAAAACAAAAGTCAAAGCTAAAGTCAGGATCAGGACCATATATTCCCTGAGTACCCAAGAAGCAAACTGGCTAGTGAGCCTTTGTTGAATATCAACTTTTTGTTAATGTTTGGTGAGTTTGATGATTAATTATAAACAATATTATATAAAGGAAAGAGAAACTTGGTTTTGTGGTTATATTCTAAAACTATTCCACTTACAGTTTTTCGAAAATATAGTACACTCCACCGGCACCTGCTCCAGTAACAGTAACACAAGCGACTGCAATTCCAGCAATGGAACCAGCCGACAAACTTGCAGGTGTTTCAGCTGAAATAAAACAGCAGATAAGAACATTATTTTTGCACCATTTTGTAAACAGACAGAGTCTCATCATCAAAACTATAATATAACCTCCAAATCTCTTTTGGCTGGAGAATATTTCTGTTTGGCAGAATGGTCGATGCACCATATTGCTTAAGCAAACATTGTACTAATGGCCAACTAGGGGCAGTAAGAACAAGTTTATATAGAAAACGTATTGCCTATTCAGGTTTCTCATCTAGGATGTACAAAGCAACATTTGGAGTCAGTGTTCTTTCTACCTGTTTGAGTATGAGTGCAACATCAATTTCTTTTTAGCCCTGTGTGTGGTCTCCACCAACTCCTGTCTGGTGCTTTAGCTAATAAATGCTCACTATTTTCACCCGCTAATTGCTGCCTTTCTCTGTCTGTCTTTGGTGGCTCACTGGCTTTTTAGTTGCAAACAGCTGCATACTATGGCCAAAAATTATGATATGGGAATAGCGAACCAAAACAGTAAAGCTGTGGGCTGTAGAAACAAAATAATCAGCCAAAAGGCCCAAAAGGCCTCAAAGCTGAGGAGAACTGCAGAGACAGGTATTAATTCTCTGTGGGTTTGTCACTATGAGAAAACCTGTCCACATACAAGTAGTCAAATAATCTACTGTTAATATAAAAATATTGATTATATTTACTTTAATGATTGAAATAAGTAGGTTATTAAATTCAAGCAATATTTTTGCATGACATTTTCTAATCACAAATGTCAAACTTTTTTTTTTTTTGTTATTTTTAAATTTAATATTAAGGTGCACAGATTATACATTTTGCCAATGCACATTATACAGGTAGGCACATAAGTGCAATCTCTCTGACCCATATCACTACTATATTCACAAAACCTCTTAAATCCAACTTACCCTGAACAGAGACAACCAAAGGCTTTGATGTTTCATTAATCAGAGTTTTGTTGTTACAGGCCTGACAACTGTAGTTCCCACTTTGATTCACATGTATGTTCACCAGTATAAGCTCTGGTCCAGTATCAGACAGCAGGTCTCCATTCAGAAACCAGTAATACAGGGCAGCAGGGCTAGAGACAGCTGAGCAGGACAGGCTGACGTTTGACCCTTCCATGTAGTATTCTTGGGATGGCGATAGTGTTAAATTGATATTTTCTGGGCCATCTGTAATGTATGGCATATGGGGATTAAAACCCAAAAAGTAATGACAAAAAATACAATGTTAGCAACCACAAGAAAATACTACATGACATGCATCTTAGCTCATAGTGAGGCCTCATTATACCGTACGCTGAAGGTCAAAGTTGCAGCTTTAAAGTTCCTTGTATATAGCACAGGATAAAGAAAAGGGACATGTAGGTTAAAAACTCACAATTGATGGAGAGGTTTACAGAATCACTGGTGCCATTACTCAGACGATTGAACACATGACACCTGAATGGTCCCTGGTCATAGCGGGTCACATTGACTATGGTGAGAGTGGAGTTTCCATCAGTGAGCTGAACTCTCTCGCTGGCGGTAGCCTCCGAGCTGCCGTTCAGCCAGAGGAAAGAGGGGAACGATCCGGAGGAGGAGCAGGACAGATTGACGGAGCTGCTGAGCTCCACCAAGTCTGTGGTGTTGGCAAGTACCTCTACATTAGAAACTCGCACTGTGGGTGAAAAACAGTGGTTTTAAACTTCCCTCTGCCTGCAAAAGGGAACTGTTCTTGGTGAGGGGAAGCAACATAGGTTTTTGACTGCTTGGCTAGGTGTTTTACATTTTTATTTCAGTTACATTACTGCAGTTACTGAAATAAATTGTCTTTTGATTATTGGCCATGACCACATTCACCAAATACTGGAGGCAATATAGATGTCTGTGTCCAGACTAGACAACTGTTAAGATTTTGTGGTTAAAAAAATGCTATGATCTTGGATGTACCAATTGTGTGGTACAATTTTTTTTTTTTTGTGTGAGACCTCTAAGTTATCTCTGTATGAGCAAAATGGCAGGAGTATTATTTAATGTAAGTGTATAAATGCACTGTTTCCACAAATGTTTTGTACAATGTTTTTATATTTAAGAAAAAGTTTTATTTGATACTATCACAGGTACCTGTATAAATCCTGTTTGTTTATCCACATTTCTTTGTCCAAAATATTTTACTCAAACTTGCCTAGGACAGAGATGACTGAGAGCTGAGATGTTTGTGTTCTCATAGTTTTGTTGTTAAAGGCCTGACAGCTGTAGTTCCCACTCTGATTCATCTGAAGGTTCAACAGTCTGAGCTCTGGTCCAGTATCAGACAGCAGGTTTCCATTCAGAAACCAGTAATACAGGGCAGCAGGTCTGGAGACAGCTGAGCAGGACAGGCTGACGTTTGACCCTTCCTCATAGTGTTCTTGTGATGCGGATAGTGTCAGATTAATGTTTTCTGGGCCAACTGAATGAAGGTGAAAGAAATAACAGCAGAAAAAAAGAATCACTAAGATGTACTCTTAGTTGCATGAAAAATAAAAAGGTATATGGCATGCACCCTGACTAAGGGTGAGCTCTTAAAACTGAAGAGTATGCACCATCACATTGAAATACATCTTTGCACTTTCTAAATTAAACTGATAGTATAATGATTTAATTGACACCGAGCTGTTTGTGGTGTTTTCGTTCTGCACTGGATACCATTAAGTTTGAAAAATGTGTTTCCATGTTTGAATGCAAATGTCATCAGATTCAAGCGTGAGCATGAAGTTTTGAAACTCACAGCTGATGGAGAGGTTTACAGAATCACTGGTGCCATTACTCAGACGATTGAACACATGACACCTGAATGGTCCCTGGTCATAGCGGGTCACATTGACTATGGTGAGAGTGGAGTTTCCATCAGTGAGCTGAACTCTCTCGCTGGCTGTAACCTCTGAGCTGCTGTTCAGCCAGAGGAAAGAGAGGGAGGATCCGGAGGAGGAGCAGGACAGACTGACGGAGCCGCTGAGCTCCACCAAGTCTGTGGTGTTGGCAAGTACCTCTACATTAGAAACTCGCACTGTGGGTTAAAAAAAAAAACAATGGGCTTAACCTGTAGTTGCCATTAATAAATAATGGGCAGACGATAACAAAGGATAACACTACATTAACAAGGAATGAATGCCATGATGAATAGTCACGGCTGATGTTTGAGGCTGATATTTGTTCCTGCTGCACCATAAAAAAATATACATCTGATTTATTATTTGTACTCAACAGTCTTGTGGAAAGAGACCAAACACCTGGCACAATTGCATTATGCTGTACAAGGTAAACTAGAGCAAGGCTTATGTAAAATCTATTTTAAAATTTAATTTCTTTCATTAGTCAGTCAGTTGTTTGTGGTCATGGCCAATTTTACCTTTAAATACTGTATAAAAACAGTATGTAGATTATGTTGGTGACCTACCCTGAATCACCAGAGAGGTGACTCCCTGCTCGCTGCCATTTGGGTAGGTGGCATATTCGCAGATGTACTTCCCCTGATCGGTCATCCCAACATTGTTGATCTGGATGGACGGGCTGGCCAGGTCTGGGGGACTGAGTGAGAAGCTGACCCTGCCCTTCACAGGTGAGTCGGGGTAGTTGGGATCATAGCTTGGATGGAACACAGCAATGTTGATCCTCTCTCCGTCCTTGGGCTCATAGATCCACGTGACCTGTGGCGCAGCAGGCACAGGGTCAGGGGTTAGGATATGTACAGTGACTGAGAAAAACAACAAGCCTCATTTATCATGACATTGATAATTGACTCTAGAGAGCATTTTGAGACTCCACAGGGCAGCGTACACAGCATTACAATAAAATAAGTGAAACAGGTATGAAAATGGATGTGCATTTTTTTGAGGAGCAGCTCTCTCTCTTTCTCCCCTCCGCTCTTCATTGTACCAAGGAGAGCATACCAAATCTGATCCCCTAAAGCAGAATGATGGTTAGTATTGTTTGTTTAGAGTATTAAATGATTGAGCCGAAACATAATAAAACCCTATTCCTAGCCTCAGGATTGTTCAGGAGGGCTATGATTTTTTTAGATTAAGGTTTAGTTTGCCAATTACAACAGACACTTGAATCTGTATTATAATTTTACTTTTATTTTGATGCAATGATTGGTCCTATCCACCTGTTTCACAGACCTGCAGAATCAAGTCAATAGACAGTTGACGAAAACTTTATTTTACAGGAAAATAACAATTTCTTTGAAAAAATATTAAATTATACATTCAATTAATGGCCAATGTCTATTCAATTCATTTGTGAAAGCAAGTAGTCCCAAGCAATGTCAAGAAATTATATGGTGTCAAGTCAGCACAATAGGCTTCACTTTCAGGATGACACAGACATTTTTATTAGAAGTCCATGCCATAAACTCATTTGATATGACTGGAGGGGTATAAAGAAGTAAACAGAAAAAGAAAAACAAGCCTAATCGCTGTGTGAATTTGACCATTGCAAGATGAATCCCAGTGGCATCAGTGAAGGCACAGGGTAGATTGACTGTCTGGCCGGGATACGACAACACCTCTGGTTCCACCTTCACCCGCTGACCTGCTGCTACTGGAAGAAACAAAGAAAAAGGAAAAGAAACACTCATGTCTACTGTTTCCTTGATTTTCAAACTAAGAGAGGAGACAAGGAAATGGAGTGGAGATACTATCAGTGCAAAACTTGTTGATAAAAGGAGACAGCATGGAAGTGTTTATTGACAGGTTTGTCACCTTCAGAGAAAACCTGGAGGAGACAATTACAGTTTAACAGGAACTATAATGAAGAAATTGTAAAATGGGCACCTGGCTATTATATCATTGATCACAATCCATGAGAAAGTCTACGTGGGTACCCAAAACACAGTTGGTTTTTATCATATGCTCTCATGCTTGTGAAGACTTGAGACGATTTCATTATGTCTATTTTCTGCAAACCCAAAAATTAACTGTGGATTATGGAAAGCTTCCAAAAGAATTGCTGACCAGCGGAGATGTACCAGCTTTAGTGGTACACAGAGCAAAATGTATGTGGGCTACTCATGGTTTGTGAGTTCACTTGAGCTACACTCAATCATTAACGAAACTCCTTGGCAAAGGATTACGTGACTTTCTTAAAGAACAGAAAATCTTTTGACAAGACAAACTACTAAATAATTTAAAGCTCTTCAATTCGAGGTCCTTACCTGCAAAAACTGCAGAGACAATATAAAGTAAAAACAACATATCCATTGGTGACTTTTCCAGAGATGTTCAGGTGAGTAAATGCAACCGTCAAACTGAAACTGTCCTCCTCGTAAATGATTCATGTACAGAATCTCTATCTATGTGTTTTATTGCAAACTACCTGCATGATGAAAGCCATCCACTGAATCTACAGCACCTTGTCAAGTCTATGGTCAAAAGCTGGGAAACATCTCCCTCTTGCGGTGAAAATAAGTTTGTGTTGACAATCTGATGAACGGAAATGTGAATGTCAGTGTTTCAACTCACAATCAACCGGATATTTTACAGATTATTCAACGCCAGTTAACACAAATTATATAACACTTTACATTAGTGGCACATGACCGGAATGCATTAATAAATGGAGAACCTCTGATTTCTTATCATGGGTTCAGCTTTTATAGCTTAATTTTCTTAATGTTTATGATCTAACTGCATTTGAGATTTTTTTTCTTTTTTTTTTATTGTAGAGGACTTTGAGTTTCCAAAGCTCTCAAGAACTAGAAGAGTCGTGACTTGTGTTCTCAATTTATTCACTCACTCCTAACCCCTTTTGGCTTTTATAGATTTTATTTCTCAGGTGCTTGGTTTAAATCAGTAAATAAAGATGGTAGCACATGAATAAATTACTAAATGAGGCTAATGGGAAAAGGTCCAGGAGCAATAGGAGTCAGGGGCTCATGCATTTGCTCCTGCTTGAGCAAGAGAGGGAGAAGTATGAGCGTCTGGACAGCAACTGCCACAGACAAGGCTGGAAGGCAATGTGCTTGCCTGTGGAAGTTGCGCGGAAGGACTTTGCAGGACAATCTCTCTGTAGGTTTGGGGGGGTGGTGGTGGTGCAACGTTACAACCAGGATAGAAGCCAGCAGGATTGTGGTTTGGAGTGTGGGGGAGAAATGAGCAGCACAGTCGAGCAGGGGTTTTTCTTAGAGATCTGAGTTTAACTTGTGATCATAATCAAGTTGACAAAAAGTCTCTCAGCTCTCACACTTGTGTTGCAGGATGGTGGATAACAAAGGCAGGCTTTCAGGTACAGCAGCTTCCAACAGATTACAACAGCAGAGGTGACACTCAACCTGACCCTCTTTCTCACACTCTAAAATGCCTACTCACCTGGCATGAATGTCCACAGTCTTCGCCAAAAACTATACATTTATGACCCATATTTACAGATTAAATCAAATGCCTAATAAACAACAGAAATACCAAACAAATGCCAAACTTAACAAAAAAAACCTCCACCTACTCAACCCTCTCTTTCCTAACCACCTAGTTTGGCCTAATGACATTATTTGGACCTGCTGGACTCCTGTGGCTGCATTCCCACCTACGCACTCCATGAAAACACACCCCAGGAAGTAGTGCTCAAAGGGGGAGTGGTTAGTAGGGTTCCCAAAATAAAAGCACAATATAACAAAAAATAGATTTCCTGTATTAGTCAAAGTGCATCTGTGTTTTTTTCCATTAATGAAGGGGAAGCTTTCTGATTCCCTCACACCAACAATTACTGAAGACCCATTATAGAATGCAGTTGATCAAAACAGTGTCTCCTTAATCATCTTTTAACTTCTTTTGTAATTCAGAAGGTAAACTCGTACTATTTATCTTGTACCTTTAGGTGGAGGAGTAATTTATAATGCATCGTTACAGAGCAGTAAAATTTAACTGTAACAGGAATAACAATGTTTCTGAACTTGGCTGTAGCCTCCGAGCTGCCGTTCAGCCAGAGGAAAGAGAAGGAGGAGGAGCAGGACAGACTGATGGAGCTGCCTAATTCCATCAAGTCTGTGGTGCTAGCAGTTACAGATATATTGGCAACTAGTACTGTGGGTTAAAAAAAAAAACCAATGGACTTAAACTGTAGTTGTCATCAATAAATAAAGGGACAGACGATAACAAAGGATAACACTACATTAACAAGGAATGAATGCCATGATGAATAGTCATGGCTGATGTTTGAGGCTGATATTTGCTCCTGCTCTAACAAAAAGAGAGCAGCAATAACCCACCTTTTGTTTGATGGCAATGATTCACAGACCAAATAACTTAACGGTTATGAAAATTATTTATTTAAGCAAAAATGTCAGGTATCTACTCAAAGTTTCTGCTTGAAGTACAATCATCTGAACGGAATTTACATCTGATTTGTTATTTGTACACAACAGTCTTATGGACAGAGGCCAAACACCTGGCACAATTGCATTATGCTGCACAAAGTAAACTAGAGGAAGGCTTGTGTAAAATACATTTTTTATTTTAATTAGTCAGTTGGTGGTTTACAGTGGTGGCCAATTTTACCTTTAAAAACTGTATAAAAACAGTATGTAGATTATGTTGGTGACCTACCCAGAATCACCAGAGAGGTGATTCCCTGTTCTATGCCATTTGGGTAGGTGGCATATTCACAGATGTACTTCCCCTGATCGGTCATCCCAACATTGTTGATCTGGATGGAAGGGCTGGCCAGGTTTGGGGGACTGGGTGAGAAGCTGACCCTGCCCTTCACAGGTGAGTCGGGGTAGTTGTTACCATAGACTGGGTGAAACACAGCAATGTTGATCCTTGCTCCATCCTTCGTCTCATAGCGCCACGTGACCTTTGGTGTAACAGGTACAGGGTCAGGGGTTAGGATATGTACAGTAATAAAGAAATAACTAGAAGAAGAAAAAAATTGCACCATGGCTATATGTATCTGACCATTGTGATATGAATCCCAGTGGTGTTAGTGAAGGCACAGGGTAGGTTGACTGTCTGGCCGGGATACGACAACACCTCTGGTTCCACCGTCACTAGCTGACCTGTTGCTTGTAGAAGAAACAAAGAAAGACAAAGAGAAACATTAATGTCTGATTCTTCCTGATAGGAAGGTGAGGAAAATGCAACCATCAGTCTATAACTGTCCTTCTGGTAAATGACTCCAGTACAGAATCTCTAACAGCGTGTTTTATTGCAAACTGCCTGCATGATGAGAGCCACCCTCTGAATCTACAGCACCCCATCAAAAAAATAAGTTTGTGTTGACAATCTGATGAACGGAAATGTGAATGTCAGTGTCTCAACTCACAATCAACCGGATATTTTACAGATTATTAAACACCAGTTAACACAAATTATATAACACTTTACAATAGTGGCAGATGTCCAGAATGCATTAATAAATGGAGAACCTCTGATTTCTTATGATGGGTTCAGCTTTTATGCCTGTATTTGCTTTTTTATTACCTACTTTCTTTCTGTATCGCAGAGAACTCTGAAAAATGATTGAGCACACAACACCTGAATGGCCCTTGCTTATAGCAGGTAAATGTATAGTTTAGTGAGGTTTGTGTAAAATACACTTCAGATTTATTTTGCACTTGTAATTTAGTTGTTTTTTTGTGTAGGTGGCCAATTTTACCTTTAAATACTGTATAAAAACAGTATGTAGATTATGTTAGTGACCTACCCTTAATCACCAGAGAGGTGACTCCCTGCTCATTGCCAATTGGGTAGGTGGCATATTCGCAGATGTACTTCCCCTGATCGGTCATCCTAACATTGTTGATCTGGATGGAAGGGCTGGCCAGGTCTGGGGGACTGGGTGAGAAGCTGACCCTGCCCTTCACAGGTGAGTCGGGGTAGTTGGGATCATAGTATCGATGGAACACAGCAATGTTGATCCTCTCTCCGTCCTTGGGCTCATAGATCCACGTGACCTGTGGCGCAGCAGGCACAGGGTCAGGGGTTAGAACATTGATGTTCATTTTTTACAAAGCAGCTTTCTCTTTGTCTTTCAGCTACTTTTCATGGAACCAAGTAGAACAGTGCATTTCCCATTTCATTGAGATGTCACTAAGAATTGTGCCCATTACCATATTCAATCCCCTACAGCAAAATGACACTGAGCCTAAATATGATAAAAACCTATTATTAGCCTAGAATTGTCACCTGCGAAATCAGAGAGTCAATGCATAAGTGACAAATATTTTATTTTACAGAAAAATAACTATATGTAAAGTCAGATATTAAAGTATTTATTCACTTACTGGCCAATTTCTGTTTACTTCAGTTGTGAAAGCAACTAGTCTCAAGCAATGTCAAGACATTATACGGTGTCAAGTCAGCACAATAGGCTTCACTTTCAGGATGACACAGACATTTTTATTTGAAGTCCATGCCATAAACTCATTTTAGAGTGGATATGACTGGGGGTATAATGAAGTAATAAGAAAAAACAAGCCTCTTCGCTGTGTTTATCTGACCATTGTGAGCTGAATCCCAGTGGCATCAGTGAAGGCACAGGGTAGGTTGACTGTCTGGCCGGGATACGACAACACCTCTGGTTCCACCGTCACTAGCTGACCTGTTGCTCGTAGAAGAAACAAAGAAAGACAAAGAGAAACATTAATGTCTGATTCTTCCTGATAGGAAGGTGAGAAAATGCAACCATCAGTCTATAACTGTCCTTCTGGTAAATGACTCCAGTACAGAATCTCTAACAGCGTGTTTTATTGCAAACTGCCTGCATGATGAGAGCCACCCACTGAATCTACAGCACCCCATCAAAAAATAAGTTTGTGCTAATAATCTGATAAACGGAAATGTGAATGTCAGTGTTTCAACTCACAATCAACTGGATAACTTACAGACTATTCAACACCAGTCAACACCAAGAGGCCAGTAGGTGAATTTATAACACTTTACAATAGTGGCAGATGTCCAGAATGCATTAATAAATGGAGAACCTCTGATTTCTTATGATGGGTTCAGCTTTTATGCCTGTATTTGCTTTTTTATTACCTACTTTCTTTCTGTATCGCAGAGAACTCTGAAAATGATTGAGCACACAACACCTGAATGGCCCTTGCTTATAGCAGGTAAATGTATAGTTTAGTGAGGCTTGTGTAAAATACACTTCAGATTTATTTTGCACTTGTAATTTAGTTGTTTTTTGTGTAGGTGGCCAATTTTACCTTTAAATACTGTATAAAAACAGCATGTAGATTATGTTAGTGACCTACCCTTAATCACCAGAGAGGTGACTCCCTGCTCGTTGCTAATCGGGTAGGTGGCATACTCGCAGATGTACTTCCCCTGATCGGTCATCCCAACATTGTTGATCTGGATGGAAGGGCTGGCCAGGTCTGGGGGACTGGGTGAGAAGCTGACCCTGCCCTTCACAGGTGAGTCGGGGTAGTTGGGATCATAGTTTGGATGGAACACAGCAATGTTGATCCTCTCTCCATCCTTGGGCTCATAGATCCACGTGACCTGTGGCGCAGCAGGCACAGGGTCAGGGGTTAGAACATTGATGTTCATTTTTACAAAGCAGCATTCTCTTTGTCTTTCAGCTACTTTTCATGGAACCAAGTAGAACAGTGCATTTCCCATTTCATTGAGATGTCACTAAGAATTGTGCCCATTACCATATTCAATCCCCTACAGCAAAATGACACTGAACCGAAATATGATAAAAACCTATTATTAGCCGAGAATTGTCACCTGCAAAATCAGAGAGTCAATGCATAATTGACAAATATTTTATTTTACAGAAAAATAACTATATGTAAAGCCAGATATTAAAGTATTTATTCACTTACTGGCCAATGTCTGTTTACTTCAGTTGTGAAAGCAACTAGTCTCAAGCAATGTCAAGAAATAATATGGTGTCAAGCCAGCACAATAGGCTTCACTTTCAGGATGACACAGACATTTTTATTAGAAGTCCATGCCATAAACTCATTTTAGAGTTGATATGACTGGGGGTATAATGAAGTAATTAGAAATAACAAGCCTCTTCGCTGTGTTTATCTGACCATTGTGATCTGAATCCCAGTGGCATCAGTGAAGGCACAGGGTAGGTTGACTGTCTGGCCGGGATACGACAACACCTCTGGTTCCACCGTCACTAGCTGACCTGTTGCTCGTAGAAGAAACAAAGAAAGACAAAGAGAAACATTAATGTCTGATTCTTCCTGATAGGAAGGTGAGAAAAATGCAACCATCAGTCTATAACTGTCCTTCTGGTAAATGACTCCAGTACAGAATCTCTAACAGCGTGTTTTATTGCAAACTGCCTGCATGATGAGAGCCACCCACTGAATCTACAGCACCCCATCAAAAAAATAAGTTTGTGCTAATAATCTGATAAACGGAAATGTGAATGTCAGTGTTTCAACTCACAATCAACTGGATAACTTACAGACTATTCAACACCAGTCAACACCAAGAGGCCAGTAGGTGAATTTATAACACTTTACAATAGTGGCAGATGTCCAGAATGCATTAATAAATGGAGAACCTCTGATTTCTTATGATGGGTTCAGCTTTTATGCCTGTATTTGCTTTTTTATTACCTACTTTCTTTCTGTATCGCAGAGAACTCTGAAAAATGATTGAGCACACAACACCTGAATGGCCCTTGCTTATAGCAGGTAAATGTATAGTTTAGTGAGGCTTGTGTAAAATACACTTCAGATTTATTTTGCACTTGTAATTTAGTTGTTTTTTGTGTAGGTGGCCAATTTTACCTTTAAATACTGTATAAAAACAGCATGTAGATTATGTTAGTGACCTACCCTTAATCACCAGAGAGGTGACTCCCTGCTCGTTGCTAATCGGGTAGGTGGCATACTCGCAGATGTACTTCCCCTGATCGGTCATCCCAACATTGTTGATCTGGATGGAAGGGCTGGCCAGGTCTGGGGGACTGGGTGAGAAGCTGACCCTGCCCTTCACAGGTGAGTCGGGGTAGTTGGGATCATAGTTTGGATGGAACACAGCAATGTTGATCCTCTCTCCATCCTTGGGCTCATAGATCCACGTGACCTGTGGCGCAGCAGGCACAGGGTCAGGGGTTAGAACATTGATGTTCATTTTTTACAAAGCAGCATTCTCTTTGTCTTTCAGCTACTTTTCATGGAACCAAGTAGAACAGTGCATTTCCCATTTCATTGAGATGTCACTAAGAATTGTGCCCATTACCATATTCAATCCCCTACAGCAAAATGACACTGAACCGAAATATGATAAAAACCTATTATTAGCCGAGAATTGTCACCTGCAAAATCAGAGAGTCAATGCATAATTGACAAATATTTTATTTTACAGAAAAATAACTATATGTAAAGCCAGATATTAAAGTATTTATTCACTTACTGGCCAATGTCTGTTTACTTCAGTTGTGAAAGCAACTAGTCTCAAGCAATGTCAAGAAATAATATGGTGTCAAGCCAGCACAATAGGCTTCACTTTCAGGATGACACAGACATTTTTATTAGAAGTCCATGCCATAAACTCATTTTAGAGTTGATATGACTGGGGGTATAATGAAGTAATTAGAAATAACAAGCCTCTTCGCTGTGTTTATCTGACCATTGTGATATGAATCCCAGTGGTGTTAGTGAAGGCACAGGGTAGGTTGACTGTCTGGCCGGGATACGACAACACCTCTGGTTCCACCGTCACTAGCTGACCTGTTGCTTGTAGAAGAAACAAAGAAAGACAAAGAGAAACATTAATGTCTGATTCTTCCTGATAGGAAGGTGAGAAAAATGCAACCATCAGTCTATAACTGTCCTTCTGGTAAATGACTCCAGTACAGAATCTCTAACAGCGTGTTTTATTGCAAACTGCCTGCATGATGAGAGCCACCCTCTGAATCTACAGCACCCCATCAAAAAAATAAGTTTGTGTTGACAATCTGATGAACGGAAATGTGAATGTCAGTGTCTCAACTCACAATCAACCGGATATTTTACAGATTATTAAACACCAGTTAACACAAATTATATAACACTTTACAATAGTGGCAGATGTCCAGAATGCATTAATAAATGGAGAACCTCTGATTTCTTATGATGGGTTCAGCTTTTATGCCTGTATTTGCTTTTTTATTACCTACTTTCTTTCTGTATCGCAGAGAACTCTGAAAAATGATTGAGCACACAACACCTGAATGGCCCTTGCTTATAGCAGGTAAATGTATAGTTTAGTGAGGTTTGTGTAAAATACACTTCAGATTTATTTTGCACTTGTAATTTAGTTGTTTTTTTGTGTAGGTGGCCAATTTTACCTTTAAATACTGTATAAAAACAGTATGTAGATTATGTTAGTGACCTACCCTTAATCAGCAGAGAGGTGACTCCCTGCTCATTGCCAATTGGGTAGGTGGCATATTCGCAGATGTACTTCCCCTGATCGGTCATCCTAACATTGTTGATCTGGATGGAAGGGCTGGCCAGGTCTGGGGACTGGGTGAGAAGCTGACCCTGCCCTTCACAGGTGAGTCGGGTAGTTGGGATCATAGTATCGATGGAACACAGCAATGTTGATCCTCTCTCCGTCCTTGGGCTCATAGATCCACGTGACCTGTGGCGCAGCAGGCACAGGGTCAGGGGTTAGAACATTGATGTTCATTTTTTACAAAGCAGCATTCTCTTTGTCTTTCAGCTACTTTTCATGGAACCAAGTAGAACAGTGCATTTCCCATTTCATTGAGATGTCACTAAGAATTGTGCCCATTACCATATTCAATCCCCTACAGCAAAATGACACTGAGCCTAAATATGATAAAAACCTATTATTAGCCTAGAATTGTCACCTGCGAAATCAGAGAGTCAATGCATAAGTGACAAATATTTTATTTTACAGAAAAATAACTATATGTAAAGTCAGATATTAAAGTATTTATTCACTTACTGGCCAATTTCTGTTTACTTCAGTTGTGAAAGCAACTAGTCTCAAGCAATGTCAAGAAATTATACGGTGTCAAGTCAGCACAATAGGCTTCACTTTCAGGATGACACAGACATTTTTATTTGAAGTCCATGCCATAAACTCATTTTAGAGTGGATATGACTGGGGGTATAATGAAGTAATAAGAAAAAACAAGCCTCTTCGCTGTGTTTATCTGACCATTGTGAGCTGAATCCCAGTGGCATCAGTGAAGGCACAGGGTAGGTTGACTGTCTGGCCGGGATACGACAACACCTCTGGTTCCACCGTCACTAGCTGACCTGTTGCTCGTAGAAGAAACAAAGAAAGACAAAGAGAAACATTAATGTCTGATTCTTCCTGATAGGAAGGTGAGAAAAATGCAACCATCAGTCTATAACTGTCCTTCTGGTAAATGACTCCAGTACAGAATCTCTAACAGCGTGTTTTATTGCAAACTGCCTGCATGATGAGAGCCACCCACTGAATCTACAGCACCCCATCAAAAAAATAAGTTTGTGCTAATAATCTGATAAACGGAAATGTGAATGTCAGTGTTTCAACTCACAATCAACTGGATAACTTACAGACTATTCAACACCAGTCAACACCAAGAGGCCAGTAGGTGAATTTATAACACTTTACAATAGTGGCAGATGTCCAGAATGCATTAATAAATGGAGAACCTCTGATTTCTTATGATGGGTTCAGCTTTTATGCCTGTATTTGCTTTTTTATTACCTACTTTCTTTCTGTATCGCAGAGAACTCTGAAAAATGATTGAGCACACAACACCTGAATGGCCCTTGCTTATAGCAGGTAAATGTATAGTTTAGTGAGGCTTGTGTAAAATACACTTCAGATTTATTTTGCACTTGTAATTTAGTTGTTTTTTGTGTAGGTGGCCAATTTTACCTTTAAATACTGTATAAAAACAGCATGTAGATTATGTTAGTGACCTACCCTTAATCACCAGAGAGGTGACTCCCTGCTCGTTGCTAATCGGGTAGGTGGCATACTCGCAGATGTACTTCCCCTGATCGGTCATCCCAACATTGTTGATCTGGATGGAAGGGCTGGCCAGGTCTGGGGGACTGGGTGAGAAGCTGACCCTGCCCTTCACAGGTGAGTCGGGGTAGTTGGGATCATAGTTTGGATGGAACACAGCAATGTTGATCCTCTCTCCATCCTTGGGCTCATAGATCCACGTGACCTGTGGCGCAGCAGGCACAGGGTCAGGGGTTAGAACATTGATGTTCATTTTTACAAAGCAGCATTCTCTTTGTCTTTCAGCTACTTTTCATGGAACCAAGTAGAACAGTGCATTTCCATTTCATTGAGATGTCACTAAGAATTGTGCCCATTACCATATTCAATCCCCTACAGCAAAATGACACTGAACCGAAATATGATAAAACCTATTATTAGCCGAGAATTGTCACCTGCAAAATCAGAGAGTCAATGCATAATTGACAAATATTTTATTTTACAGAAAAATAACTATATGTAAAGCCAGATATTAAAGTATTTATTCACTTACTGGCCAATGTCTGTTTACTTCAGTTGTGAAAGCAACTAGTCTCAAGCAATGTCAAGAAATAATATGGTGTCAAGCCAGCACAATAGGCTTCACTTTCAGGATGACACAGACATTTTTATTAGAAGTCCATGCCATAAACTCATTTTAGAGTTGATATGACTGGGGGTATAATGAAGTAATTAGAAATAACAAGCCTCTTCGCTGTGTTTATCTGACCATTGTGATCTGAATCCCAGTGGCATCAGTGAAGGCACAGGGTAGGTTGACTGTCTGGCCGGGATACGACAACACCTCTGGTTCCACCGTCACTAGCTGACCTGTTGCTCGTAGAAGAAACAAAGAAAGACAAAGAGAAACATTAATGTCTGATTCTTCCTGATAGGAAGGTGAGAAAAATGCAACCATCAGTCTATAACTGTCCTTCTGGTAAATGACTCCAGTACAGAATCTCTAACAGCGTGTTTTATTGCAAACTGCCTGCATGATGAGAGCCACCCACTGAATCTACAGCACCCCATCAAAAAAATAAGTTTGTGCTAATAATCTGATAAACGGAAATGTGAATGTCAGTGTTTCAACTCACAATCAACTGGATAACTTACAGACTATTCAACACCAGTCAACACCAAGAGGCCAGTAGGTGAATTTATAACACTTTACAATAGTGGCAGATGTCCAGAATGCATTAATAAATGGAGAACCTCTGATTTCTTATGATGGGTTCAGCTTTTATGCCTGTATTTGCTTTTTTATTACCTACTTTCTTTCTGTATCGCAGAGAACTCTGAAAAATGATTGAGCACACAACACCTGAATGGCCCTTGCTTATAGCAGGTAAATGTATAGTTTAGTGAGGCTTGTGTAAAATACACTTCAGATTTATTTTGCACTTGTAATTTAGTTGTTTTTTGTGTAGGTGGCCAATTTTACCTTTAAATACTGTATAAAAACAGCATGTAGATTATGTTAGTGACCTACCCTTAATCACCAGAGAGGTGACTCCCTGCTCGTTGCTAATCGGGTAGGTGGCATACTCGCAGATGTACTTCCCCTGATCGGTCATCCCAACATTGTTGATCTGGATGGAAGGGCTGGCCAGGTCTGGGGGACTGGGTGAGAAGCTGACCCTGCCCTTCACAGGTGAGTCGGGGTAGTTGGGATCATAGTTTGGATGGAACACAGCAATGTTGATCCTCTCTCCATCCTTGGGCTCATAGATCCACGTGACCTGTGGCGCAGCAGGCACAGGGTCAGGGGTTAGAACATTGATGTTCATTTTTTACAAAGCAGCATTCTCTTTGTCTTTCAGCTACTTTTCATGGAACCAAGTAGAACAGTGCATTTCCCATTTCATTGAGATGTCACTAAGAATTGTGCCCATTACCATATTCAATCCCCTACAGCAAAATGACACTGAACCGAAATATGATAAAAACCTATTATTAGCCGAGAATTGTCACCTGCAAAATCAGAGAGTCAATGCATAATTGACAAATATTTTATTTTACAGAAAAATAACTATATGTAAAGCCAGATATTAAAGTATTTATTCACTTACTGGCCAATGTCTGTTTACTTCAGTTGTGAAAGCAACTAGTCTCAAGCAATGTCAAGAAATAATATGGTGTCAAGCCAGCACAATAGGCTTCACTTTCAGGATGACACAGACATTTTTATTAGAAGTCCATGCCATAAACTCATTTTAGAGTTGATATGACTGGGGGTATAATGAAGTAATTAGAAATAACAAGCCTCTTCGCTGTGTTTATCTGACCATTGTGATCTGAATCCCAGTGGCATCAGTGAAGGCACAGGGTAGGTTGACTGTCTGGCCGGGATACGACAACACCTCTGGTTCCACCGTCACTAGCTGACCTGTTGCTCGTAGAAGAAACAAAGAAAGACAAAGAGAAACATTAATGTCTGATTCTTCCTGATAGGAAGGTGAGAAAATGCAACCATCAGTCTATAACTGTCCTTCTGGTAAATGACTCCAGTACAGAATCTCTAACAGCGTGTTTTATTGCAAACTGCCTGCATGATGAGAGCCACCCTCTGAATCTACAGCACCCCATCAAAAAAACAAGTTTGTGTTGACAATCTGATGAACGGAAATGTGAATGTCAGTGTCTCAACTCACAATCAACCGGATATTTTACAGATTATTAAACACCAGTTAACACAAATTATATAACACTTTACAATAGTGGCAGATGTCCAGAATGCATTAATAAATGGAGAACCTCTGATATCTTATGATGGGTTCAGCTTTTATGCCTGTATTTGCTTTTTTATTACCTACTTTCTTTCTGTATCGCAGAGAACTCTGAAAAATGATTGAGCACACAACACCTGAATGGCCCTTGCTTATAGCAGGTAAATGTATAGTTTAGTGAGGTTTGTGTAAAATACACTTCAGATTTATTTTGCACTTGTAATTTAGTTGATTTTTGGGTAGGTGGCCAATTTTACCTTTAAATACTGTATAAAAACAGTATGTAGATTATGTTAGTGACCTACCCTTAATCACCAGAGAGGTGACTCCCTGCTCATTGCCAATTGGGTAGGTGGCATATTCGAGATGTACTTCCCTGATCGGTCATCCTAACATTGTTGATCTGGATGGAAGGGCTGGCCAGGTCTGGGGACTGGGTGAGAAGCTGACCCTGCCCTTCACAGGTGAGTCGGGGTAGTTGGGATCATAGTATCGATGGAACACAGCAATGTTGATCCTCTCTCCGTCCTTGGGCTCATAGATCCACGTGACCTGTGGCGCAGCAGGCACAGGGTCAGGGGTTAGAACATTGATGTTCATTTTTTACAAAGCAGCATTCTCTTTGTCTTTCAGCTACTTTTCATGGAACCAAGTAGAACAGTGCATTTCCCATTTCATTGAGATGTCACTAAGAATTGTGCCCATTACCATATTCAATCCCCTACAGCAAAATGACACTGAGCCTAAATATGATAAAAACCTATTATTAGCCTAGAATTGTCACCTGCGAAATCAGAGAGTCAATGCATAAGTGACAAATATTTTATTTTACAGAAAAATAACTATATGTAAAGTCAGATATTAAAGTATTTATTCACTTACTGGCCAATTTCTGTTTACTTCAGTTGTAAAAGCAACTAGTCTCAAGCAATGTCAAGAAATTATATGGTGTCAAGTCAGCACAATAGGCTTCACTTTCAGGATGACACAGACATTTTTATTAGAAGTCCATGCCATAAACTCATTTTAGAGTTGATATGACTGGGGGTATAATGAAGTAATTTGCAAAAACAAGCCTCTTCGCTGTGTTTATCTGACCATTGTGAGCTGAATCCCAGTGGCATCAGTGAAGGCACAGGGTAGGTTGACTGTCTGGCCGGGATACGACAACACCTCTGGTTCCACCTTCACCCGCTGACCTGCTGCTACTGGAAGAAACAAAGAAAAAGAAAAAGAAACACTCATGTCTACTGTTTCCTTGATTTTCAAACTAAGAGAGGAGACAAGGAAATGGAGTGGAGATACTATCAGTGCAAAACTTGTTGATAAAAGGAGACAGCATGGAAGTGTCTATTGACAGGTTTGTCACCTTCAGAGAAAACCTGGAGGAGACAATTACAGTTTAACAGGAACTATAATGAAGAAATTGTAAAATGGGCACCTGGCTATTATATCATTGATCACAATCCATGAGAGAGTCTACGTGTAAGGTATCAACTTCTTGAAACCCAAAAATTAACTGTGGATTATGGAAAGCTTAACCAAAAGAATTGCTGACCAGCTGAAGCAGCTGAGATGTACCAGCTTTAGTGGTTCTAAAATTTGTATTGGTGGCACACAGAGCATAGTGTATGTGGGCTACTCATGGTTTGTGAGTTCACTTGAGCTACACTCAATCATTAACGAAACTCCTTGGCCCGCGACCAAGAGATAATGTGACTTTTAAAAAAAGAACAGAAAATCTTTTGACAAGACAAACTACTAAATAATTTAAAGCTCTTCAATTCGAGGTCCTTACCTGCAAAAACTGCAGAGACAATATAAAGTAAAAACAACATATCCATTGGTGACTTTTCCAGAGATGTTCAGGTGAGTAAATGCAACCGTCAAACTGAAACTGTCCTCCTCGTAAATGATTCATGTACAGAATCTCTCTCTATGTGTTTTATTGCAAACTACCTGCATGATGAAAGCCATCCACTGAATCTACAGCACCCCGTCAAGTCTCTGGTCAAAAGCTGGGAAACATCTCCCTCTTGCGGTGAAAATGAGATTGTTTTAATAATCCAAGGAATGGAATCAACCGAATATCTTACAGATTATTCAACACCAGTTAGCACCAAGAGGCCAGTAGATGAATTTATAACACTTTACATCAGTTGCACATGACCGGAATGCAATAATAAATGGAGAACCTCTGATTTCTTATGATGGATTCAGCTTTTATAGCTTAATTTGCTTATTGTTTATGACCTACCTTCATTTGAGATGTTTTTGTAAATTATTGCAGAGGACTTTGACTCTCTTAAGCTCTCAAGAACTAGAAGAGTCGTGACTTGTGTTCTCTTTAAATTTATTCTACTCATCCCTAACCTATTTTTGGCTATAGATAGATCTTATTCCTCAGGTGGGTGTTTGAAATCAGGAAAATAAATGAATAAATAAATAGATAAATGAATAAATAAAACTACTTGGAACAGGTCCAGGAGCAATCAGGTCAGGGGGTCAGGAATTTGCTTGGAGTGATTATTAAAATTTCTTGCAGGAAAGCCACAGACCTGAGTTGAAAGTTGGGTTGCCTGATCACGTGTCTTACAGCTGATTCTGAAGAGAATCTTTTGATATGAAATATCTGCCAAGCAAATAGAAACAAATACTGTATCAGAGAACAATTTTATTATAGATTTTAGGAATCTTTTTTTATTACATTACCCAAAGGTAACAAACTAGGATAGTTTTAAACTTTGGAGTAGCATATTGCTTGTTTCGAGTAATAAAACACTGAGCCAAAATAAGATAAAAACCTATTACTAGCCTCAGGATTACCAATGTATCTGAAAAGTTTGGTTAATGTCAATCTTTTATAAACTCTCCTTGTAGCTTTGATCTCCACCTAATGCCCAGGGAATTATCTCACTCTTTCACAGCTAAATGCTTCGCTATGTTCATCAGATAGTCGCTAACTTTTTCAATGCCATTTTGTCTTTTGCAAGTAGCATTGAGTAGGTTTATTGGAGCTTTTTGCTTGAAACAGCAGCTGAAAACAATGCTGATAAAAGCAGAGAACTGAGAGTGAACCAAAAAAGTGAAGCTGCAGGCTGTGAAACCAAAACAAGGAAGTGAAAGACACTGTAACGCTTGTCACATTTGAGGGGAACTGCAGAGAGTCTGGTGGTGATTCTCTTTGAGTAAAATCAAAGACATTAAAGCAAGAATAAAAAGATCCATAGAGGTGCAGAGTTGGGTGATAATTCTCTGTCAGAGTGTCGCTGTGAGCCTTTTTACATTAATCATTCAATGTATTGTTAATATAAATAAAATATTTATTTCTTTGACATACCTCCCTTTGAATATGGTCCTATGGCAGCTTTGAATGTATGACTTTTGGCCCAATAAATACTGAAAAGCCCCCTACATGTTTTCTACATGTTTTCTTGTAAAATTACAAATGATATTGATCATTTAAACGTCCAAAACAATTTCATGCCAAAAGCTGCAGCACGCTGCCCTCCTATGTTGTAACTGAGATTGTGTTGACAATATGGTGGACAACAAACATTGAGCAAAGTGATATTGATGTGATTTACTGAGCAGGAATTTTTTCTGCTTATTTATTTTTCTAGGAGGCTTGTATTGGGAAGGGGCAGGAGTTCAAAACACAAACAAATATTTTATTTTGAGTTTAACAGCATCTTTATTATCTAACACTTACAGAAGTACATTAAGCTAAAGTAGTGTTCACATAATCTGGTTTAGTTGTTTGAGAAATCGTTGTTTTTTTTAGCTGTTAGATTTAACTTGCAGCAGGCTTTTTTTTTTTGCTGAATCAAAATAGAAACTGAAAGCAAAGGTGAGTATTTGTGTTGGTAACACGTAATGATAAAGGCATAAATACAGTAAATGCATACTTTTTAATTGCTGCATTAAATGTCAAGAGTTCACACTCATTGAAGACTGAGTGACTGACTTCATAAACTAAAAACATATTGCCCTGTGGGATAAAATGAGCTCCTGTTTTGAATTGTCAAAATCTGTAACTCGATTTCACAAATTCTGGATGGCAACAGGATGAAGGTGAAAATAAGCAAATGGCTCACTTTGTTTTCTGTATTCATATGTGATCGTCGCCACTCAGTTGTAGTGGTATCTGGGCGGAAACAACAAGTTGTTTAAATAAATTAAAATCAAATAAAGTAGTTAGTTAGCACGCTGATGTTTTGTATGTTTTAAGTTTGGGTCTTGTGCATTTCAATGATGGTCCAACACTTTGGTCCACACTGAAATATCTAAACAACTGTTGGATAGATTGCCATGTCTTTGTTCATCTGATTTTTCATCTAGGGCAATCATCCAGTACTAATTTGCTACTGCTTGCATACTGACATGGTAAACTAAGATGGTGACCATGTTTAACACTGTATCTGTTAAACCTGTGCAAACCTCTTATTGAATAGTTAAATTCCATTTTATTTTTGTATTATTTTTAATTGACAGATTTTATTTTCATTCCTGAAATGTTGTTATCCTTGTTAAGCACTTTATTTTTAAAATTGATGTATGAATGAAGGTTGCTATTATTTTATCATTCACACTAGTTTGTTAACATTGTCACTGTGAGTATGATTGAATATTGATGTTATAGCATATAGCTCAAGGTAATAATGTGCCTGGTACATACCAGAGAGCTGCTAGCATGGCTGTAGGTGCTCAGTCTTGTTCCTAAAACTTCTGACACAATGAGGGCATGATCATTTGTAATCAAAACATCTTATGTAAGTCTGGACAGCCTCCACTAACCAAGGGTTAGTGGAGGTAATAATTAAGCATCCCAAGCCATTAACATTTTGATTACATGTTTCGTTTATTGCAGATAATCCAAGACTCCATTGTTGCACCAATACAGGTGGCAGAAGGACAGATTACACCAGAAGAGGACAAAACCGAGTAATAAACCATGACCTATATGTTTTTTAGGTCAGCCATACTCATGCTCCTCTCCTCAGGTAAGGAATAAATTAGAGGTGATGATCAAATTTGTCATCAATGGTACAATAAGTTGTGAAATGTTAGTTAATTATGTTGATATTTCAGCAGGTCTTTGCCATGGAGCCGGTGTGATCACTGTTGACTTCCTTCGTGGGGCAGCAGGAGAGAGTGTGACCTTCCCAACATCTGTAAAACCGGCAGAACCATTTCTAGCACTGACTTGGAGCTTCAGTGGTACCACCAACGTAATAACTTCAACCAGTGTAAACGTTGTGGGAAAAGACTATGAGAACAGGGTCACTCTCAATACATCTACTGGAACTCTGGTGCTGGGAAATCTGACAGAGAAAGACGGCGGAGAATATGAATTAATCATTGTCCCATATGGAGCAGAGCAGATTCAAGGAACTGTTAAGCTGGAGGTACAGAGTAAGTATGGTTTATGAATTTAACATTGTTTTTAATAGTAAGAAAGAACTAAAAGTAATGCTTGTGTATTAGCAATGTGTTTGGAATGAGAATAATCTGAAAATCAGCTATCATTGGCTAAATGTCTGCTTTAAGAATACACATTGAATTGTGTTTTATTGAATACATTATTGCTGTGCTTTGCTATGGTGTAATCCAGTTTCTTATTAAGTTTTTATTTATTTTTTCCCTGCACAGCCAAAGTGTCAAGACCCAATATAGCCTATCCCACAGAGAATCTAATAGAAGGTAAAAGCTCTGCGAATCTAACCTGTGATGCTGACGGCTTTGTGTCTACCAGAGTGTGGATGAAAGATGGCAAACCCCTACATGCTGGAGACAGATTCAGCTTTCATGATGGCAACAGAATTTTGTCTATAAGCCCTGTGGACCGGAGAGACACTGGAGAGTTTCTTTGTAATGTCAGCAATGATTTCAGTTTACAAACAGCCAAATGCAAACTTAAAGTCTATTGTAAGTACTTTGAATTCTACTATAAAGTTGTTTTTTTTTTAACCTATATGCATCTTCTTCTTATAATACATCTTGAGTATTATCTTATAACTGCTGAAGCCCTTATAATAGGGCTTCTTCCTTCAGTCGCATCATTACTATTATAATCTTTTCAACAATCTCCTCCCTCTTCCTATTCTTCCTCCTCTGTTCAGACGGACCTGACAAACCAATAACTGTTCAGACACCTATAGCACCAGAACTTGAGGACAGTGTCACTCTTAGATGCTCTGCTAACTCGCTGCCAAAGGCGACTTTCTTCTGGACGTTCAGACAGATGAGGACGTATGGGCCTGTGCACCGCATCCCCGAGATGGAGGAGAATCACCTGGGCATGTACGTCTGCACCGCTCGTAATGCTATTACTGGTCTGGAAGCCTCTTCGGTCCACATGCTACGTAGTATTTGAGTTCTCTCTCTCAATTTCATATGTCTTTTATCTATTTGTACTGATGTTTAAATGGAGAAGACAGAGAAATTTTTTTTTAATTCTCATCCAGACTCCTATACAGTTTATTTTACATTATCTCTCTATGTTTAACATTGTTCATATGCGTCCTCAAATTTTCTGTTCACATATAATAAGACTGTGAATGATAAATGAAAAAATGACAAACCATTTGCATTTGCATTTGTCCCAGCTGTATTTTTTTAATAATGTTCTTCAGTATTACACAGTCTTGATATTCATTATTTTGTTTCTGTTTGATGAATAACAGCTCTGTCACTTTTTTTTTGTAAATTCTAGATGAAAAACAAATAAAGCGTATCTATCAGCTACAGAGACACAGCAGCTGTGGTCTCATGGCTGTTAAAAGGTTCAGCTTTAATTAATAAATCTTGACACTACTTCATATATAGGGTGTTGTATAACACGTCTGACTTACTTTGTTCTTGTGCCAACAATCTTCACAAGGATGATAAAGTATTTAATGTTCTTTAACAATGACTGAAGCCTGATAAAGTCTTATAATATTGTCACTATAATAAACTAGGTATCACATTTTTTGGTTTGTTAAGGAAGACAGTCATGTTCCCTCCATTTTTTTTCTGCGTTCCACAAGGGTATGCCCATATGCTGCCATTAAGCATGGACCAGTGAAGCCTACTTTCATCTCTAAGATGACTACACAGCAGTCTGTTACCCACAATTGTTTGCTGTGAATAGTTCCAGCGATTGCTTCCACTTCTGTTGGAGTTCTGAGAGCACTGTTTTTCTATTATCTTTTTTAAATGGAAACAGCTGTGATACACTCTTTCATTCTGGGAGTCATAATAGGTGCATTCTAACAAGGCAGCAGATACAAGATGAACTTTTTAAAACACAAATTTTCCCTGTTATTGAATTATAGTTCTGTATTTGATTATTCAGGTTTATTCAAATATTTTTAAAAATGTATATTGTTGTTATACATCATGTTAACATAATATTCATAATAGACAATTAATGTTTTGTCACAATTAAAAACTGAAAAAAAGGTTTCCGCTATCATTAAAGAACAAAGTGTTTCTCAAATGTTTGATCGTTTTCTTAGACATTTTCCTAGCATGGAGCACCTTTATATAGTATTTGTAAATTAACTTAACTGAAAGTTTTATTTGATTTGTCCCTGAAACATATCTCTGAAATTTCAGAAATAGAAATCAACTAGACTACATACAGAATTAACAGAGTTATTCAGAACCATAATTAAATGTTAAAATCTATTGCTCTGTTGTGGTCTAACATCAGCTTTACTTTCAAGTCTTACAAAATCAAGTGCCAAATAAGTCAAATTTTACCACATTAAGTCAAAGTCAAGTTGGTCCAGTTCTCTGGATCATGTTTCTGGGAAATGCCCAATACTCTACTGCAGGGGTTGTCAAAAAATATTGATAGTGATACTGCAGGATGAAATGCTTAAATCTTTATCTGTTTCATTTTGTACAATCACAGGAAAAGCACCTGAGGGTCTCTGGGCTTGTGCCATATCTGAAAAAGTTATCACATGTGTCGAAACTGTTGCAGCAGCTGTTGCAAGGAACAGTATGTATGTTGAAAATAACCCCTTTTAGCCATACTCCGGACTACATCCCCTTTTCTTTCTTTGTGCGTGTGTGTGTGTGTGTGTGTGTCTGTGTGTGTGTATGTGTTAGGAAAGAGGAAAGAGTCAAATTATAGTAAGTCTATGTTTGAAGAGTTAGGAGGCAAAAGTTATTTTAACACTAACCCTGACACTACCCAGCAACACTAGCCATTGCATATCCGCATTACTATATTGACTACTTTTCACAGCTGCGTCACCTGACCAAATATACTTTATAATATAACATTTAGTTAAGAACCACGATAGGAGAAATGAACTGGTACATAAATAAGGTGACACACATTAAAGCAAATATAATCAATATATTTATGATTACAATATATCAAATGACAATGCAAAAGCAAGTTGTCAAACGTAGTAATAGAAGCTACAGAGAATTGCCTGAACCAGCTGCTTGCCTCAGCTGTATGGGGTTTTATACTGAGTACCAGCTCATTGTTGAGCTGTCCGGACTGCAACCTTACTGCTCAGGTTCACTCTCACTGCTCTCATAGTGTTGTTTTTAGTCACCTAAAATGATAATGTTCCCCTCTAACTGCTTGATGTGTAAATAAGCATGTACAGTAAAATCACTCTATCAACTTGATATGTCATGACATGTGCTCATAACTTGCCCCCAATTGGCCAAAATTCAGTTACTGCAGGTTTAATGTATAAAGGATACTACATTATTTAAAAGTAACACACTTTTGGGACCCTAATGTGCCTCTTTTGACAGTGAATATGTGATTTTCAGTAGAGTTTTTCACAAGTAGCCCTAAACTTCTATTTAAATACACAATAACTTAAACTCCACAGAGGCTGAAAGACAAAAAAAGAAAGTGAACGACTTGTCTGAATTCCTTGCTTGACTTTTGACCAGCATCTGGCTGGCTCTACTTAATTATTCCAGTGTTTCATTTGTAAAATTTAGAGACAACAAAGATGTTCTGCCACCACAGAGAGTTTAGTATTCATTTGATTTGTCACTGATATGATGAAAAACAAAACAAAACAAAACTGTGTTTCACTGTAGAATAAGAAGAAAATGTATACTCCAACCATGCAAAGATGTTTGAGAACGCAGAAGAAACTTAATGATTCTACATTTCTTTGAAGGTGAGTTTTGTACAAGTTATCGTTTGGTGAGGATAAGGGGATATGTGTTATTTTAAAGTGGGAGAGAAGGCAACAAGTTTCCTTTTCTGATGCAGTTGTGTTCTTGATTTAAGGCTTAATGTCTGCTACTGTATAGCGCCACCTCATGATCTAATCATTTGTGACACCATTTGTCTTTTGCAGGAGCTTAGAAAATGTCACAACTTAAAAAGTCAACAGAGGCAGCAACAAAAGACAACATTTTTAAGTCTTTTATTTCTGTTAATCACTGCTGTTCTCTGCTGCCTTTAGGCCCTCCATATTGAAAGGTAAGTCTATTAAAAAGGTAAGTCGAAAGCCGTGCAAACTGAAAACTGTCTGAATCTTAGGTATTTTTCTGTAACATATGCACAACTACATAAGCAACAATCAAGGGTAAAGTTCACAATAAAAAAAGAAATAAATCCTAAGGTATTTCTTATCAAGTTTAACTCTTTTTCAAAGCTTATCTACTTTTAATCAGGAATGTGTGGGTGTAGTGGGATAGATTAGATTGACAGCGGTTTGGCAGCATAAGCGAACAACCCAACAAGTGCCATCAGATTTTGATTTCAATGTCGCTGAATCCTAGCTGCTGTGTGGAAATACACGATATCTCTTTTTTTCACGATTTAAAACCAATTTAAACACCGAAGACAAAAACGTATACAGAAACCGCCAATGATCCCACAGCTCACAGAGCCATTATGACTATTTTGAGGCTGTTCCACAATAGACACAGTTGGAAGATACATGTATTTTAAGGATGATTTATCTGCCTCTGTATTTATTTTCTTGTGAAACAGAACTGACATTTGTTCTTGTCTTATTCTGCTTGCAATACCAGGATTTCTTCTTTTCTTGTGACTGTGTAGCTTCAACTTTAACAGGGGAAGTTAAAACTACAAAGGTACTGGGAGAGTTTTATTAAAACTTTATATCAAAGTCAATATTTGCGTTAATGAGCGGCATGATGCTCGAACACAACCCAGACACTTACTCTACTGTGTTTCCCCATTCAGTCATGCCATGTGGCAAAAGAGGCCACTCTGATTTTCCTCCAGTGGTCAAGTTCATTTGATTACAGTCACTATAATATTAATAAAACATTATTGGCACAAGAATATACCTGTGTGTCCAATGGTTGATGTAGCTGTTGTTCAGTTTATTATATCGTTGTTTTGGGTACCTGACATGTTGCAGTTCTCATAAAGTTAATATGTCTGGCTGGTTTAAGTAATAAAATATGAAGATTTAATCTCCGAAACTGTGCCCTTCAGATGACTAATGGTTGTGTGGTTGAAGCCATTAAAATTTGTCACCATCACTGATAAAATATCAAAATGTAACCGATAATCCATCCAACAATATCAGCATATCTTCTACAGCATGTGGTTTTATGACTTTATCACCAGTGCATTGGGTTATAAGTCAATCATATCAGTATGCACGGCGAGGCTGCAAGAGGGAGTAAACACATGAAGGCACAAGAAAATTTCAAAGTGCAGGAATCACCTGCCACCAGATTTCATCCCATTAACATGTCAAGAAAACTAACTAGTTAGAGTTCAGCGAATAATACTGATTTTATACAAAATGTCTCAGCTTACTGTTTATACAATGATAAAAAGAGAACACAATGATGTTTTTGATTGATGATTGTGCCTGAAGTTTGTTTATTGATCTGATTTATAAAAAAAAAATAAAACAAAACAAATAAGACAAGATTCACATCCACAGAAGTGAGATTATTTGCATGACTAATTCATATTCATTGACAGCAGTCTCCAGAGTTAGGTACCAAAAAGGACGTGCAGGTTATAACATGAATAAATCTACAGTCCCTCCCCGCCGAACTATTATATTTAGAGCACCTCCTCTCAGAAAGCACCTTCTATCCGCCTGTATGCTGCAGCAGATATGGAACCATCTGTGAGACTGCTGATCATCCTGGGAGCCATCTCAGGTGAGCTCTTACCTGACAGCAATTAAGAAGGTTTTTTTCTTTTCTTTAGCTTACTAGAGATGAATATCTCTAAAAAAGCACCTCCACACACAATTCTTGAATTGTTCAGGCTTTCGAAACTTTATAAATTACTTAACATATAAATGAGTCTTGATAATGTCCATACTATGAGGACTTGCACGAGAGCAGACATCTGAGAAACACAGATAAGCTTTTAAAGACCTAATACCTAATATTCCTTTTATTCAAACGACGGTCTTGTACTAGCAGTATTTTTGGTGTATATATACATACATATATAATGTACTTTAACATTTATTGTGTACATTAAGTAGCAATGAAAATTAAGACTATCTGACTCAGATATTCTCTCACAGTTTTGAGGACTGGATTTGATTTAATCCTTGTGTCTGGTTATTTCAAATGTTTTTTTTAAACTGACTACATTCTCCAGGTGATCAACTTTGGATTCTCATCTATGTTTTAGTCACATTTACTCCAGTCCTGCTTTACCTCTCTCCTCCAGGTGTGAGCCATGCGGCAGGTGTGCTGCCCGACAGTCTTACTGCAGCTGTTGGAGGGACAGTGATGTTCACCACAACGGTGACTCCAACAGAAACACCGTTCCTGGTTGTCACCTGGGGATTTTCAGATATTAATGGTACTAGTTCTAGTGTAATAACCTCAAGTAATGTAGACATACCTGGCCCAACATATACAGACAGGATCACCTTCTTCAGATCTACTGGATCTCTGGAGCTCAGTAATCTGACTATCAGCGACACCGGAGAATACACAGTTACCCTTATACACACAGCCGGAGGACCTCAGAGAGGAATCTGCAGACTGGCGTTACACGGTATGTTGACGCATCATGATTTCACCCAAGAACATCCTGAAAACCTGTTGCTACAACCTGTCTAGAGGCTCTGTCATTTCAAGCCAAAACTTTCATTGCAAAATACACTAAAACTAGTAGACTTTTTTTTTTGGCACTTTACACTTTGGTTACTTGAAATACTGCAATTTAATGGTCTTTGTCAAATCACTGGAGTAGTTAAATCTTCCCATGGCTACTCCTGTAATTCTATTTTTTTTTAAATTCAGTTTTCATCACTCTTTAGCCTACAGCTCCTGCGGCATGATTAGCAATTATGCTGTAGGTGTATCTAGCCTTTTTTTCTTATGCCATGTTGTTATCAGTTCAATAAAACCTGACTCGCAACCCAAGTGGCACAATGGGAACAATGGGGACCAAGTTGCGACTGGCAGTCATCGATGTGTAGGGTTAGGGTATGTTCACATCCTGAAATTTATAAAATGATTGTCATCGTTTTGTGACTTTTTTAGTTGTCTATGACACGGATTCAGTAAAGAAATTAATATGCTATACTACACAATATAGATTTTATTTAGTTATTTTCCTGCTCCAGAAGCAACATAGAGAAGTCAAAGCAATTGATTTGTGTCTTTTTTCCCCCATTTATGGCTTCAATCATTTTTTTTTTCTCTTATTTCCAACCCACAGCGCAGGTCTCCAATGTGACAGTAAGTTCCACCACCACAGACTTGGTGGAGCTCAGCGGCTCCGTCAGTCTGTCCTGCTCCTCCTCCGGATCCTCCCTCTCTTTCCTCTGGCTGAACGGCAGCTCGGAGGCTACAGCCAGTGAGAGAGTTCAGCTCACTGATGGAAACTCCACTCTCACCATAGTCAATGTGACCCGCTATGACCAGGGACCATTCAGGTGCCATGTGTTTAATCCTGTCAGTACTGGCACCAGTGATCCTGTGAACCTCCTCATCAACTGTGAGTTACTAACTGGCATGTTTTTCACGGTTATTCACATCTCAGACAGTTTCAAATATCCAGCTTCCTCTGTCTGAGTATCTTTTATACTTTGTTTTACTGATACTGACTAAGTGGTCAATACAGTATAAATCATTTCTGCATTTGACTGGTATAAAACAGCTATAAGTCATGGTACTGAGTCAGGCCGCATGCCATGTGTACTTTTTACCTCACATCAATAATGTTATTTTGTCTGTGATGATCTTTTTATATTTCTTGCTGCAGTTGGCCCAGAAAGTATTAATCTCGCACTGTACCCATCACAAGAACACTATGATGAAGGGTCAGACATCAGCCTGTCCTGCTCAGCTGTCTCCAGCCCTGCTGCCCTGTATTACTGGTTTCTGAATGGAGACCTGCTGTCTGATACTGGACCAGAGCTCAGACTGGTGAATATACATATGAGTCAGAGTGGGAACTACAGTTGTCAGGCCTTTAACAACAAAACTATGAGAACACAAACTTCTCGACACGCAGCTATAACTGTACTGAAATGTAAGTTGCAGTGAAAACTTCTTTTTGCTAAAGGCTAAAATAAGTAGCACCTTGTACTTACTTAGGTTCAAAGATTGCTGAGGCTTTTGACAAAATATTTTTGGATAAGATGCTGTGCTAAATATAATGTAAATATAAAGTATTGTTTATATTGTTTTCCTGCTACAGAAACAGGGAATTGATCTGTGCAATCTTTTTTTTGTTGATGACCCATAACATAGCCTTTCTGCCTATAGCACCTATCTCAAATGTCGTGATAGCCGCCAACACAACAGACTTGGTGGAGCTCAGCAGCTCCGTCAGTCTGTCCTGCTCCTCCTCCGGATCTTTCCCCTCTTTCCTCTGGCTGAACGGCAGCTCGGAGGCTACCGCCAGCGAGAGAGTTCAGCTCACTGATGGAAACTCCACTCTCACCATAGTCAATGTGACCCGCTATGACCAGGGACCATTCAGGTGCAACGTGTCCAATGGTGTCAGTTATGGAATCAGCCAGTCAGTGAATCTTGTTATTCAATGTGAGTTTATTGCAAAAGGGACTTGTGCTACAAACTGTTCCTGTGAGTTAAAATGGTAGTTATTCATACAGATCAGATTTTTTCAGTAAGGCAGACCCAGGCCACAACTAGGGCTCTAAGGCTCAGTCCTAAAGATCCATCCAAAACCCTAAGCCCCGGAACCTCAGACACTTTAAAACAAATTAAGATAATCTTACATTCTTAGACCAGAGACTGAGACATGTTGCCTTTTGCACTGCTCCTTTTTAAAACTAATTCTGTTTTTATATGATTTTTTTTCTGACCCTATCATATCTGTGTTTGATTGCAATGAATTGTACATAATTCCCACATGCAAAGCACAAGCATTTCCTAAATTCGGTGCTGAGCACACTCAGATTTAGAAGATCAAAGTCAAATTCTGTGAGTATGTAAGGGTTAACATTGGGCCAGGGTCCAGCCTTCTAAATATAATTCACAGTTACGGATACACACTTTAATCCTTAGCAATGGTCTAGAATTACATTAGGTTGACAATGTGTCTGACTCTTGTGAATATTGGCCAAGTATTAAACACACTATCAAATTAAATCCCTCAAAACAAGTATGCTGGAAACAGCAACCCAAATCCAAAGCCTCTGCTAAAATGCAGCCAAACTGCGGCAGCTTCATACAGTCTGATTCTCTGGTTGTGTTACAGATGGACCTGACAATGTGACCATCGTAGGACCCACATCTGTAAATGTTGGAGATTTGACAATGCTTTACTGCTCCATTATGTCAGTTCCATCGGCTAAGTTCATCTGGCTGTTTAAAGGAGAGGTGATTAATGCTCATGAGCCTGTGTATGTCATACAGTCAAGCCAAAACTCTGATGGTGGAACGTATACCTGCACTGCCAATAATACTGTCACAGGACAGAGTCAAACATCACACCATGCATTAACTGTCATAGGTATGTTAAAAAAAACAAAAAACTGACAACCCCCCCCCCAAAATAAACCACTGAGATATTCATATTTTTTTGTATGTCCTGAGTGAGGTCTTTTTTTCTTTCTTTTTTTATTCAGATTTCTCAGACCATGACTGCTTAGCTGCTACTGCAAGAACTACTTTCTTAACAGCTGGATGTTGTCTCATTATTTCAGCAGTGAGTGGAATAATAGTGTATGGGCTGGTAAGGAGGAGAAGGTAAGCATGAGACAGGCGAGGATTGCAGAGGCCCTGTATGGCCATTTTTAACCTCATTATATCACCCTAAATTGTTCACATGCGCAACATGACATAAATGTTCTTAAATTTGAATAGTTCAAACAAATTGTTCAACTAACATGACTAAACTGATTATTGATATAGAAATACTTAATTGGATTGCAATTCAACAACTGTTAATGATAATTAAGTAAATCACTGATGATAATTAAATGCTTTTCATTACCTCACTGTTCATGGTGAATGAAAAAAACTGATGCGCTATGTAATGCAGTGCAATGTCCCTTCAAAAAATACTTATCTATCACATATAATAAAAGTTAATTTTACTGATATTAGAGATTTGATTGCTTGCGTGTTGAATTAAATTTATAGTTTCTTGAAGCTGTATTTTGTGATGTTTTTGCATCGATCTGTGATCTGTGAAAGATGTTTCTAGTAGTCAGCTATTATCATCAAGAGGAAAGATATTTGAAAGACATTATACTGTTATATATTACTGAACAGCAAAAACAACTAAATATAACATCTCATTATTAGACTATAATATTGTATCACATTACAGTGCTTAGTGGTTTCTATCTTCTGGTCACTCAGCATTTGAAATACATTATGTTTTATGAATTAATGTATTAATGTTATATGATTTGTCTTCTACAGTTGTGTAAGTATTTCCATTTAACAAATAACTACTAAGCTATGATTTTTTTTTCTTTTTGCCTTTTTGAAATTATTACAACTTTATCAATCAAACACAAAATACTGGCTTACTGTGGAAACTTCAAGATGAATTTTGAAATGAATGGTTGAGTTATGAGTGAGATCTGGCCCTATTTTTTTTTTCAGAGTCAACAGCCATTATTCACTACATCAAAAAGGTTAGTATTCATGTGAACCGAGTTCTTGTGTTATCGTATCGTCTTATTCTTATCTTAAAACAATGACAATGTATCTGGATCATCACAGTGAAGCACAACATTTAACAGACCTCTGTTGACCCCTTAGAAAAAATCAAGTTGAAGGAGAAGAATTTAGATGTCTACAAGTTCATGGAACAATAGAGAACAATATGACTCCCCCTCCTTTAAGGGTGAGTTTGAGCTTTTTTGTCAACATACTTCTGAACAAAACATTCCTCTTTCTAATCATTTGTAAATTTTTGCTCTTGCAGCGTAACTAACAAGTGAAGGCACTCAAAGGAAGATTTCGACAAGGTCCTAGATCGGCAGTCTCAAAGAAAAACATCAGTATTATTTATTTATTTATTATTTCAATTATTTTCTACTTCCTTTATATTAGAGTTCACTGTGAAGACTTTGTATTTTCACTGTAACCCGGTAACTTTTATGTAACCTGATAAATACAGATGGTTTTGTAAGAATTATTTCAAAGTTAATACTTATTCATATGTCATATATTACAAAAGTTAAGAATGATTTATGAGTGATTTTTAAAACAGAGAAAAGTAAAATGCCTTTTATATGATATGTGTATATAGGTATATATTTCAATAAACATTTTATGACTGACCATCTGGATACCGAATATCCTCTGTATCTCTGCCTGTAAAAAGAAAGACAGAAAGAAAGAAATAACAAAAGAATGAAAGAACGAAAGAACAAAAGAGAAAATGGTAATAGTAATATCGACATCAATGTATTGATGAACATAAAGTATAAATTGATGATGGTATTAGATGAAAAAGTGGATATCAACATTTTATCATGAGGGGGACATGAATTTATTTGTACCAAATTTAATGTCAATTCAGCCCATACTTGTTAAGACATTTCACTCATCACCCCAAATGTTACCCTCATGGTACCATGAGCACCACAGTCATTGGGACACATTGTCTGGGAACAATGAATGTCTGAAAAAACGTTTATTACTAACCTTCAAGTAGATGTTGAGACATTCCCCAGTAGAAGTGAAAAATCTTATAAGCCAGTGGTACTATAAGAAAGTCAATTTGATTCATCCTCTGGGGGCTTTGAACATCTGTAAAACAAATTCATGTAAATCCATCAAGTAGTTGTTAAGATATTTCAATATGGACCAGAGTGATGGACTCAAACAGACCAACAATGCCTTCTCCAGAGACATGTCACTAGAATGGCTAAAAAAAAGAGGCTGTACAAACATCTTACCTCAGCAGACAAATACTATATAAGGAGCAAACAGCTTGAAAGGCTTATGAGTATGTATGTCCAGAATTTTGCTGGCATACACAGTGGTTGTATGTTATACACAAAGAAAAACTTCATACAACTCCCCTTAAGGTTTCGACAAATTAGCTCAGTCACCCTTATAAGCCTTTTGCCTGTAATTTGTTGCTGAGTTATTTTTGCCATTCCAGCCATGAAAGCCTCACACTATCTTATTTTACAAGGCAGGTGGCAGGATGTTCGATCATCAAGGTGATGAGCAGTGTGTTTGAGTATAAGATTTTCTTGCCTCATTTAACATTATTTCTTTAACAGACAATTTAGATAAAGATATGTTTGTCAGACCAACTAACCGAGCTGCTCCGCTACATGTCTAATATGACCACTGACAGTGACAACCACATGTAGCAGAGTTACTACTTACTGATGATGATACATTCCCTAACAGCATCATAAAAATGCATTTAATTTCACATTACTTGTGTAATCTTATCTTTCGTAAACATAGGTGAGAATGTACAGGTATGCTATTTTGATATGGAACAGTTTATCTTCTTTACCAGTCTGCTGATTATCATCTTATAATTACTTTTTATTTAATGAGAATGGATCCTTCACTATATGTGCAGTGGTATTTATTCATTCTGGCCTTTATCTTTCAATGAGAACTGTAAACCAAGCAAGAACTTTGCTCTCAGCTACATGTTATTAGAGACAAATGTAGCAACAGCTATGAATATGCGTGTTTATTGTTGAACTGGTGACTTGTCCTGTTCCTCTGCTTTCTGCCAAGTTAACACTGAGAAAAGGATAAAGCCAGGTAAAGAATTTTTTAAATTCAAGTGCCACATTATACACAAAACCAATAAGTAGTGTAATTATTTTTCCCTCCTTCTTTCTACTCAGATGCTTAAACGGTGCTATATTACTTCCTTCTATCAAAATAATTATTTTTAAGAATTGTAGAAATTGATGTTTTGAAAAATTAACAGAGAGATTATTACCTTGTTTATCTAATTTGTTGACAGTGCCTACTGTATGATATATGAATGTTTCATGCAATTTTAGAAATTTATGCCAGACTGTAATGAATGCTCAAAAAACTCTGCCAGTGCTCTGAGTAGTTTCAACAGAGAAGTAATTGCACAATCAGCCCCATTAATAAATTTTACTGGACTCTACAGAAGAGCATTTCAGGGCTTATAAATCTGTCTATAATAAATATTTTATGACACCCGTGGTGTAAAAATAAATGGACTTTGTAAGTTATTTATAACTGACAACATGAAGCCCTAAATTTGACCTTTAAACAGATGTATGCATATGTAGTAGGTTGTTTTGGCAGCGTTTTGTAAAAATGTCATTTGTAGTAGCTACCCTGATCTGCACTTAAGGTGACATCTTATCATCAATATTAATATTAGGTCATTATTCATACACAATAAAACGATTCGTTTACGCCATTCAGGCAGACCCGGCCAAGGACAAAGGATGAAGACATTTTGACAGGTCACCTGATCTCGGTGAATTTTTGAATGTATCAAAATAAATTTTGGTGCTGCAACCTTTAATATCATGTGAAAATGAACATATATCCAGTGACCTTGTATGATCTCATAGGAGCAGGAGACCCAAGACTTAACATAGAAAAATCTACGAATAGTATATTGCAGCAATTACAGTTGCATACGAGCATACGAATTTGGACACTGACAAAATTTTCATAATTTTGCCTCTTTACACCACCACAATGCATAAAATTTAGTGAAACAACATATGATTGAGATGTAGGCTTTCAGCTTTGATTTAAGGGGTTTGACAAAAAAAAATTCATTAACTATTTAGGAATTAAAGCCATTTTTATACATTTTTATACATGGTAGTGGCATAATTACAATGTGCAACATTTATATTGTCAAATTTGGATCATGTCAACTCAGTAATACTGATTAGATATAAAACAGTGGCTTTTCTCAGCTGTAAAATATTTACTCATTTAACAACAACAGATAAGTTTGACAGTAGCTACACTCTGAAGAGGTCATAGGTCAACTTAGTTAACTTATGAATCTTTTTCTTTACTAAGGACGTAAATCCAAGCATTTTAAAGGTCAATACTTTCTTTTTGTTTTTGATTTTGTGCTTCTCATATTATTGCATTGGGCTTTCAGATTCTCAAAGTAGAAGCATTGCTCCTTATCATTTTCATATATAATAGTAAACTGAACTTCTCTGGGCTTTTTGTCAGAAAGAGCAACATCTGAAGAATTCTGAGAAGTGTTGGCAATAGTTGCAGCGTAAGTATGTTTATAGTTAAATATCAAATCAGGCATGTTTCCCCTTAGTTTTTGTCTGTATGTGGTATTTAGGGAAATACTTTTGTAGAGGTACCATTACAGCAAAATATGTAGACGTATTATCTTGTTTTCTAAACCAATATCATATACCTCTATATCACTCCGAGTATACAGTGTAAGCACAGAAGCCCAGTAATCTTATATTTACACTTTGAGTTCCACTTACAAAAGCACGTTGTTAACGAGTGAACAAATGTTAAGAAGACACATCCCTGACTGATACTCGCCTCTCCTACTGTACAGTCACATGTCAGGAATTATAGACATGGGACGCACTGTCAATGCCTCATTGTTCCCGATGATTTCATGGTTCTGTCACATTATTTTTACCAGCAGGTCTCAGTATAGATTTAGATTTAAGGAAAAAAACAAACAAAAAAAAGAAAACGAAAGAAAAATCATAAACATAAACATGTTCTGGCACTATGTAAAATGTCTCCATATTTTTTCAGAGAGTGAAGTGAAGCCAGCAGCCTGTTTGTTTTGTAAAGCTGTGTGAGGGAGGCTAAGAGTCTCCTGGACGTCTTTGATCCTCCTCTTCAAGGAATGCCACGGCTCACTGCTACTCCTCAAACACAACCATATAAGAGACCAAAACCACTTACCAAAGAGCTCATAAAACTATTGCACATAACTCCAGCAACACCATGACTCAGACCTCTGCTATACATATCCATATGCATATCATAGCCTAAAACACTTATATATTAAGAAATTGCCAAATCACTACTATACAAGTGGGCGTAAGCAAAAGAGCCAAGAGCAAAACAGTATACAAAACAGGCTAAATACATTACGCCTACTGTGTGTTTACATGTGTCTTTTATTCATTTTGGTTTTAAAAGGTGAAAATGTGAATGCATACAATATATGGCCAATCTGGGACCCATCAGCTGCACTGGTGTGAAATGTTTCTACAGCATCTACACAGCTGGTTTCCATTAGATGAGATGTTAATCATAATTGATCTAATATTTAATACGAGCCAACATTCATAATTTAATTGTGCATTGAACGTTATTCGTAATTACATGACCTTATGAAATCAACAAGTGATGCATTGATTTTTCCATTGGATTGTTGTGAAGATTTTTCTTATTTCTACTTGTGAACATTGCTTTGCTCTGGAGTTGATTTACTGTCATAACAAAGGGGAAATGAATTTAAGATTAACTTAAATTTTGTAAGTTGCTTTATTGATGGGACCGTCAGCAAAAATATTAAATTTTTTTATTTCATTTACTTTCTACACCAGATGATTGATATAAGATTATGTTCTTCTATCATACATAATTGTTAAAATTGTAGTAGAAAGAGAAAATCTATTCAAAGTTTGAACGTTATTTGGTTATTATGTCAAGGTATGGTTTATACAGATGAGATCTTTTGAGCAGTTAGATTCCAGGTAAATACTCATCTTTTGATTTCATTACTTTCTGTTAAAAATGAAAAGCAAAATTAGGAGAGGTCACTCATTGCTACCTAAACATACAGCTGACCACAACTTGTGTGATCAAAGCATGTGTCTAAAACAGCAAATTAGTCCAACAGAGTCCATCAGTCTGAGTCTAGGTATCTCCTGACTGAACACAAAATACCTAGAAGCATTTTAGTGTATGTACACAGTGGCATCGTAAAAGCTGTTTGAGCTTTTCATTACTGAGTGGGGGACTTGGGCGTGTCCTGCACTGTGGGCATGGGACAATAAAAGAGCAGGAGCTCCTGTAACTCTCCATGTTTTTGATTTCTGAGAGGACTCTGGAACAACATTGTGTAAGTCATTCTTCATTATGGACAGGAAGATGCTCGGGGCTGCTGTGATGCTTGTTTTATCAGGTATAGTTAGATTCAGAAAATGTGTTTGACAGTCTATGAGTTAAAGAGCTACAGCACATCATTTATATCACATGCTGAAATTTGTTCATCCTTTTTCTGAACAGTAATGTCACACTGGACTCATTACACTTTCTGCAGTGTTAAATTTTTTTTTCTTCAAAATTTCTTTAGGTTTCTTAAGTGTGCGTGCAGATGAGAGCATCTTACCCCCAGGGCCCCTGAGCGGAGCCGTGGCAAGGACAGTGAAGTTCACCACCACCCTCATGAGTCCAAATAATCCATTCCTCTCTGTCAAATGGAGCTTCAAAGGGGTGAGCATCATCAACTCCACCAGCATCAACAAAACGAATTCCTTATATGCCGAAAGGATCTCACTGGACCGAGCCACAGGAGCCCTGGAGCTCAGAGACCTAATGCTGGAAGACAGTGGGGAGTACACTGTCATCATCATAACAGATGCAGGGCAGCAGAAACAGGGGAGGACCACTCTGCGTGTGTATGGTGGGTCCTCTATAGAAGTGATGTTAAAATTATTGTTAAAAAGATCTTTACTGTCATTTGAAAAAGGGTAAAAATTCCTCAAAGATGAGTGAGGAGTCTTCAAAGCACGTTTTAGGCAATATAAGTTCTTGGCATATAAAATTAACTCATATTAAATAAATATAGATAGGAAAATTATTACATGAATATAGAGAATTCAGTTAAAAAATCTTAATTTTAATCCTCAACTCCTGAGCCACTGTTAAATCATTGCATGCAGTGTACACATTATAATAACACAGAGTCTAAAACAGTAGCACTGCTATGAATTTGACTTTTATCAAGCTTTTAATGCATTAAACTTTTAAATTCAAGGGGTTTTTTTTGAAGATCAAGAGGGGTTGAGTAATTTTGGATGCTAGAGTTTGTGGTATCATTGGATTGTTGAATGCAATCCAAAATTGATATTTTTTTTTTAAATAAATTGATAAAATACATTAATATATCTCCCTCTTTTATATGCAGTACAGCCCTATTTTTGTTTGCTTGCCTCTATTAGGTCTTTTTATTTTCATTTTACCATGGTTGAATTGAAAGATTTGTAGAAATTGCAGATTTTACTGAATTACAGAAATGAATAAAATATTTTGCAATATTTTAAAATGTCAGACAGTTAAGAATTCACCTGACATTGTAAGTATTACCATACTGCTAGTGTTTATGATCATATCTGTCCTTGTAACATGAAGATGGTGCTGTTTGTCCAGCTGTGACAACTGATAATCACTTCAAGTTACCATCACAGAAGAATCTATATAAGTGACATGGGAATGTTTTCTGTGTAGCCAATTCTAAATCTAACTTGATCATAACCAAAATAAGTTTGAAGCAACATTTTTTTTTCTTTTCAAATAGTGTTTACAATCAATTTTCATTGGATTGATGCTCTTTGTGTCTTGGCAGCACTGATAGCAGGTGCCACCATCCGCAGCCCTGCAGCCATCCTGATAGAAGACAAAAGCTCCACCAGCCTCACCTGTGAGGCCTCCGGAAACATAAGCACCAGAATCTGGATGAAGGACGGCCAGCCTCTCCATCCCAGCAGCCAACTAAGCTTCTCCGGGGACAACATGACGGTGTTCATACAACCTGTTCACTTCTCCAACCATGGCACCTACCAGTGTCAAGTCAGCAACCCAGTGAGCAGCATGACTGTGGCTCATAATCTAACTGTCAATTGTAAGTACTGTTCGCTGCAGGACTCTGGTAGTTTAAAAAAAAAAAAAAGGATCCTTACCAAATAAAAATCCAACTCTCATTTTAAAATGAAAATTGTATTTACAGTTCTTGTTGATATTCGCTTGAACTTTTGTGTTTTTTAAAGACATTTAGGTACAGGTCTGAACTCTTGAGCCCTAAAAACCATACTTTTCTTTTCTCTGTCCAGTTGGACCGCACAATATATCAATCATTGGACCGTCAGCAGCTCTGCCTGGCCAGAGAGTCACACTGCAGTGCACAGCAAACTCTGTCCCACCAGCAAACTTCAGCTGGATATTCAACGGCAATGAGACTCAAGTTAATAATTCCATGTATATTATAGAGAGATTGGAGGCAAAAAACACAGGGAATTACACCTGCACTGCCAGTAATATGGTTACAATGCAGGAAAACTCCACAGTTCTAAATCTGAGAGGTAGGAAAATGGAAAGTGATTCATAAACTTTCTGTTCTTAAATGCCAATAGTAATTTTGTCAGTAATACAAACATTTTAAAGCGAGTGACATTTAATGTAATTGTTGTCTTCTTTACTCTGTGAAGCATCCTGCACTGTTCCCTGCTGGTCGTCTTCAGTGCTGGTGATTAGTGCACTGACTCTGAGACAGCTAATGTGAGAGGAAGTGGCAGGTGGGTTATGACCTGTGAAATTAATGATTTATGATAAATGCGTCATTGTTCCTGTTTGACTTTCCATTTATGTATTTCTTCTTTGTTTTTGTCACATTAATTTATGTTGCTTTATATTTTTCCTCAGATTCTTCCCTCTATGGTATGTTTTGCTTATAATCGAGGACCTTGATTAGAATCAACCAGAATGTACTACACATGAAATACTACTGTGAACCAATAGATGTTGATCACGCAGCTCATCATTCTGGAGACAGCTAAAATGCTTACATTGAAAAAACAATTACCTAACTTGTTAATTAAATACAATTACTGAATTCAACACGAATATAATCATATAGAAAATGTAAAAATAAAATGCTATCATCATATTAATAATTATGTTTAATGCTTTATTGTTGGTATCAGCACCGGCTGGATTTGTATCTCACGTTCTTTGTGTATTATATTCCGAATATGGGATCGCAAAAAAATTTACACAAACATAAATGCCTTCTCCATTGTAACTAATAGAGCAGTGATAACAATGAAACCTGTTTTGAAACAAAGTTCAGGTTATTTATAGAAACAGAGAAGAATGCAGATGTGAAACATGTTTTTTTGCACATGTTCATCATATATCTATCTTTGTGTCCTGGCAGTGAAATTCATTATGTCATAATATCAGTTGTTTTTTTTGTTGTACTTTTTTTTTCCAGGAAGCTGATAAGGCTAGACTTAGAATTCCCCTTCTGGGTGAAAAGAAGTTAACAGTGCTGCTTCACAGCTGCAGAGCACTTGCAGACATTGTGAACCAGACTCTGAGTCACAACCTCTGACTATCAGTGCCCTGACTTTTCACAGACCAAACCTTTTTTTTTTTTTTTTTTTTTTTTTTTATAAGAATAAGATTAACTTGCAAATTCTTGAAGTTATGTGATATACTTTTGAGATAAAAATTTTGCAGTTGATGACAGGCAGACATGGTTTTGCCATAGCATTTAAAATTCTTACTAGTATATAAACAGCATAAAGGCCGATCTAAAACTTGTGTTACACATGTTGCCCGATGTATGATAAGAAATTATCTTGCTGAAGAGGTGACTGTACATTTACAGGATGCAACACAGAATAGGTCTAGTTTGTGACATAGGGTTGTGCCAAATGTCTTTTTTGAATAATAAAATAAATAAAATAAATTTTAACAAAATGTGGTAAGAAATTATGCAATATTTTCTTTTATTGAGTCTGTTTCATAGAATCCTTATTTCACAGCTGGTTCTGTGAATGGGGCTGTGGGAAAAAACTTTAGACTAATCACAATGATGGAAGAACGACTCAGTTTACAGAGCTGTGCCTGTGTCACTTATTATTCCTGTCTTGCCCTGTAGACCAGTTATTTACATGCAAGCAACAAGCTGAGCTCGACCAACTGAAACAGGCAAAGCTCTGCATCCCTGACCCGATTACCCTGCAACATCTGGGGCTAATTTGGCCGGCAACTCCAATTGGTGGAGATTAATATTCGTCACCTTTCCGAGATCCACTTACCCTCAGGAGATTGGACATTTGATCGAGTGCGCGGGGCCTTAAATTAACACACTTCTGCTGTATGCTGTTTGTGTATCTTAAACATTGGTATCATCTAGTGTCTCAGGTAACGTGAGCTGATAGCCTACATGTGATGATATGATCTCTTTAAAAAAAAGTGTTGCAACAGCTTCCTTCTTTAATTTTCAGAGTGTGTCAAATTAATTCTATCAATTGCTTTTAAACTCATCATTCATTTTATTTTACTTTTCTGATTCAGCTGCCACCTATTTACTATGGGCTTTTTACTGGTCACGGGTGTACATGAAGCTGGATACTAAGGGAAAGAAAACACTATGATGACACAGGGATATTCATCTGTTTGGCCATCAACTATCTGACAAATCAACAAAAGGTTCCATCTCATATCACAAGTCACAACATAATGTAACCAAGGAACAAAAAACCCCGAAGCTGAGGGTGAGGCAGTATTGTTCATATTAAGGTTCAATATAGCTGAATGAAGCCAAACAGCCTTTAGACCATGTGATAAATCAGTTGAAACCTTTAGATGAATTAGAATTTTTTTTTTTTTTAGAGGGATTAATTGACAGAGACATTTCCCATCAGTCGCTGGAGTAAGTAAAAACGAGCATCTTCTATCAAATTTGACGTGGATAACGTAACAGAAGCTTCAGCATCAGACGTCTGTGTAGGAGACGTTACCAGCCCATGACCACACGAGGTCACTTTCACTGGCGGCTGCTGCCTGACACACCAGCCAACCGAAACCAGACTGAGTGTGGAAATCAGCTATGCACACGATCAGAGGAAGAGGCGATCAGCCCGCAAGAGGGTCGACGGTTTTATTCCTGGATAAAGTTCCAAGAGATGGAAAAATCCTCCCGTCGCACTCGTGCGCCCGCCTCCCCCCTCTGTGGGTGAGTCATTTTAATTTGTCATTGGACGGTTTAATTCACTTATTTTTTGATAGGCAGATGTGGATACAGATGTCAGGATGGTCAGGTATCTAAACTGATGATTGAAAGAATCTAAGGGGAAATGGACAAGGCATTCTCCAGTTACGTATTACAGCACAACATTCACAGCATAGTTTTGTTTTGCTTTTTTTGTTTTTTTGTTGTTTGTTTTTTTTTTTTTGTTGTTGTTTCGCAACTTTGCTGTTGCAAAAGTCGCGGGCTGGTGATGTGGTGATGACTCGCATAAGACTTCGTGCCTTTTTCAAAATGCAGTTTTCTCCTCTGGGTTCGACTCGTAGCGCCAGAACTTTTTGAGAATTTTCCCCCTTTGCACGTTCTTTGTCTGCTTTCGACGGCAGAACTGGAAAGACGCGAAAACTTATTAAAAACAAAAAAGGTGAAACATGGCGCCAGCTGCTATTTCAACGCGGTTTGAGAACTAAAGAGAACTCATCGCACTAACCTCCTGTGGTGCTTGTGGTGAATTCACATGCCTATATATATATATCTATATATATATATATCGATATATATATCGATATATATATATAGATTGTAAGGTGTTTCTGTTATTTTGTCCCCCCCACCTGTAGCTGTGCATGATGGAAAGTTGCAGCAGATCACGTCTCGTTCCACTGACGCTGATTTACATCACATTACTCTCAGGTAAGATAAAATGTTTTAAACTTTGGCCTTTTTGGGTTTTTTTGTTTGTTTGTTTCTTTTTAAATGAGTGCACATTTGTGTATTGTGTTTAAAAGATGTATTAGGTGGCTATTACTCATTTTAAATCATTTCAAAATGAGTCTGTTTCAGATGTCAAACTTAGGCTTTAACAAAATTTCCAGTTTAGAACATACACTTCTATATTTGTACCCATCTTATCTATTACAGCAAATAATCAGACAAGTTTGCCTCAGTTCTATTTATATCATACTGTGCGTTTGAAAGAAGGTGAATCGAGAACTCACTTAATAAATAAATACATAAAATTGTGCTGCCAGAGTTCAACAAGACTGCATCATGTCTTGTTTTTTGCAGGTCTTGAGGCACAAAATGTCCATGTCTTGCCTGAAGTGATTGGATACCTCAGGCATAATGTCACCCTGCCATGCCAGGTCATCGGGGGACCAGAAAACATCAGTATTGTTCAGGTTCAGTGGACTCTCTTGCCACCAGGGGAGAAGGACATCAGCATTATTATTTATAATAGCCAGCATGGAATGACTATTTCGGACTCTCCTCTGAGAGAGAGAGTGGAGCTTGCAGAACAGTCTTTGATAATTAAAGATGTAGAAAGGAGAGATGCAGGGTCGTACATGTGCAGGCTTACAACCTTCCCCAGTGGTTCACTTACAGGAACAACCAGCCTTGTTGTTCGAGGTGAGTATGTGGAGTATTTTTAACCAAACTGCAGCTGTAGTAATATGAACTGTAGACAGTGTTCAGAGTGAAAATGATCCCCAAGCCAACATGAACCAAAAGCGAAGTTTGGATACAATATTTTGTTTCTTTTCATCATCCAGTTTGATTGAAATAAGAAACTGGGATCTCTGTGACTCTGCAAGTGATGAGGATGAGATTTATGCGAAGCATTGTGTGATTGACAAGTTGGGGATTATTTATATGGCTTTTAGGTTCGATGCAGTTTAATGCTACTGTCCATCACAGTTCAGTGGAAAATAAGATGGGTCTGATTCTCTTGGTATATAAGCGGGACTTTTATAGATATTAAAACATTATAGTGCTGCATTACCTTCTATGTCTCTCAACTATGCAAATCATGCTGCAATGATAAATTCACAACTTGTTTCACTTAATGAATACACTAAACCTGTTATTGATCTCGAAAAAAACATATAACCACCATGAATTTAATAATGATAGATGCACACAGAATTGATCGATCATGTTTCCTCTCACAGAACAGATGCCATTATCACCAAGGATGGTTTCTGGTATAGCAGTTGCTGTCATTCTGCTGGTAGGGATCATGGCAGCCATAGCTTACTTCATCTTAATCAGAAGGTGTGTGTGTCAGATGTGTATTTTGTGTAGGGAGTACACAGTAGAAGCTGTGGGAAAAAATTTCCTCCCATAACTGAGGCATTTATGTCATAAGATTTAACTTACATATCAGCATTTATCATCCCTCAATACATATTTGTAAAACTAGTTATTCATGTCGATGCTTAAATTTTTACAGTATCATTGCAGATGTTGCACTAGGGAGGATGATTATCCTTATATTGTTATTTGCTGATATGTATAATTAATCTTTTCGTCAGGCTTGACATTTTTTTGAATTCCTGTATTAAACTCCACAGTTTTCATCTCTAAGAATGTTCCATAGATTTACCCCTTTTTCACTTTTTTTTTTTTTATTTTGTCATAACCCAAAAATTTAACACATATTTATTTAAGATAATAACTTCTGTGTTGCAAACATATTTTAAAAATTTACTGGGAGTAAATTGGTTTTAAATTAAGATTTAGCTCATGTTACCACCAGTCATTCCAAAATGTAAAGGTGTTGGATCTGATTGGCTTGTTAAAGCAGCTTTTACACATGTAGGTATATATTGTATGATTATTACATAGAGTTTTCTGGTAGAGCTAAAGCGATTAGTCAGTCGATTAATCGGTAAACAAAGAAGTAATCAGCTATTTTGATAAATGTTTACTCAATTCAGTCATTTTTCAAGTAAAGATTATGAAAAAAGGCATATATTCTCTGGTTCAGGCTTCCAGTGGAAACCTTTCTACTTTTCTTTGGATACAAACTTGTGATTGAACAGAATATTTGAAAATGGGGGACTGATTTATATTTTTTCTTTGACCTTTTTTTCTTTTGGGTGTTTCATTGACTAAATGATAAATATGTCAATTGAAAAAATATTCAGCAGAGTAATTGATAATAAAAAATAGTTGCTAGTTGCAGCCCTAGTTTCTGGGATATGAAAGAGAACTTGCAGCCTAAATGATGTGTGCAGATAAAACTGATCATAGCACTTTTGATTCCTTTTAATCAGGCATGATCCCTCAGTAAGGCACCATTTCGTCATTGGTGAGAACAAAAGTTCTTTTTCATTCAGTTTCCAAATGGCTGATAAAATATATTTATAGCATATGATAATTTAATCTTATCTTGTTATTGGTTTCAGTTCCCTTGAATAAAGCTTAACTGTCTCTCAGATACAGGTGGGACGGACACAGATGTGGTGAGACCCGCTGTTGCTGTAAGAGATGGGGTGAGCTCAGAGTTGGTTTGAGGATAGATCTCTGAATTTATTTGAATAAGTTCAAGTAAGATAAAGTTCATTTAGTCTGTGGTTTTGATAAAAAAAAGACTTGTTTGTTGGTTAAACATAATGATGATGATATAAATGAGCAAATAAGTCTTAATGTTAACATTTTCTTTTACTTTTAATCATAGGATGTGGTCTACTCTGAGGTCAGGCTCAAACAATCAAGAAATGTGAAACCCTCATCCAATGTCAAACAAATAAAGGCCACAAATACTGAAGTTACTTATGCTGAGGTTACAGTTTGGGGTCATCAGGCCAAATAAGGACAGGAAAAAAATACTTTTAAAGTATCATTTAACATATCCTGACCTCTACTAACAGTTCACCTACTCACCTGTGTATGTGATAAAAACATCATCTGGCCCTCAGGGTGTCACATGACTGACAACTCCCCCATAGACAAGTTATGTTCCTGTTCCTCCTTTGGTAAAAAGACAAGGAAGTGGAAAGTGAGAGAAATGGAGAGCTAACCTACTGATTTGAAAACATGTCAGTGATTACAAGAGGCAAACATTTTCTGTGACTTTAAAAGTGACACCAAGCTGCTCAGTTTCTGTTGTAAAATAAAGTTTCTGGATTCATAACGTATTGTGATTTTCTTAACTGGACTTCATTGCTTCGAGACTATGATGTGTGCCTCTTTCTCTTAGTTACTTAGCATATGAGCCTTATTTAGGGTTAAGGGGTTTATGAGTCAGAGAGGAAGGCTCGAATGGTTGTACTCTTTCAAGTTGTTCTTCTTCCCTAATTCTGCCTAATTTGTCAAAATTACCCACAGCAGTTTTAAATCAAAATCAAGAACTGCATATCATGATACAGTACTGTATGTATCCCAGTAACAGGTATACTGATAGTCATAGTTTTAAGTTTTTTAACCCATATTGTGTCTACTTTGGGTCTGTTGTGCAGAACGAACTGCTCAATGTTAATGTCACAATTATCCGTGGGTGTGCATTTTTTAACAGCTCTCATGTAAGAAGGTGAAAAAATACAGTGTGCGTTTTTTCTGTTATCATACATATTACTAAACATTACCAACAGTCACAATGTCTCACTTCCTGTGTCATTTTGTGGTTCATAATCAGGAGATGTCTGCTACACTTTAAAGGGTATTAACATATTAAATCCTCATATTTGATGTTCTAATGTGTGGGGTTGTGTCTAAGTAAGGGTTTAAGAAATCTGGTTAAAGTCACATTAAAGAAACATTTGAATGGGTTGCCCAGACAGGAGTGCAGCTTTATAGAAAGGTGGGGCATTTGTAAAACTAGAAAATGCAGTCAGTAGAGCACAGACCTCGTCAAAGGCCAATGTCAAATGACATACACCAGACGTCAGAGAAATAAAATTCAAATTCATAGAAAATAAGCCAGACCTGCCCCAGAATTTAGTGAGCTCCTCTCTGGCCCATGCCCCATCCCTCAACCAAGTTTGGTACAAAATGGTTGTATCTCTTTATGGGTTTTTTTGTGGTTGCATCCCTTCCTAGGTCACACACACACACACACACACACACACACACACACACATATATATATATATATATATATATATATATATATATAATAAGTTATTTCTTAATTCTAACTTTGTGAAATGCTCAGGTGTTTCTCTACATTATCATCATTTCACCACATGGGTTTGCTGTTCTACTTGGGGTTACAGCATTACTGGGGGAAAGGGAGGAGAGAAGCATGCTGACTGCAGAGGGATACTCGTTTACTCAGAAAAAAGAAACTATAAAACTATAAACTGAAGCATAGTTTCCTCTCTCTCCAGTAAAACTAATCAGAGATGAGAAGAGCTTTCTGTCACAGCGCTGCAGCCTCTTATTTATTCATTTATTCATTTATTTTATTTGAATGTTATATCCATTTCCTTCCTTACTCGTGTTTGTGCGCACACAAAAATATGAGTTTGGAAACGGGAAAGGTTGAAGTCTGAAGAACTGAAGTGGACAGATCATACCTAAAACGGTTTGACTATAGACGAATAGATTCAACTTGATCCTGTTAGAAACCGTATTTTTTTTTAGCCTGTTTTTTCCACAGGAGTTATATTCATACCACCACACTTCAATCCTTGTAAATCTGTTAGGTAATGCTGTCTTGAAAACTCATTTAAACTCACTTACAGAGTGATTTTTGAATTAAAAACATACAGTGAATTGCCATTTAAAGCTAGTTTGATTTACAACAAACAGGGCTAATGTGCTGGTATCTGCTATTTTGTCCACCACCTGTAGTTGTGCACAATTAAATCTTGCAGCAGATCATCTCTCCTAATGCTGAAGTTGATGCACTTCACTCTACCAGGTAAGAAAATATATTTTATACTTTTAGTTAATCTGTGAAATTCATTGAAATGTGTATGAAGCCCATGTGTTAAACACAGGATGATAGAAGAGCAATATTTTGAACTAATAATTTAAAACTGCAATGTGAGTGTTGTTAATACTTTCTTGACCACAGTGCGTCAACAGACGTGGTTTTTGATGTCCGGAACTGGTTAAAACTGCTGCTAAAAAATAGTAAAATCTGTCATATGGAAAAACACTTCATGGTTGTCCTGAAATGTTGACTTCGAATCTGAGATAAGGTAATTTGTGTACTTATAAAATAAAAACAAAACAAAAAAACAATAATAATAAATTAAAAAAAAAATAATCCAAAAGTAGTCTTTGAGTTACTTTTGTCAAAAAGATAAAGAATAAAATCAGTAAAGCAGGATCATTGTATTTTAATTTTCCATTTCCCTCTTCCCTCTGCTACCATATCATCTTTTTGCAGGTCTGGAGGCACAACATGTCCATATCTTGCCTGAAGTGATCGGATACCTCGGGCATAATGTCACCCTGCCAAGCCAGCTTATCCGAGGACCAGAAAACATCAGTATTGTTCAGGTTCAGTGGACTCTCTTGCCACCAGGGGAGAAGGACATCAGCATTATTATTTGTAATAGCCAGCATGGAGTGACTATTTCTGACTCTCCTCTGAGGGAGAGATTGGAGCTTGCAGAACAGTCTTTGATAATTAAAGATGTAGAAATGAGAGATGCAGGGTCGTACATGTGCAAGGTTACAACCTTCCCCAGTGGTTCACTTACAGCAACAGCCAACCTTGTTGTTCAAGGTGAGTATGCAGGGCATTTTTAAACAAAATGGCAATTTTAACATGAAGTGTAGAAAATCTTGATCATTATTGTCAATTACATCAAAATGACAAATGACCTGGGTCAGTTTTTCTTATATACAGTCTCTGTAAGCAAGGCTTGAAATACCCTTACCCTTGCCTTGAAGTATCTCTCCGTTTGGCACTTGAACTACCATCACAAATGAACCAACATTTATTTCCCCTCATAATTAAAGAGGCCTATATTGTCTGAATTTATCATCAAAATATTGGCGTTATATAAACCCTGTCAACTTATATTTATATTAATTTCACAAAACATTACCAAAGATCGCACCTTACCAAGGAGGTTTGCTTCAGTAGTGTTAGTGCTCTTTGTAGTGACCATGGCAGCTACAACTTACTTCATTATCAGGAGAATAAGGTGTCTAACTAGATGTGTCAGATACAGTATGTATTTTACGCAGGTGTATGCAAGCTGTTGAAAAGCATTGAAAAGATATCCGCATTTACATGCATTTAATGAATATTTGATCAGATTCTACATCTTTCATGTCTACAGTATCAGTATGAGTAAGTAACACTAGGTTAATTCCATTTATTGGTTTATCAAAGCACATACTATAAAGAGGCCATGGATTGTGAGAAAATTCACTCCTGAAATCAGAGAGTCGAGTGCAAAATAACTAATCAAAACACTGTATTGTCTTTATCAGGCTTGATTTTTTTTCAGTCAGGCACCCTGTCTGCCCTGGTGAGAGAAAGATAAGATGGTCAAGTGATGATTGATGATGGGTGATGTCGTGAAGGAAACAAGGTCATCTCAGAGGTGGCTTGAGGTCACATCTTTAAAATAAAGTTGAAAAACATTGGTAAGTCTGTTGCTTTAACAGAAAAAGCAACAAAACAACTCGATGAGAATACTGATGATAACATAGAGCATTAAATTCCTCCTCACAGAGTCTGCTCTCCTCTGATGTAAAATTCAAAGCATCCAGAGATACTACGACCTCCCCCAGTGACAAATGCAGAGAACATCCATGCTGAAGATGAAGATGTCTCACACACACACACACGCACACACGTACACATGCACTAACACGCACGTGCACGCGCACACGCACTCGCAAAGGTTGATTGTTGAATGTTTGTGTTCCAAAAAAGAGAGATGAACAAGCAAGTGATAATAAACTCTTAAAGCTGCTGTATGTAAGCTGATGGCATCTTTTAAAATTTTGCTGTCAACAAATTACATGAAAAGACCAGCAACAACAAAGCATGAGTCAAACTCTCAGTACTTTCTGACTTCTGTGTTCCGACTGTGGCTCTTAGCCGTAGACGTAGATTTAAACAAATGATTAACAAATAGCTTGATATTATTCATTTCAGCAGGGAGACTATACTTTTTAGCTAATGTTACTCAATCAAGAATAAATTGTGTATTTTTTTCAGACTAATACACATTTAGTGCTCTAGTTAGTATTTGCAGCAACATTTCTGCGCATGTGGGATTGACTGATGCCAGCGTTTTTGGACAGACAGTGGATGAATTTTAGTTTTGGTCTTTGCATTGGATTTGCTTACAACTAGAAAAATGTATAAATATAATTCAGCTTTACCTTCAGACAAACTAACGGCAATAAATACTACATTTCAACTCTGGGACCATATTAAGCCTCCAAAGGGAAGTATAACCAATTTTAGAATGCTTTGGACAACAGAGCCAGTGGTAAACCAACACAGGGTTAATGAGATCAGACCATGCACACTGACCAGCTGGTCATTTTGGAGCCAGGGTGCAAGCCGCTGAGATGACTGGTAGTCTCAACTGCCAGGCGGATCATCAAAACTCTGAAATATGTATTCAAAATGCAAAAATGGTTACTTTCTTGCATGAAAAAATATTAAAAATGAATAGAGGGTTAGGTCAGGTATCGAGCCAATCACTCCCCCTTGCGTCCCAAAGCCAGTATAGTGAATATGCTGTATAGTGGTATGGTTTCTAATATCACTGTCATTTAGAGGCCACTGTGCTTATCCTTTATAAAAAAAATTAAAAAAAAACCCCATACTGGTGGTTTCTTCAGGTCCTCAATTCATGTCCTTATAAATCTCACTGCAGCCAAAGCTTACCAGGCAATCATAGTAGATTTCTGGTGCTCCTACATGAATGTCACTCATATCATGCAGGTTTCACTAACAAAAACTTAGGATGAGAAAGCTTCCTCTAGCATATATATGAAGAGTTTATCCTCCTTCTTGCAATGGGAGGCCAAAACACGTGTTTTTCTCCCAGTTATAATAATCCAAGTATTTTTGAATGTGTTACATCCAGACAATTTTACTTCTTATTGGCCCTTCTCTTTTGATGGTTGTGTATGGCACACAAGTCTATGTTACAGTATTAGACTTACAGTTCAACTGTGGCTGTTACACCAAAATTCCCCAACAGTCAAGTGCTGTTGCCGAGAGCATGACATAACATAAAGTCCCTGAATTTATTGGAAATAGCCAAAAAAAAAACCGTCTAAAACATTTCTTTTTTTCACTATGTTGCCCAATTTTGGACATAAGTTCCTATCTGTGTGAACCACCAAAGGGGGGAAAAAGATGAAAATTATGCAATCAGAGAGAAGACTAAATGGAGTAAAACCGTGTCATTTAAAAAAAATCATTCTAGATTCTCCTTCCATGCCTCTTTCTCTTAAGCTCACAATATTTAGGGTTACAGGCTTTGTGAATCAGAGAGAGAGACTGGAGTTGTTCTAGCTGAACTCTTTCAGGTACTGACATTTACTTTCCTAATTCTGCTCAATTCCTCAACGTTACCCACAGTAGATTTAAACAAAGTTATAGTAAAGAGGCATAACATTAATAATCATAATCAATTGTTTGCTATTTAAAATGAATTTTACAGATTCATTTACCTATTAATTTGCTGTTTCATTTATTTTTATGTTGAAAATGAGTGCTTAAGAATTTTGATCAAAATACAATCTGTGCTGTCAAGGTATATAAGAAAATTTTTTTTGATTAGTAAAAATACTGACCAAAGGGTTCATATTTGTTTTTATTTATTGTGCTGTTACATTAGGTTTCTGTCAGAAGTTGGCACTCAAGATTTGTTTACAATCAATATAAGTCTATAAACTTCAGTCCTGTTGTTTATCAAATCATGCTGGTGAGCACGTAAGAAATTACAGTGCACGGTTCTGTAAACAGTCTCTACATTAGCTTTAAAACCATTTCTGCATTTCACAAACTTTACCAAACCAGTGGTTTCTCATCTTTATTACGTAATGATGAATTCTGTCTCGACAGGAAATGACAGTTTGAGGGTAGATCATTGTGCAGTTTCAGAATGTAAGTACATTACCCAAGTACTATGCCTAAGTAGAATTTTGAGGTACTTGTTCTTTGCAGGGGTATTTACTGATTTATGCTGCTTTAAGCTGCTACACCTTGACGAACTTGAACAGTGAAATGCTGCTTACACACTGAAGCATCGGTATTAACAATCTAATAATGCCATAAGCTGTAATATCTCAGTCACAGGGGGACATTCCACTCTAAAAGCAAAGACACCTGTCACTGTGGGACTGTTTGAATATTTTTATTCCAAAAGAAGTTTGTGTGTCTATATGTTTGAACAACTTGGCGATCTCTCTGAAGAACAACATTGCACCTTCACCCCAACACCTCCCATCGCCCACCCATCACCCACAAGCACACTATAGAACCTCTTGCTCTTCAAAAGGAATAATAACAATTTAATCATAATATTCATCATCAGTTTTAATAATCCATTTAGCACTAGTATAGAAATATGAAAAAATATCAAAGAAAAAAACATAAAAGTAAATGATAAGGTATTTTTGTTGAGTGACCATTCAGACACCCCATTTGATTTGTTTTGTGACCCTCCCATCCCCCTTTGATAGGATTTGTACCTTCCTTTTGCCTCTCCATAATAATGCTTTTCAGCTAACAAATAGAACTTTTGATAGCCACTTAATGCCTATGTGATGCTGTTTCAGTGGAGCATTGTGAATTTGTATACAGAACAAACCAAAGAAGACAAGGAAAAGAGAAGAAAAATTTGAAAACAGCAAAACCAACCATTCTTAGCTTTTAGATAACAAGGGAATCAGAAATGAAGATGTTATGGATGAGTGTGTTTCTGTTTGTGTGAGTGTGTGTGTGTTTGTAGTGTTGCGACTTGTAGAGACAGTTCAGCTCATGTTGTCTCATCAGTATTCTGGACACAAAGGCAAATATAAACAGATGAAGAGACACATTATGAAATCAAGGTCTGCTTCTGCTTACAGACATCATTCAGAGAAACAGCATAAAGGGTGCATACAATGTTATCATTCATTATCTGGAACACAGTGGTGTCAAGTAATCAGTTTCTCTGCAAAATGCATAATTTTACACAGCAGTGCAACATGAGCCTAGACAACAACGTCTGCATTTTCTAAGGGATTTATAATACGCTGCTTTGATGGTTTTGCATGTTCCCTGAAACACTTTGTATTACTGCTGAATAAGGAGATGGGTGGGAAACCAGTGTGGGATCATGTACTTGTTGCTGCACAATCAATTATTTCTGTTGTTTGTACTCTGAGATGATAGCATGTAGCCTTTTCAGTTACAGTGAAAAAAGCAGCTAGTAACTCTAAACAAAATTGAGGAGACTCATGACTATCTAAAGACTACAAGACATGAAGTTTGTAGCACAAATGGGGAAACTCATTCTAAAATGGACAAAAAAGAGGAAAAGGCCTGAAAAAAACACTGTTAATGCAATCAGGAAGTAGGAAACACTGTCTTTCAAAAACAATTTCTTTCATAATCTCTGCTGTCAGGAAATCAAACTATGAGAGAACTGATTAATATGAACAGGATAATTTGATGATATCTTGCATTGAAAACATTGCATCAGCCAACACTCAGAGCTGCATCAGCCAACACTCAGTATTTTCTTGAATAAATGCTGTGAGTTCTTTTAACTATAACTAAGAATCTGTATCCAACTGGGCAACAGATTCAATAAACACCGAGACACTGATGAGACAATGACCTGCATAAAATGTTAATCCAATGTAATGATAATGATGTTACATGATTAAGGGACAGCTATTATGTCTCTGTATTAACTAATAGAAACACCTCACTTAAGATGTTTAGAAGAGCTGTATTTGCCTGTGCTAGGACCCTTTTGCAAAGGTGGAATACCATAGAAAACAAACCTGCAGCACACAAAATTACATAAGTACTTTTAGAGTAAAAAAAGGGAAATCATTCTGCAGTAACTAATACTTTGTGATGTGTTGTGCATTCAGTATAAATAAGTGGATTGCATCTCATTGTTTTCCAAAAGGTATTAAACTTATCTGCTCTGACTTACATGTGGCCAAAAACATCAGTGGTGGATGAATAAGATGATTGGTCTGCCCACAAACACCTGATGATGGGAGGTGATGGTTTCAGTGGGGTTTCTTTGTTTGTTTGTTTTTTCCTGTAAAACATAAAATAAGATAGGTGATATTGTATACTTTTGTTATTGTCAATGAAACCCATGAACAGACTAAAACCAAGAATGCATAAGTCCAACTCTCAATACTTTCCAAACAGCAATTTGTTCCCATCATTGACATGATAAATGACATATGTACCGTATAGTTAAATTTAAAAAAAAAAAAAAAAAGGCAGAGTAAATTCCTAAACAGCTGAGCAAATGTCACTCAAACAGTAGTAAATACAGTGGGGACTATTTTCAGCTTTGGAATAATAGGCTTGTTTTTATGGGAAGAGGATGCTATTTGTGTATTTGGGACTGACTCAAAACAAAGGAAGGTGTTTATGTACATGGTAGTGAATGAACATGGCCACCCAAGCAAGTGTTTCGTGCGTTTTCATGAGAATTTGGTCAATGGAGGTCTATGGCAAAGAACAATCAATTCATTGCTTCATGGGACTTGTTGATAATAGGAAAAATATAACCAGACTTTTTTTTTTTTTAGCATTCCTGGTGTTGGATCAGCCATGTAAAGCTAGTCTGTAAAACATAATTTTCATACCAAAATTGGCTACTTGGGAATCTAAATCTACGATGAGGTTTCAATAATCATCAGCAGTAATATGAAGTGTACACATACTTAAAATTAAAGGGCTAAAACATGCAAATTCACCAGTGTATTCCTTTAAGCAATGTAGATAATATACCGTAGTGTTTAGATTGTTTTAGGTGGACTTTCAAAGGCTTTCAACAGTAAGGCTGTAAACATTAATAACATGATTAAAAGAGACCAGATTCTCTAACCATCCAGAGCAAAAAACATGTATTTCTACTCAATCTATTTATCAGCATGTTCCTGTGTTCACCCCCCCCCCCCCCACCATGAGTCCCTAGCCACAGAGGGGAGTAATTAGGCGATCAAAAGCTTGAGACAGTATTGACGAGGCTGTGTTGAGTCTATCAGTCTGGCAGGAGCCTTTACTGTGTACAGCCAAGTCTGTCTGTTAAACAGAGAGAAAGGAAGAAGCTGAACATTAACTGCAGCATTAACAAGCTCCTTAAAAGATGCCCAGAATTAACAAATCGGGACAGATCTAATAATGGAAGTAGTTCAGTTAGGGATTTCACATTCAAAATCACTAATATCCTTTCACTCTTTTCCTCTTTCTGTCTCCTCTCTTTCTCTTCTTTTCTATCTCGACTCTCTGGCTCTGGCTCACCCCGGTCTCTGTATCTCTTCAATGCTGTGTGAACAAAGGTGAAAAACAAGTGAAGGCTTGGCAAGCATTACCCAGGATAAAGAAGGATGTTAATTTCACATTTCAAAGACCTTGCTCCCTCCCTCCCTTTTTGTGACTGTCTGATTATCCAACATTAGTAGAAGGGTGCTGTTGCTGGGTACATGGTTCGCTTTACTGTGAGCAGTTACAGACAGACTTACAGGAAGCACAAATTTTTACATACACACACACACACGCACAGTGTAAAGAAAGGCAGGCCAACAGTCTCCTCTGCTGTTGTTTGCATTACGTTATCTTGAAGTCATTGATGGTATTCCCTAATACCATCCAAAAAAGCAGCTATGGGGTACAGGGAGGGACACAAAACTCTTGAACACAATTAGCCGTAGTCAAGTTTCTTAGTATGTTATATTCCACCATATTGTCACACGTAGTCCGTATTTAACTCTGAAAATCCCACTAAGAACAATGGTAACAAAACAATAAAGACAACAAAAGAAAAAAAAACAACAGGAAATAATTCTCTGGAAGTCTTTTAGTTGCTGTTTTAAATCACATACAGATATAGTATGTCCTCCAAGAAGGCTTCCTTTTGCTAGAGGGGTAGTTGGCTTCCATGGAAGTGTCTGTGGAAGAAAACCAGCCTTCTCAAATCTAAAGGTGAAGTGAGAGGGGAGTAAGGAGAGAAAAAGGAAGCCTGTGGAAACCATCATCTGGTCATGTGCATTTTCGCTCAGATTTGTCCAGATTGGACAGTTGTTCAGAGTTGATTACAGGTGATTTAACTGACAACCTTCTCACTGTGTGCTTGCAGCTAGGTCTGTATCTGTAGGCCTCAAGCTCAACTGGAGAAAGGGTTACAGTTCTGCCTGTTTATTCTTCTCTTAAAGGTCTCATTCTCTTCAGGTTGACCTTGCAGAGTTAACCCCCCCCCCCCCATCTCCCCCTGTTTTGCTCTCTGATCATTTTCAGCTGTGAAAACAAGCAATATTTCTCTCAGCAGCACAAATGTCACTCAGTCACATCATTGGCTACCTGCAGCCCTCTCACCCCACCCACTGCCTCTGGACTCAGTCCTGGTCCACCAGTAGTTCTGTGGTGTTGCTGGTCTGTGGAGGCGGAATGGGTCGGGGGGTATGAGGTGGGGGGCTGTGATGTAGCCGCCTTGGGCTGGGCCCCCCTCCACCCTCACTGTCTGTGTTGGATGAGGATGGAGCTGGAGGTGGGGGTAGCCTGGGCAGGGGTGCAGATGAAGGTGGTATTCTTGTTGAGGTTGAACCTATACTACTACCTGATCTCAGACTCTGGATCCTCCGGCACTCCTGGCAGATCCTCACGTGAGTGCAGCTGCGGGCAGGCAGCATCACAGGGGTGGGGGCTGGTGGAGGAGGGGGGGTGTTGCCTCCCAGTGGATCATCTAGGATCCGCTGTGGTCCAGGACCCAGATCTGAAGGCCCTGTCCCTGCTGCTCCACCTGCTCCACCTCCTCCACCTCCAGCTCCACCTGTCAGGGGGCCAGCTCCACTGTAGAGCTTGCCGTTGCTGAGGCGCATCTCCCGCACCAGGCGCAAGGGTCTAGGGGCCCCCAGGGCTATGCGTGTGGGGTGGCGCAGGGCTGCTGAGCTGCTGAGTGGCCGGCGGCGGCGCATACGTGAGCTCTTCTTACAGGAGACGGCGTTTCGGAACTCTGTGATCATCTCCTGACAGACAGACACCTAAAGAAGAAAAGGAGGGAGGGAGGAAAGAAGGAAAGAAGGAAAGACGGAAGGGAAGGAAAGGAAGGAAGGGAGGCAAAGGTAGGAGGGGTGCCACAGACACAAAGTAGGCAGGCAGCAGAACAAGACAGTGGTAAGGCAGTACATAAACAGGAGAGCGGAAGGAAACCAAAAAAATAGAAAGGAAAATCAACAAGGCAGAAAGAACAGACACAGTAAGGCATGGTAAACGTAAAGGTCGCAGGAGAAGCGAGGACACAGAGATCAACATGTGGAGGGATGGTTTGAAAACAGAAACGAGGAGTTGATGGGAAGGGATGTGGAGATGGATAGAGATGGGAGAATATCCAAGGAGCAGAGAGAGTTATTACAATCTGAACACACAAAACACCAAAATGTTGTTTAGTTTATGGGCACTTCATTATGGCACTATGCACTATGAACGGACAGGCAGGTCTGCAAACTCAGGTGCACGTATACAAAGGCACAGTCACACATATGGCAACTTTGCACACTATCACACACAACCGTTAATCTTTTTAACCATTACAACACCATGACTACTGCAATTTGCACACATGAAGAACGAAGTGTGTCAGCATGTCCACTACAGACAACATTCTCACTGAAATCATAGTAAAAAAGTCATTTGCTCACATAAACAGAAACAGTACTCATTATCGGAGAACAGACACTGATGGCCAAATGACAGGAGGTGTGTGTGTGTTTGAGAGAGAGATAGAGGGAGACGCACAGTGAGATGGGTAGAAGTAATCCAAGAATGGAAACGAAGAATACCAGCGTACATGTGAGGCATGTAAAAGAAGATACATCATGACATTTAATGCCAGGGAAAAAGATCACACTACTTCTATATGCAAGCAAATATTGGCATTTCTCAATATTGCTTATCCGTATCATCAAGTTTAGCTCACAAACACTTACTGCCATACTGTTAAACACCAAACACTAAAAAGGCACAGTGACTTCAAAACAGGCAAGACATGCAAAATGAAATCAAATTCTCTATTTGTTTTTCTATCAGTTTTGGACACTACAACAGTTCAGTGCCACATACTTCAACATTCCTCTCATCTCACATGCCCATAACAGATTGAAACTAAAAATGTTCTAGCACACAAAAACAAACAGATACATACCAATGGAAGCAAAGCTGAGTATAGTCTACCCACTCTCACACACAAACACAACGACGTAATCAAAAGGGTTGGCGGGATGCCATGGGAACCTACTGGGGTGTGTCTGTGGGGTCGGCGTGGGCAGGTATGGGGGCATACCTCATCGGTCTCTGCTGAGCGGCGTGTCGACCACACAAACTCCATAATGGCCACAAAGACTGCAATGATGAGGCCACAGATCAGCACCACGAAGATGCCCCCAATGTTCTCCATGCCCAGGCCTGAGAGTGAGCCACAGGAGACAAACGTAAGTACACACGTGCATAAACACTCCTTAAAGGGGGATTTTACACAATGAAGTTGGTTTACTAGTCATGGGAAGTAATATACAGCTGATAAAAAACGATTGAATAAAATTTTCTGTTGCTCCAGAGGAGCCCTGTTAAAGGAATGGTTCAACCTTTTGTGAACTATGCTTATTGGCTTGCTGAAAGTTAGATGAGAAGATCAGTAAATATGAAGTCACAGACAGCAGCTGGTTAAAAGCTGAAATCAGGTAGCCTGACTTGACAGCCTGATTTAGAAACTGCAGGTAATTTGAAGGAAATGAGCTTTACCACTCAGGGATGGTCTAAACAACGATGCCCTCAATTTTGCATTACGGGCATTGTAGGACCAAGTATTTCTGAAGCTTGACCCCTACCAGGGACTTAGAACCTTAGTTTCTCAGCCTCAAATTTGACCATTTTTATTCAAATTTATCCCAACCTTTAGAGAGCGCAGTACTAAATTGCTGGGGTGCTGTTCCCAACTGTGTTAAAAAAAAATTTAAATGACCCATGATAAAAGTGGCTGAGGGAATAGCAGAATTACGGAGCCCTGAAATGCTTCAGATTGTACAGATGAAGCTCAATGATGCTGAAAAATGAGTATTTCATTCAAAGTTATTGAAACCATTTTTAAAAGATTTTCATTTGACAGCAGCTGCATAAATGCCGAGGCATTTTCATTATCTGCCGTTTATGCAGGCACAGACTTTAAACACTCAGGTACGCACATTCAACACACACAGGTGAAGAGACAAACACACTCTAATAAAATTCCCATTACACACCACCTGAGACAAACAGAAGACATTCGGGAAAGTAAATTGTGCTAAGCACCCTTCACAAGGACAGTAGGTTGGGCATTAACCACTAGCTGGACTGTAGCAGAGAGTAAAGAGATTATTACTGGGGACATTAGAGAAAAGAGGGGAGTGGCGACAGACAGCTGTGGTCAACTAACCCTTGGCACGGTGGTCCTCTTCTTTGGGACATTGGCCTCCCTCCCACCACCTCCTCTTCAAAATCTCCAGCCTGTTATTCTCCTGCAGCTGGAGAATGGCCAGCGTGATCTCATCTCTGAACGGAGACCCTGGCCAACAACCGGAAAGAAAGGATAAGAGAAAGTGGTGGAGAATGGAAAAGGTGCAGCGAAAGAGCCCAGACAAGAGTGGGATTATTTCACAAGAGGAGAGAAACACGAAATGAGGAAAATTTGAGGGAAAGGGAGAAGGAGTCACAGCGTAAGAACTGCTGTTGCAGCCTTGAGATGGCTGTGAGTGATCTTATGGTGAGAATAAAGAGGATTAGTGAGAGTTAAAGAGCGAGATTACATCCAGGCAGAGCCCAGTGGCACAGCTGCTGGTCAGACAGCAGGCGAAGCATGTTATGAACTAGATAAAGTAGTACAAGCGAGGAAGATTTAAAGGGTCAGTTCAACAAATATATTTCTTATGTTATACTACAGTTTTCTTTGGAGCTACTTACGACCAGAAAAAAATCCTTATAAAAACTGTTGACAGTGTGTTGTGGGGTTTAGAACATGCTGTTATGCTCTGTACCAATGACAGATTCTACTTGCTGTGCGATCAACGAAGTGAATTAAATAGAATTAAAGAAATAATCCAGTATTTTGGGAAAATTGCTTATTTGCTTTAGATGAGGAGATTATATCACTCTGATGTCTGTCTATTAAATGTGAAGCTTCGGCCAAGACTGATTAGCTTAGCTTTGTTTAAAGACTGGAAGCTACTCTGCTACTCTGGCTCTGTGTCTATTTAGCATAATTGATCTCATGCAGGTGTTACTGCATCTCCCGGTTAATGAGTTATTATCCTTTATTTTGATGAGGTGTCGCATTCTAGATCCAAGATAAATCCTTATCATTCAGGTTGAAACACCCTGCCCTCTGTTGAACACGGTCTCTCACGGTATATGCATTTTTCTGACAGAGCTTATGTATATCTATACCTCAGTAGACTTAAAACCCACTCTATCCCTCAAAGAGGTCACTTAGGCTATAGGTGCCCTATGTGACTCTTAATTGTAAATAGCTTCTAGAAAATGATGGGGTACTTGATAATTTTAGGACTGCAAGAGTCTTTTAAGTTCTTTAAGAGCAGCATTTTTAAACAATTTAAGGTATACATGTAATCTATACATTTCTAAACCACAGTAGATCAGATATAGACACCATGTCTACATCCTTGGCAATGAACTGGAACGGTTCTTATGTTACCTTTCGTGCTGAAAATCTGGTGATTATGTTGGTGTTGTCTAATTAGCTACATCATGTCCTATAAATTGGACTCCTTGTCCACTGCAGTGTCATTGTTTTCCACTACTGAAATACCAACGACCCAGTCACATTTGTAAGCAAGCTAGATGGGCTGGATATCTGACAACTCACTTCTAGAACTTGGATGCGAGATTATCACTGTAACTTCAGTCCTTTAACACAGTGGTTGCCGTTCTAGGGGTCAGGAAAACCACAAGGGGTAGCAAGATAAGTCTAAGGGGCTGTGAGATGATTAACAAATAAGGGTGGGAAATAAGAAAATTAAAACTCCAGTCTATGATTTAATGTTTTAGACTCTGTTCAAACATTGCTTTTCTTCTCGTGATTTTTTTTTCTCTTGTGACATACTGTGTATGAGTGTGTTTATCTCTCTGGGCCTCAAGAAGTGTCTAATTGAAACAGCCTTATGAGAGAAAAGTCACTCTCTGATTAAACACAGTTCAAACATACATTACACCCCCTGTGATGGGTGACTGCAAGTAGATGTTGCTTCCTATTGAGGGATCACAAACATGAAAGGCTGGGAGCCCTTGCTTTAACATGCTTTAAGATAATATTTCTGATCTTTGTTTAAAGCTTGAGTAACATATCATAACTACTTCTCTGTTAATTTTTTTTTTAACTTTTGGATATTGAACTCAGAAAACCATACATAATTTAATATGTTCCAGCTTTAATTATTGCAAAACCATTTTTTACTGTCTGTGAAAATTCTCAGTCATCCAGGTCATGGTAGTTGCTATACAAAGGCAACTGGACTTGTTTGAAGTTCTCGAAGACGTCATCCACAAGCTATGGCACAGCAACAATAAAATAATGCAGCAAAGTTTTCAGCAAAAAAGGGTCAGTGCTACACACCTTGTGGTGGTTTTCCATTCGATGGTATTTTTATATTTAGTTTCAGTCTCTGACTTGTGTGTGTAAAATAGCAGCAAGTCAAAATGTAATAAAAATCAAAGTAACTCATCAAATGTAAGAGTATAGTGTATGTATGGATTTATATGTGTATGTATAGAAAAACCCACAACAACATACCAGATACCAGTAGCTTTACACAATGAATATCTCTTATAATGTGTTAAGTACTTCCCTAAGGAGTGTAACATATGTTTAACTGATGATGAGGTAATATTGTTACACTGAGATCATTTCTGTCACTGTAATAAACTAATGAATCTCATTATGAATCATCATGTTGTATTTTACATTTTCAAATTACTGCATAGTAGTTATTACATTATCATTTGCTAAAACAATTTTTCAACATATTCTTTTTGAAAAATTGAATTAATATTATTACCTAGTGGCATGCCGATGCCATAGCCCTTGGTGTCCAGCAGGCCTCCTATCTGCGTGAGATTGCAGTTGAGGCCGCGGTGGTATTCATTCATGGTGCTCTCCATCAGGAAGGCATACTTGGAGTTCAGCACACGGGCGATGCCCTCTTCTGTGCTTTTCACGAATACACTGGGCTGCTTAGAGTTCATGTAGTTCCACATCCGCTGGTACGTCTGGTAACGTGAGTTCTAGCAGAGGAATGAGAAAAAACAAAGATAATCCAGCACTGAATACAGATTTGATTGTATGAGCTTCCCAACATGTCCAATGATCTGTCTCTGAAGCAGAGATCAAATGAAGGTCAAAATTAAAAGAAAGAAGGAAAAACTGAAATAGAGAAAGAGAAGATGCATCCTAGATAAATGTAGATAAATTAGATAAATGTAGATCATAAATCCAGTGTGAATAATGAATAATGACAAGCAGAGTAAAACATCAATGGCAAATAAAGGGAAAAAGAAGTGGGGAGTAGAAGGGAAAAAAAGCGAGGGAAATCAAGGCAACAGATTATTCGCTCATGGCGCAGCTGATGCATCATCTTTTGTACAGATGGAGATACTCTAAATCAGCGCACAGGAGGTGGTTCAGCACTTAGCAAAATATGGCAAGCTCCAAAATAGGATTAAGTGTTTAAAGTGTACAATTACATGTTATATCTCTCTGTATTGTATGTAGAGCAAGTGGCATCTGTGGGTAATGATGCCAATGTGTGTGTGTGTGTGTGTGTGTGTGGATTAGGCATTGAGTGGGGTAATATACTGTAACATTCAAACTGACTTACACAGGCAAACATAGACCACTCTTCCTGATATCCTCAAAATGGACCAGCACCAGGAGAATGAATAAAAACTCACATTCGCAAATTGGCATGTAGCCATTTCCCATAAAATGCTCACAAATAAACAAATAGAGATTTTTTTTTCTTTTAAACACTCACCTACACATCCTCCCCAATGCAAACACACCTCCATCCAAACACAAAACACACACACATATTCTATGACAAAAACAGATGCTAACACAGATGCCGGAAGCACTCTCATAAGCAAACACAGGCAGTCAGCCACTTAACAACACAACACAAAAAGCCATAAAGAAAACAACAGAAGAACTCAGAGATATATTTGCAAATATGAGGACAACCATTCATTCCAAGTCTGGCAATAAAAGACTAAATCACATATACTAACACAAAAACTTTAGAAAAATGTCTGCTATAAAGTAGATTCAGGAAATTGTCCGAATAATGAGTAAAGAGTAAATGCAACTGCCATCATAAACCTCAAAATTTTACATCTACGCATGGATACAAATGCACACATACTGTGTACCTTTTCAAAAATACCCTACTCAAACACAGATCGGAGCTTCACTTGCAGACGGGCGTACCATGAAGAAGGTCATGGTGCTCCCTCCATGGATGGTGCCGTACTCGATGTTGGTCTGGTCAGCCAAGTCGTCCGGGGATTCTATGGGAACCTCCATCCTCTGGACAGTCAGGAAGGCTGCCAGGTTGGCAGTGTAGGAGGAGATTATGATCAGGGTGAATGCCCACCTTTAAGGAGGAGGCAGAAAAAGGAAAGAAAAGCAAATGATAAGCAGGGATAGGTGATGTGGATAAAATTGCCTATATATGCAACATAGTTATATGCTAAAGTTTTGGGCGCTTTAGATGATTAGATTCTTAACCATAATGCTTTGCAATCAGGGAGGCATCCAATCAATCCCTGATTCATTCTGCAGTAGGACAACAAGCCCAAGCATAAAACCGGAGTCACAGGGAACTAGCTTTGGTGACAAGAGGGGCGAGGAGCCATGGAACAGACGGTCTGGCCCACACAGAGCCCTGGTCATGGAATCAGTCTGAGTTTACATGAAGAGACAGAAGACACCTGAGACAGCCTAAGGCCACAGAAGAACTGGGGCAAGTTCTCCAAGATGTTTGGAACAGCCTGCCAAGTACCTTCGAAAACAATGCAAGTGTGAGCATTTTAAAGGCAAAGGGAGGTGACACCAAGCAATGATTTGGTTCAGGTTTTTTCTTCTTACTGCACTTTGCATGGAGGTAATTGATAAATGATTATTCATTGTATTCTTAAATTTACTTTCAGTGCCTAAAAATTTTGCAATGTACTGTACATCGATCACGAGATTGTTTACGTAAAAAAGAAGAAACTATGTTCTTGTTATATTTGAATGTTTGTTTTTAGCTAAAGCAAATGAAATACCAGACAAATCAAGATAATTTATCACACTGATGCGAAAATCATGCAAAAATCTAGTATTTCCGTATATCAGCCCTGTTTACTGATTTGCAACGTTGCCCACAATGAGCCTAATACACCAGGAAATGTTGAAAGGATAGATACCTCAGTATAAACAGTATAGAGAAATGTCTGTAGTTCTCAAATTTTTATTATCTCACCAGAAATATCATCACATCACCTTAAATGACACTCTACACCTACAACCTTGAAGATAGCCGTCTCTTATGACCTTTGCTGGAAGTCTAAAAACTTTCTTCGAGAAGAACATCATGTACTCACTATACTTAATAGCCCCCGTCTCATATCTTGCTCAACTCAGTGTAATTTGCTCTTCCTGTCTTCCTCTACCCTTTATCTCCTTAGCTCTTAGCAATTATTATTTCTCTCTCAGCGCGTGTCTCTTTCACAGTCACTCTGTTGCCACAGGAATATCATCAGGCTAGTATTTCTGTTAGCTTAGCATTTTTTTTTTTTTTTATTGTTTGCATGAAAAGCTTGTGCTTAGACACCGAAAATTATGAGCTACATATATATGTCAGCTATGTGCCTAAAGTCCAAAAAGTAAATGTCATTATCTGACACTGCGGATGTGCAAAAAAAAAAAAAAAAAAAAAAAAAAAAAAACAACCCTTAGGAAAAATGGGGTAGCCGGTGAATTTGTTGTAAAACACATGCTTTAAAATGTGGCCCCTAAAATCTGGAAAAAATTTACCATATTTGTCACATGAATTTCATGGATTTATTTCTTATTAAATTTCAATCTTCTTTAAAGATTTATATATAGAGCTTCGCCTTATCATTTAAATGTGTTTTTACATTTATTGCTGTGTTTACTACTGCTGTATTGATGTTGTATCATTATTTTTTCATCCATCATTAAACATTTTTGCTTTTCTCTTTTTGTTTGTGCCATTGTCATTATGGCTAAAATATTTTGCTTTGAATTATAATTACTGTCTGATATGGTTTTCCATAAAAACATAAATAAATAAACTAGTTAAATGTTTGCTGGCTGCTTCCAGTTTCCATCACATCACATTGTATAAGTTACATATTAGACCAAGATTAGCTTCCAAACCAGTGGTATGATCACAAATCAGGGACACTTTTCCCCTTTTGCAAATGAATGTGAAAACATCCCTCTAGTTTCAAACTCTGTACATATCTGGCTCTGCAAAGTGAAGGTGAAATATCCAAGTGACATAACAATAGGCAAACACATTTTTCAGTGGAGGGGGCCTGTGCAGCACACAAACACTCTCAGCTGTTCTGGAACTTACCACACTCCACTAACACATCTGGTAGATAGGGCTCTGGGCATTATCTCTGATCCCTGCTGCATGAAGCCTCCAACAGGGAACCACAGGCTGTTTCCCAGGGTGTACTGGTTCTCCAGCATGTCCCTGCGCTCTCGCAGACACGGGTGAGGGTTGTACCACTCGTAGGGGCTCAGTCTGTCAGGAAAACAAGGGGAAAGTGGAACGACCTTGAGGTCAAACTACAGTACAGTAATGTACTTCTGTCATAACATTCAAGTCACCATCAATCAGTCATTCAGTCCCTGTCAAACTGTCTGTGGGAGGTTGTATAAGGCAAAAAAAAAGTCCAATATGTGACAGGCAATCTGTGTTCAACAAGATAAATGGTGATAGAGCACAGATGTGAGCTGCAGATTATCGGTACAGTGTGTGATGTCATGTGCTGACCTTGCAGCCAGGAAGAGCACGCAACTGACAGCCAGGTAGGCAAGCAGCATGAAAAGCCAGACAGCTGGAGAGAAGGGATCAAGGAAGGAGAAATAGCCTGGCTTCCGTCCCTGGTGCAAGGAAAAAGAAGAAGAAAATAAGTGGGACGATAACGAAACAGAGACAGTCAGTGGCGGACGGACAGAAAGACACACAGGACGGTACATCATGTTTGAAAAGGAGGTGTTATGTCTCAGTAGTCAGTAAGTGTTCTTTTTTGCACCACCGGAGGGCACTGTCTTTCACTGCAGCTTCACAGTAGGTCTGCAGTGCTTTGATACGCTAATGCTACAATCCATAAACGCTCTGTTTCACAATGCCTACTGCTGAAGCATACTTGGCTTAGACCCAAAACCTCATTACCAATGTAAAGCTGCCACAGTTACCCAGTTACAGAGCAATGACTTATTGAGCAATTTAAATTACACCTATAAATTTCACTGTTGACACAGTGGATGCAGCATTCAGCATACTTCACAAAAAGAATCCTCGGCTTCATAAGATGAGATCAACTCTTAAGCAATAAGTAGCCTGATTCCTTAAGCTAACACTTCATCTGACAAGTGTAGCCTGTCGTCTTCTGTATGACCCTGCCGGGTTAAAAGCAGTACAAACAAAAGAAATGAAATCCAATGCAAGATCTGTAGTGAATATCACCCAGCGGGTGCCCTACAGCCCTAGATAAAACCCTCACCAGCTGAACTCTGTACAAGATGCTGATCCCCAGGGTCATGAACGGCTTAGAGAAGTCGATAACTTTCTCTCTCTCTGACGTGATGGTGAAGCCTGCCACGGCCAGGTCGGCTTTCTGTAGGATTGACAGAGACAGATAGGCAGAGGGATAGGTAATAGTTGGGGGAGAAAAGGAGAGAGGTAGTAGAAAAAAAAATAACAAGTGATCAGGTGTGTGGTGCAAAGATAGACCCTTGATGCTGCACTGAGTAGATATGAGCCCTGTTTGTATAAGTATTGTCTGATCGAATGAAAAATGAAAAGTATGACTACCCACTTGAAAACACATTTGAAAAAACATACAGACATGCACTCGGTCTCTTTCCCTCTGGTACACACACATTATCCATGTCCAAATGAGGCTAATTGCAAGTAAGCACTGGCTGGATGGTCTTTCCACCTGTATAAAACCGTGCAGGTCTCTGGTCGCTCTGCCTCCCCTCCATCTTTTCCATTAAAAGCTAATTGATGAACATGGGCTCCTAATTAGAGCTGAGTGATCAGGCAGTGGGGAGGGCAGTCGGGAGGGAGAGGAAGCGTGGAGAGCTGGGGGAGCACCAGTGTGGCAGCCCCCACACAGGGACCACAGCCCAGTAATTGAAGTATACCGTATGGTAATTAAGCAAAGAGGGACTCTCATTAGCCTGCTTCAACCAGAGTGCCTGTCAGAGGCACATTAGGCTTGGACAGGGGGAGAAAGAGTGGGGACAGGCTGGGAGAGGGATGGTTAACTGGTTAACAGGAAAGATGGTGCAGACAATTTTAGGCAATGCAACCACTCTCTTCTGGGGAGTTATCAAGTCAGCTTTTGTCCTAGATAACAGTCATACTCCCCTCTGAGGACAATTCGAGACATGGGAAGTTACAGCAGAGTTGTGGTTTGGGGCTACAGCATGTGTGTGTGTTTGTGTGTGTGTGTGTGTGTATGTGTGTGAGTGAGAGAGAGAGAGAGAGAGAGAGGAGGGCAGGCAGAGGGAGAGTACTCACCCTGTTGATCAGCTCTCCAACCATACCAGTCCAAGAGCCGTTGGGCTCTGGAGCCCCATACAGCCCATCATCCACCAGCTTGATCTTGAAGGAGAATTTCAAGATGTCTGCCAGTTCCCTCAGCATGTCGACACAGAAGCCCTCATACTGGTCGTTGCCCTGGAAGTCCTGGTAGTTGTCCTTACGCATCACGTACGGGTTCTCCTGAACAGGGGGGACACATAAGGAGTCTCAAAACAAAATACGAGTATTCAGTTTGAGTAAGTCAATGATACATTAAAAGAATAAATAGAAATTGTGAGAAGAATACCTTTTTGCTTTCTTAACTATTTCTAAAGCATTTTGAATCTCTAGGATATCTTGGCCTTGGCAGAATCAATTCAGATCATTTTTTTAAGGTGTCTCCTTTGAGACACCCCAGCTGTTATGGAAGTCCAGTAATAAATTGCTTAAGAACTCCTTTAAAAGATGTGAAATGGCTGGTGTAAAATGAAGAAGTAAGTAAGAGCAAAAAAGACAGTCACAGTGGCTATTGAAATAGACCTCGGTACAAAGAAAAGACAGCTATGTTCTCACTGTAATCTCCTCCACTGAGGGCTTCAAATATATTGAGCCAAAGGAAGAATTCCATCTCAAAGCTAGAATCACAGGTCCAGGAATCCCCCACCACACAATCAAGGGGTAAATGCATCTGTCTTGTGAAAAGCCTTGTCAGTGTGATGTTATAGTAGAGCAAATTGTGGTGCAGGTCATTTACTGTATCAGGTTGTTTTTACACATCTAATCCAGCAAGAAGATGATGGAGCAGCATCATGCAAGAGATTTATTGATTTTCTGACATGACATTACTTAAACGGAAAGCACAAGGAGACATCCCCTAGTATTCTGACAATATCAGAGGACCAGGAGTTTGCCAGTTTGAATTTAGTAACACGTCTCTCTCAGCGCCTGTGTCAGTTTCTATGACAGCTACAGTGACAGCAGAATTAGCGGAAACAGATCACAACACAGCATGAGCTGCAGCCCAGCCTGCGCACAAACACGAAAACAACTCCGACCTCACTAGTGTAGTGGTAGTAGTAGGAAGCAGGAAGACCTCACCAGTATGGTGGTGACAATGAGGGTCTTGTTTGCCAGGGTCTCTGAGACATTAATATCCAGACTGGTGGAATTCATTAGAAGGGTGTTGTTGGAGTACCAGATCCCGATCTAACAGAAAAGAGAAAGCGAGAGGAAATCAATGGCTATTGTGGGTTAAATTATGTACTGTTAAGCTTGAATTTCACTGCAGCTGTTTTAATGTTGTGTGAGTACATTAACCCCATTGGTCTATTTCAAAGAGTACCTTCTGCATGTTAAATATTTTATGCTTTGCTTTGGTATCCATAATGTTACATACACATTACTTTAATTGTTCCCATTGGAGCCACAGAGGAACCTACAGTACCATGTGCCTCTGTATGAAAAAAACAAAAACAAATAAACTGATGCTTACAAGCAGAGCAATGAGCTGGGACATGATGGCAAAGACAGTAATGAAAGGCATTTATGATCAGGAGCTTCTTTGCCATGTCTGTTTTCTTTTACTTCCACCCTTCTTAAAACAGCTCACATATTTCCATTTTATGAAGACAGTAACATCACTTAAGTGCATGAGTGTGTCATTATGACCGGAACAGTTTGCATGGATTGAACCACAGAGGCATTTCTTTGCACGATATTACTGTCGGTCCTTCAATAGGTCAGAGGAGGAGGTAACGACTTCTCAGAAAGAATCAGAGTTTTTCTATGACACTCTTTATCCTGCCCTGACATTTAAGGGTGGTCTTTTTTCTATGAACTACCACTGCCTCCCTACGGTGTTGGTGCTGCTGCACAGAGAGATGTGCAGACTTAAAAAGGCTAATTATCACAACGTAACTCGCCCACTGAGATAAAGTCATGATTTTAGTATGGTTATCAGGTGACATTTAGTGTTAACATGGGATACAGATGGCCTATAGTAAAGACCAAGAAGTCATATTACAGTAAGGTGAAGAGAAAGTGTTTCCTCCAGTCAATGAACCGCAACACAATTGCCTCACTCTGGAGCTGAAGTGATGTGTGTACTTGCTTCATTTAATCGTGATTTTGAAATGAAGGGGGAATGTTTTTTTGATTTCTAGCTTCCCTCACCTTTCCATCTGATGCTCAGTGGAGGAATCTTCAGTGACAGAATAATGCACAAAAATCGTGCTTAACACCTTGTTAGCCTGCCAACATTTTACTGTGGTTTCACACATTATCTGACTACCCCAAAGAATGTGTTGTGGCTTGTAACAGGAAAGATCTGGTCCAGGGAAATGAATGAAAGGGAATTTATGTGTAGGATGTAAATTTTATATTAGGACGGTACAACTTTTGAAGGCAAAAATTACACACGATTCCTCTAACAAGTTAATGTCTTGAGCAAAGAACCACACTTGCTCAATTCAATACCCTTGCCGTTACAAAATATTTGGTCTTGTGTTATCACTATAGCTTTTAGTGGCTAATGTTAACTATTTTTAGCAAATTTCAAAAGATATTGCTGCGTAACTGACACAGCAATTACTCAGTGAATTTATGACTTAAGTTGTGATATTGTTACATTGCACAGAGCTGTATGAGAAACACCTGTACACCTTCTTATCCAATCAGTCAAACATAAGACAGCAGTGTGATGCATAAAATTATGGAGATATAGATAAGGAGCTTCAGTTTATGTTCACATCAAACATCAGAATGGGGGAAAATGGAATCTCAGTGACTTTGGCTGAGGCATGTTTGTTGGTGCCAGATGGGCTGGTTTGAGTATTTTTGAAACTGCTGATTTCCTGGGATTTTCACCAATCGAGTTTTTACTCGAGATGGTGCAAAAAAACAAAAACATCCAAAGAACGACAGTTATGTTGATGGAAGCTTATTGATGGGAGAGGTCAGAGGAAAGTGGCCAGACTGGTTGGAGCTGACAGAAAGACTATCTTCGCCTCTCTGACAGAAAGACTATAGTAACTCAAATAATCACTGTTTAAAGCTGTGGTGAGTAGAAAAGCCTTTCAGGATGCACAAAATGCTGAAACATTTATGCAGATGGGCTAGAAGAGCAAAAGACCACTTTGGGTTCCACTCCTGTCAGCCAGGAACAGAAATTTGAGGCTGCAGTGGGCACAGGCTCAGCAAAACTTGGTAGGTGAAGACTGTAAAAAACACAGTCTGTCTAATGAAATTGGATTTCTGCTGAGGCTCGCAGATGGTTGGGTCAGAATTTGGCATCAACACAATGAATCCATGGAACCGACCTGTCTTGTGTCAATACCCAGGCTGGAGTTGTTGTAATGGATTGGGGAATGTTTTCTAGGCAGCTTTGGGCCCCTTAATACCAATTAATCATGATGTTAATACCACAGCCAATAGGAGTATGACTGCATGAGAGCGGAAGTGTGAATATGCAGCTGACAAATCTGCAGAAATGATATGATGCAATCATGTGAACATAATTCACAATCTCAAAGTAATGTTTCCAACATCTTGTGAAGAAATGAAGCTGTTTTGCAAGCAAAGTTAGGCCTTACACAGTATTAGTATGGGGTTCCTAATAAAGCTTGAGCATTTACAATTATCCTGTAATTACACTTGTTGTTGCCACAGTGGCTTTTGTTCACCACGTTACACAGACTGACTTTCAACTGGTATTTTTAAATCATGGCTTTTGTCACATCTATTCATATAAACAACAAGATTACAACACGATACTTTCATATAATCAGAATAAAAATATACTAAAAGGCGGTAGATGAAAACAATAATTTATTTCAGAGCCCTAAATATGACTCAAATCCAAGTGACTGTCAGACTGCTGCTTACTCCTCAGACCCCGGATATAAATATGTAAAACAACAGTATGAAGAAACTGCAGGGGATTGCGAGAAAGGAGCTGTAATACTAGAAAAAATCTTTAGCTTAGTTCAACTGAAGGGGCTGATCTAGCTGAGTTCAAGTGAAGACCTATGCGCAATACAAAATCAAAACCAAGCCTGAAGCAAATCCAGTTCTATATGAGACAAAGACAAAATAAACTCGCTTAAGATCCCACATAATCATTACATGTACAACAAACAGAGATGTACTGTAGATCTGTCTACATAGTCACTCTGCACTGAGCCAATTTCTACAAATTAATGTCAGTATTTATAGCCATGGGAAGAAAATAAACTAAACATTAATGTAGTGCCATTTTTTGGATCAGAAAACAAGTCAACAAAAATAAGGCCATAGCAAAAAAAAAACCCTTAATACAACAGACCTGCTTGAAAGTCAAGCATTTAAAAATTCCATTGATGGATTATGCATATACAGCTTATTTATTCTTGTAGCCTTTAGTTAAAACAAATGTTAAAACATTTTGCAGCAGGTTACACCACTGCGTTGTCAGGTGAAACGCATCAAAACAACTTTCAAAGTAAAAAATATTTGGCTACTAACAAGGGAGTCTGTGATAAGGCTGACCTCAGTGTTAAATGCCACCCCCGGCACTGTAAAATCAGACAGGTGACCTATAAGTAACCTAAAGCGTGCAGGCAACGTGACCTGGCTGCTGCAAGATAAAGCGTGATTCCTGACCTCTTTGTGGCCTCCACGGTGTTTCTCCAGGATCCGCAGGGTGTAGTTGGTCCTTTGACCTTTACTATTGAACTCCACACGCCCTGTCAGACCATCGTACTCCACCTAGCAGGCAGACAAAAAGTGCAAGGGTGGGGAAGTATGAGAGAGGCAGGGAAAAGACAAGAAGGAAAGATAAGAAAATGAGAGGAAAGAAGGTAGAAACAAATAAATACAAGAAATTGTCTATATAAGAAAAAAAAACAACAGATACTATCAACAGTGATTAGCAGGGAAGAGAGGTAAAAGACAAAGAGAGAGAAAGAGCATGGGAGACAGAGGAAATATCTGAGACTGAACCAGACAGGGACGATCCGGTTTCGGATCAACTAGGAGAAAGTGGCTAAGTGAGAGGCTCAGACAGAGCAGCAGAGAGTCAACAGCTCCCTAATAAGACTCAGACCTGCCCCTCCCAGCGCAGCTCTGCCTCTCCAAAAACCCAGGTGCTGGCACTGTTAGCAAGATCTATGATGAATGGCATGGTGCTGAAGATGGAGAACACCGTGATGTTGACTAACAAAGACAGATGTCGGGCCGGTGGGGCGGAGGCAATGAGAGATGGGGCTCGGGCGGCCCTGACAACAGGTTCGTCGATGAGAGAAACACACAGGCTATCAGAGATGGGAGATGATAAAAGACGACAAGCAGAGATGAGATACGATCAACACACGATGAGGATGATACAGAACGTAGTTGTGCTATTAATCAAAAAAATCAATCTAGAGAAAATTGATTGACAGCAATTCTGATTTGTGATATTTGAGTCATTTTCCAAACAAAAAGCCAAACACTTTTTTTTAAATCTTATTTTTCTCCTTGATTAAGATACAGATTTTTTCCTTTTTGATTAAGCATCTATTGTTTCCTCTACATCTTTACTAAATTTCAAGGGCTGGAACCATCAAATGTTTGGTTGGTTTTGCTTAGAAAAACACTTAAACAATTAATTGATTAACAAAACTGTTATCAGTTAATTTTAAGTTAAATGACTAATTCATTAATTGCATAATTAATTGTTTCAGCTCTAATTTTAAGATGTCATCAAAGGCTTTTGGAAATGAATAAGTATTTTTCAATATTTTCTGACAGATTATTTGAAAAATAAGCAGCAGTGTAATCAGTAATAAAAATTAATCTCAGCCAATTTATTCCTATGGTGCATTAAAAAGAAACCTCTTGATTCTAATTATAACACATGGAGCCACAATTACAAGTCTGTGAATATTCAGGTTATGTGTGGACATTTAAAGAAATAAAAATAAACTGAGATTATAAATCAAGCTCACATTTCGCCTACATTTCTTACGATGTATGCATGTGCACATTCATGTGAATGGCCGTACATATCAGCAGGTCATTGCACACTAGAGTATTACGCAGATACAGATTGATCAAATGTTTACCATGCGCAGGTAGTTCATGAGACTGGTCCCGTGCTGCCAGATCTGAGGTGAGGTGCAGCTGAGCGGCTTCACTCCGATTTCCTGACTGCGGTTCAATTCCCTCACCGCCCCCACCACCACATGCACTGCATCAAACATCAGCGCCGATGAGAGCTGGGGAAGAGGGAAGAGGAGGCACAAGGGACATTGAAGGGGGTAAAGGTAGAAAGGGGGGAATGGAAACATGGGGAAGAAAGACAAAGAGTCAAGGGAGAGGATGCAATGAGGTAAAAAAGGAACGAGGCCCCAGCACAGATGATCAAATGATTAACAGGGATGGAGCAAGGGAGGCAGGGTAAATAAGAGGGGAGAGAGAATAGATGTGAGGTATGAGTAAACCAGTGGGGAGGAAACACAGATGGATACATCAATACCCATTAAACACAAGCAAAAGACTAGCTGAATCTTTTTAGCTGCTCCATGAATCAGTGTGAGGAATAAACTAGCTTAGTGTTTAGTGGCATGCAAACAAAGCTGTAAAAATTACTCCTAAATGTGTGCATGAATGAGCACTCATGTTTCCAAGAGACTGACCGCAGGGCCAGGGTATGTCAGGTCACAGCCCTCCCTCCAAGAGAGGTTGAGGCTCCTGATGAACTCCAAATAGAAGGGATGTGTAGTGTTAAACATTGAGAATCCCACAATATTGGACTGCTCATCCACTATATCATCCAGTCTCAGGAGGGGGAAGTCCTAGAGAAGAAGATGAGAAGTGGGGAGCATGTTTGCAGAGAGAGAGAGAGAGAAAATTCAGGTGAATGACAATGTTGACAGTGTATCAAATCTTAGCTCAGAAGAAAAATACTGTGCAAAGAAGAGTGCGATAAGGAAAAAGAGAGGCTACTGGGAGTGACAACATCTAATCTCTGATGGAGAGAGAAGAAAAGGATAGGGACAGCGAGGAAAAGGGGAAAATAGTGATACCAGGCACAGATAGGTTGATGGAAATGACTCCAGTAGCTTTTCACAGAGATATACACACAAGACGAGGCATCTGAAGCACGAAAGAACATCAAGCAACAGGGGGCGGAGGAGAGAAAAAATATATAAATCAGGCACGCAGCATAAAGTGACACATTAATTCAGATGGTAGAAGGGGAGGGAGGTATATCAGAGAGGCAGATGAAAACACTGGAAGCGTAAAGAAGGTGGCGGGCGGCAGAGGAAAAAGGGCACGTCATGTCTGTCATCACCTTCACCTCAGACCCCTTTTTCTTCTGTTTTTACCCACCCTCCTCTGCACTTCTACATCCTTGTACAGCATGTTCGCTTCTCAGATCTCTCTCCGTCTCCTTACCTCTCCCAATCCTTCATCTCCTCTCCCTTTTTTCTCTCTCCACCACCTTTCTCTTCTCCCTTTATCAAATACTTTATCCGCCTTAGCACATCTGCTCGTTATAAAGGGGACAGAATAAGAGGAGGAGCAGGGGATGGGAAAAAGTGAACATGGAGGAATAGGAGACTCTTACCATTGTGGTGAGGATGTACTTGTAAAATGCTGATGTCATCCCCAGCTCTGATGCCTGTAAGATGAAGAGAAAGAGAGACTAGGATGAACAAGTAATGAAGAGGCAGAGGCGAGGGCAAAGGAGAAGAATTATTGAGAGGCACAGAGCAAAGGAGACAGTTGGGGGGCAAAATAGGAGAGATTGTGCAGGAGGAGAGGGACCATACGTTAATCACAGTTTTACATCATCAGACTAACACTAGGACATTCTGCTGTGGGCAAATGTGTGCCCAATGAAAACATCTCATATGGATTCAAACTGTGACTCACTGGGCTGGCTATCGGCATTACAGGCCATCCCACGAAACAGAATAAGCCTGGGTTACATCTCTACTGCATCCCAGCAAACGATGTTCTTTTGTCAAATACTTTCCTAAGAGTGTAAGTGATTGTTACTGGCAGACATGGCGTAAATATTGTTATCTCTGCTGCTCTGGAGGGGCAGAGAAGGTAAAAATAGATGTTAATTCTGTTACAACAACAAATGTGTAGCCTGTGGAACTTTGAGAGAGTTGTGTTATTATTTTACAGATGGTAGGCTCTGCACAAACTTTGCGACTGTAACCTGAAATTCCCAAACGGATACGTGAAAGAGAAAAAAAAACGCAAATCCCTTCGAATGTTACTGCATGTACTGTATACTAGAGTAACTTCAAATCCTGTGCATGTGTTGCCGGCTCTGAAGAAAGTATTGATCTTTGAGAGCTGACCTTCTTGAGGATAAGATAGGAGACGGAGGCATTGGCGTCGATGATGATGGTGGCAACTTTGTCGTCACGGATCTCCTTCAGGAGCGGCGTAGGGTCCAGGTTGTCATCCAGCATCCTGATTGACAGCGTCTCCCGAGAGATGAGAAAGCGGCGCACCAGTTCCTCCAATCTCAGCAGGCCTGAGGCAGAGCCAATGTAGAGTCAGATTGCATATCAGTGTCTGGATCAGTAGACATAACTAATATTTCCAAAATGTAGGCATTGCAGGACCTGTGAAATCTTGATTTTTATCCTCAGATGGCCATATATATGTGTCATTTCTGCAAAGTCTGATTGATGGTTTGTCTAAATCCTCAGGATATTAAACATAATTTATTATGAAGTCTACATGATGTCTGCATTCACTGCTTTCTCAGTAGAACTTTATCTATTATGACCTTCGCCAAGGTGGTTTCGTATTCAATCCGCTATTTATGATTTTTCAGATCCTACCTGACAGATTTTTGTGTAATTTTTCTTATTCTTGGGCTATAGGCTATGGGCCAAGGAAGTGATCACTTTTGGTGTAGATAGCGTCACCATGTGGCCATTTATAGAGCATGTTACTGTCTGTCCGTAACATCTGACCGTAACTGTGAAGCACAGAGACAAAATATTTTCCCATTGACTCTAATTCTACCTTCAGGCTTATCTGTTTACACGTAAACAGGTTTTTACCCATCTTGAAATTTTTTGCAAAACATGTTTTTCAACTTTCCTCCTACAGACACCCTGAGGAAGGCAAGAGAACAGATACACTCTTTAATATTACTCCTTAAGATTTCATCCCATCTTAACCAAATTTGGTACAAGAAACAGCAGTTTTAAAGACACCCACCTCCTTTTACATATGCTCTGCTTTGAATAACAATTTTGAGTCTGGTATTGTGTGTCTGCCTGTGTTACAATAACATCACAAAATAAAATTTAATCAGCATAACTTAGTTCTTGTGAATTTTATCAAAGCCCTAGTATTCTAATACAGGTTTTAGGTATCCTGGAAAAATTCATGGCTGCTATATGACAATCAGCATGACAAATTTATAAACCTTTTCTATTCACAGAATAATAAATTTAGAGGGTTGTGCAGCCTTGGCAGAAGTATGCACTCAATGAATGTTTTGTAATTTACTTTGTGTCTGTTGCGTTATCCCTCAATGATTGCTTTTCATTTCTTTGAGAGATGTGTGTGCTGTGTGTGAGATGGTGTGTGTTAAAAAAAAAAAAAAACAACGAAAACTTCAAAATCAAATAGAAAAACTGGAAATGTAAGAGATCTGCTAACCTCTGGCAAAAAAGATGGACAGAAAGAAGAGCACAACTGCAGGAGAAGAAAGACTGAAATACAGTACTTGAGTCAATTCGCCTACTTCAAGCAAATTCCTCTTGAAAATGAGTATAACCAATGGCAGTCAAGACTCACTTGACATCGTGCGTGGATTGAGTCTTTACTAGAAAGTCTATCCTGCTGCTTCCTAATTGTAATTCCATAGTAAAGCTCCCCTTGCTATGTAAATAAGTGGTGAGGCAGGCATCTGGGGGATGGAAGGGAAGGGGAGAGAGAGAGGGAGAGGAGGGAGAGAAGGAGGAAGGGAGAGGTAGCGCACAGAGCCCTTCAGCAGGAGAAAGCCTCTGTAAGCAGTGGGGTAATCACTGAACCAGGCCAAAACTTTAATTAGTTTGAGGAAGGAGGGGAAAAAAAAAAAATCAATGCACTTTACAGCTTCTTCGCCTCCCCTCTCTCGCTCTCCTATTTCCACATATTCTCTCTCTCACACATAAGCTTGAGCCTCTCTATCTCTCTCTCGTCTTAGCCCTGTGCTCTAGATACCTCTGCCTTTATCCATCTCACTCTAACACCGCCACCATCTCCTCCTCCTCGTGCTCAGTCTCTCCCTCACACTGTCCTTAACCTCATCCATCTCATGAAAACTGCATAATGGAATTAGGCTCAGATAGCACGTTGTGACCCAGGCATAGCGAGCGAAGGATATGTCGGAAGTGACCCAAAATCTCTGACTCACACTTAGTTAACAGAATATCTATGGACTGCTACTTGAATGGGCTACAGAGGGAAAAATTAGATTAATCCCATTAACATGCTGTTACAAATATGGCCAGTTGCTCAATACATTACTTGATTAGGATGCATACATGGTAGCGGTGTCAATGAAATGCGTGACTTCACACATTATTCGCCTCCCTGACAAAAAAGTGAGAATGTCTACTTCACTTGAACGCACTGCTCTACACTGGGGTAAACAAGATGAATAAAACAAGTCAGCTGGTGGTAAACATTGTCTGATGTTGAACCTCTGTAGCACCACACTAGAGCCGCACACACACACATATAGATATACTGGAGACTCAGGGGCAACAATACACACTCACACTCCTCCATGCATAAACCAAGCACTCAAACACACACACACATGCACGGACAAAGTGAGACAACACACAGAAAAAATAAAAAAAAAATCGAACATCAACATACACACATACCGCGCCACGCGCACATACACAGTCATCCAGTGTGTTGAACAAGCCTGTTGAGTGGCAGTTAGCACCTATTCTGCAGCCATGGCAACCAGCTCCATGGATAGCGCAGCCAAGTGGGTCAGAGTCTGTGAGTGTGATAACCTTGTAAAGATCACCTTCAAGCCAAATGTACTACACACACACACATACACACACATACCTCTGCCTCTCCACCAGCAAAAGCTGCATCTTTTGGCCTGGACCGTAACCATCAGGCTATCTGTTGCCTCTAACTCTTGGAAGAGGAAAAGCTCCTCTCTATCCATTCAACTGACGATCAAAACTGGAAAAAAGATGTCTGATGCCATTTCAAAGCTCCTTTAGTTCAATGAAATGACAAGTCCACAAGGACCGCAGCTTACTTTCAAGAAACTGTGGGACGGCTGGCTAACTGCTGGGGAGATAATGAAAGCATCTCAGTGATTGAATCAATTTTTCATAATGTCACAGCTTTTTGTTTGTCAAAATCTACCCTTTTCACACTGCCATGAAAAGTGTTCCAGACTTCAGTAGTCACACTTATTCTTTATGCAATTGCCCTTCAGTTCTTTTACGGTTCTACTTAGCTTGTGGGAGCAGTAAACAGCTGCGCAACAACTCATCCCGGGCCAGTTTGATTCAGGACTGAACAAAAAAGTGGACTGTTTTGCCACATCCTACAGCATGTAGTGTTTTCTGTCATGTATCCACAAAGCCGCGTATGAATACTACAGCAGGCGTCAGACCAAGCCCTTAAATTCTTGCCACTTCTCGATAGGGGAGTGCAAAATAAATCAATAACGCACTCTTTCAAAATGAATATAAAGAGGGCTAGTGACTAAGCCCTGACTCCCCTGTGATGTTAAAGCTCTCTGAGTGCCTGGCAAGTTAAATCAAATGTCCCCTAAGTTCTTCCAATACAGGAAAGAATTTCAAACACGCATATTTATTAAATTGGCTTGGGCTAACAACCCTCTGAGGTGGATAAGAGACAGTGTGGAAGAGCATGAGTAATAAATAGGAAGGCTGTAATGTGAGCCATGTTTCTGAACTCTAACAACAGACAGAACTTCATGACCAGACTGTCAAAATGAGTGTCCAACAGTGCAACACAGTCATATCCGCCCAAACTAGTGCGAATGTGCCAACACTCCCACAGACTTGTACACACAAACAAACTTACAGTAAGAAAAAAACAGACTCAAAAGAGCACAACTGATTTACATCCACCTAAACACTGAAATAGCCATGGAGTCACATATAATGTAATCAATAACTATACAACAGGCCACATGTGTACTCACACTCGGCCTTGGCGCAGACCAGGCTGGCTGAGGGGTAACTGAATGAGCGCAAGATGGCTCCTATGGCCAGACTCAGGTCCTCGTTGCTAGGGTACAGAGTGACAGAGGCAAAGCGCAGGTAGGGCAAGCGTGGAGTTTCCTCAGGACCAATCTTTACGTGAGGGATCTGTATAAAGGAGAGAGGAGAGGAGGGGAGTAACATTGAGGGAGGCAAGAAAAAGCTAATACGTCATGATTAAGTCCTCTCCAAACACACACAACGGGAAGATTCATTAGAGAGGCTGGAGGGTGAATAGAGAGATAAGAAAGCTGGCAGAGGTAGAGGATGGAGAGGCCTGAGGATAGAAAGCTATGGGAAGGAAGGAGAAAACAGTTGGAAGAAGTGGATGATGGTTAATTATGTGAAAATAAACTCAATAGGTAGGGAAAGAAGGATCTCTCGATACATTCATCATGACATCTGCGTGGGTAGGAGGGGTAGTAAGTGAGAGAGAGCAAGCTACTAGACATGCACAGATTTGTACATATTTTGTTTATCTTCCACACTCACCTCCTTCTCCCCACATATGTGACTGACAGTAGAGCCAGAGGCGGGGCTAGAGGCGGGACCTATCACAGAGACGACGCCTTTGGGTAGAATCTGACACACTGGAGGGAAAAAAAAAAAAAAAAATAAGCACTGAATATGCAGACAGTGCTTGCAGACAGTCTCGGCTATAGTCAGGAAAAAAAATGTTGAAATTTAGGATGCAGCAAAAACTCAGAGCCCCCATGATTTCGATTTAACAAATGATTCTATTGCGGCAGAAAAATCTGTCTCATTATAATCTGATTTATTTTGAGATAAAAACTCCGAGGACTACAGCGGGTCAGCCCACGGGTTGCCTTCTGCTATTATGCACTTGTTTAGACAGCCGATTTAATGATTTTAATGATTTTTAAGACATTTTGCTCTAATTTTATCTCTGGCATCAGAACAATGCTGGCAAATCGGTGGTCACCTTCAATTAACAAATGCCTGTTTGCACAATTACCCTTTTTGTAAGACAATGGAGAATAAGCTTCACATATTTGTCTGTTACATTAAGTATTTGTGGAATGATGACTATTAACGCAATAATTTCTTTGCTCTTGAATAGCTAAAGCAAACACTGAGATTCAGAATACAATATATTCCATCCTAAATTTCCCTGTTCAAGCCTCCTAAGTGTCAACCAATGTCTCCATCATGTTCATATAATGCTTGTAGGCCTAAATTAAATTTCTTTGTCAAATATTATGACAGCACAGATATATTTATGTATAGTAGATTATTCAGCTGAGTCAAGAGCCATGTTTACCTTTACTTCTGTCATTATTATCATTATTTATTCAATTTTTTTGTTTGTTTGTTTTTGTTTCTGTTTTTCGGTTTGTGACATTAATGAGTGAAATTTTCCAACTGTCGTCCCAGTTACCCAGTCAGGTCTATGTTGAGTAGATCCACAAGTGGGAACAGAGCTATGTTCATTGTCTGGCTTACTGATCAACAGCCATAACAAACTCACAAGTCCAAAGCCGAAACCGAAAGAAACTAGGAATTGCTTAAAGGAAGAGCAGAACATTTTGGGAGCTGTACTTGTTCGCTTTCTTAGTGAAATTTAGACAAGAAAACTCATATCTCACACCTGTATGATAAAGTTTAAGCTACAGACAGAAAGAAGTTATCTTAAAGACTGGATACTGGGAGAAATAGCCAGCCTGGCTCTGTGTCAAGCTCACTAACACATTATATCTCAATTGTTTGATCCTTACAAAAAAACAAACAGCAGTTGCCAGAAAAAATAGTCCTGTAAATAACCCCCAGTAAAACAGTAAACTGTCTTCTTTGTTTTTTTTGACAGATTCAACAAACAAGATGTAATGTATTAATTAGTTAGCTTTAGGGGGCTGGTAAGTGGATGTTGGTTCCTTTGGACAGAGCGGGGTTAGCTGTTTGCCCTGTTTTCCAGACTCTATGCTAAGATCATCTAACCTGCCACAGGCTGTAGTTTCATATGTAGTGTCCAGACATGAGAGTGGTATCAAGCTTCTCATCCATCTCTTGAAAAGAGAGCAACTGAACACTTTTCCCAAGATGTTAAACTATTCTTTTAAAATCTCACTGCTATTGACCAGTATCCATCACAGCCAGAAGCTGGACCATGCTATGTTCTCAGGGGCAGAAATCCTTTACTGAAATGTTTTTGTACTGTATGTCTTGGATAAGCGAGTGAGTTCACTTTTATTGACAATGTTTCCGTCTACTCACCTAAAAAAATCTTTCATAGATACACCAGAAATGACTCTGGTGCCTTAACTGTGTTATTCTGATAGTCAGAAAGTTCTGCTGTTGCTGGTATATCTGGTTGGTATTTTAATTCATCCCAATTAGTCCTCCTCAATTCCTGTAATTGTCTGTGTTCGCATGCATGTATACTGTATGTCAGTGCCACACTGCGCCCATGGGTGAATGTGTATGTGTCTCTGCACAAAGAAATCTGGGTGCTTGCATGTCTAAATGCTTGTGTGTGTGTGTGTGTGTGTGTGTGTGTGTGTGTGTGTGTGTGTATGTGTGTAGAGTTTGTGTGTGCACGTGACTGGGTGCATGTACCAGTGTGCGGGTGCCTCAGACAGCCGTAACTGTAAGATGATGAGCTCCCTTATCCAGAGACCAAAAAAATGCTGCGAGCAAACAGGCTTGTCAAAGTCCCCTGTCCATTGTTCAAGGACACACAAACGCGCGCACACACACACACACACACACACACACACACACACACACACACACACACACACACACACACACTCATACAAAGATACATACACACACTCCTGTAAATCAAGCATGCACATATGTATGCAACCCCTGTAAAGCACGCACAGACATTTTGCTTTTAGCTTGTGGCAGGTTGACTGACCTATTAGAATAGGAGCACGGAGTCTCCTCTATTGCTGGTTTCAGCAGTACATCTTCTGTCTTTACAGACTCCAAACATTCTGTTTTAAGTCTATATATCAATACAAATTTAATGGAGTGGCCTCGGTGGCATGGTGCTGCTTTCTTTTGGCCTGCACTGCTGATCTGTATTAGTATTTGTTGATTTGTTTTTGTCTGCACAGTAGCCCACACCACTGTTTTTAATAAGACGGGCTTAGTGGCCCATTAGTGGTCTCCAATGACATGTAAACTATTCAGCACAAGTCCTTACTGGTTTCTAATCACATGAAATTTGAAGTGTCTTATTATTATAGTCATCATTTGAGGTTTTTGTTCACTAAGAGGAAACAATTTAGAAAATGTAATTATACTTTTGAAAATTGGTAGCCTTCTCAAGTGTTCTGGAATAAAACCTGCAGTATTTAGAAGGCTGCTGTCCATTTCAACTCTCTGTACTGGTCACTATCAATATTACTATTTTATATTACCAATAATATCTGGTACTTTTTAAGGGTCACTTTTGACCCTATGCCCTATTGGACTCTAATGGATTTAACTGGATTTCATCACTCATGGGGGGTGGAGTGAAACCGCTCTACTGGTCTTCTTTGTTGTGCGTTGGCTCCACTCACTGGTGTCAGTAGTGTCGTACTGAGAGTCTTTTTGCAGCTCGTATATGTCCACCTCCACTCGGGCTCTGGCGGGACCCTCCATCACACTGTTGATGTTTTCCCTGGCCAGGGCCAGCGCCAGCCGCTCCCCACGCCCACACACGGACTGGTCATCTAGGATTGCCGCTAGAGAGGCAGAAAGGGAAGGAGGGACAGGTGAACCAGAGGAGAGATGGAGAGCACCGGGAGCAGGGGGTAACACTGTTCCAAAACAGTGTTCATGTGCAGGTGGGAATATGTTTCATAACCACTGACAGGAAAAAGAATGCAAAGGTCTGATGTTATTCAAAATAGTGAGCGATATGAAAACAAAACAATATTGGAAATGAAAGGATCAGGTAAACACTGTGGGGAATTTACTAAGTAAGAAGCTGTTAAATATGAAGCTGGAGCCAGGAGAATGTTAGATTAGCTTAGCAAAAAGAGCGGAAGCAGGTGGATTTAAAAATGGTTTGAACTTATGCCTCCGTTTTTTTCTTTTTAAGTGCAGTTCATCTGTATTTTTACCATATGTTGTCAGGATTTTTAAGTAGGTTTCCCTTGATATATCAAATTATGTTGGCTGATTTGGCCTTGATGGAGTTGGCTATATATACAGTATATCACAGTACACAAATATAGACTGCTGGACCCCTTTCGTAGCTGGCTAAATTTACCTAGTTTTAACCCCCCACCCCAAACATCTGTGCACAGGAGCAGGTTTGGTCAGAAAGAAATTTTAAGTGCTTGCTTACAGAAATTATCCATTTCTAATTTTTGGTACAGTGCAGGTATTCTTACACCTGAAATCACAACATCCACTGATATTTAAATCATCTAACAGTGCAAAAATTACAGGGGCGTTGCTGCATCTGTCAGAAAATTCTACTTGCTCCTGATGTTGGTTTTAATTTAACACTGAAAATTTGGAATTGCAACAAGGCCTCAGACAGAAACTTGTATCTGCCAATCACTTTTGGCTTACAAAAAAAAAGGAAAACTTTTATTCAAAGTTTTTACTGAAAAGTTTTACTTCATTAGAACCATTTGGACAACACATGGTGTGCTTATTAGTTTTACTTTGGCTTCAAAATACTTTTCTGTCCCCCTGTCTCTTATTGCACTGCCCCATGTGGCAAAAGCTGCTTTGAGGCACTAAAGCAGAATGACAACATAACCACAAAAAGTATGGTGAGCAAGTTTTTGATCCAGGTGAATTGGAGATGAGAGGGCAGTCGGTCACTCACCCATACGGACGGAGGAGAGCAAGGGGGCCTGACTGAGGGAGCGGGGTGGCATGGTGACTAGCAAGAAGGAGAGGAAGTGTATTGACAGCAGCAGTGCTGGCAGAGCCGGCATCTTCTACTGCTCCTCATGGAGAAAGGTCTTCTGGCTTCCTGTACCACCACCTGCAGGAGCGGAAGACAAACTGCATATTACTGGACAAAACCACTGTCTTGGCACAAGATGTCTCTCTTTAAGTTGTCATCCCGAGGCTTATCTTCAGTTTGCTCAGTCATATCCATGTTGTGGGTGCACATTTAATTTGACAGCACATAGAATTGACTTCCGCATCAGCGCTGAAGACGTTCACTGTCACATCCTAAGCAGCCCACACCCATGCATACAACCTGTCTCATGATGAAATACAGTACACACGTCTCTATTCATGTCTCCTGTGGAAAGTCTGCCGTTTAGAAGCGACAGGATTCAGCCTTGAAGGGATCTCCAGAGGCAGGTAAAAGACAACATCACAACAACTGGTGCACACATTCATTCACACACATCTACACTGTACACACACATGCATACACATACATAGAAAGCAATGTAAACATACAGATACACAGACAATTACTAGAAACACTTTCTGCACAAATGCACAGACTCAGAAGTACAAAGACAACTGCCTTCAGCAAACACACAATCATATACCATAATCCCACACACACCTATACCCACTTATTTTTTCCATAACATTACCCACACCCAGACCTGTAAAAAGACACAAAAATCATAAAAATAAAAACAAAAAAAAAAACACAAGGAGAGTTCAGCTGAGCCCGGCAGGTGCTAAGCAGCCCTCTTCAGGAATGATAAAGCCCTGCTCTGATTGACAACATGACAAGGCAGCGTGAAAGGATGGAGAGATGAACGAGGGATGGAGACAGAGGTGAGGAGGAGGAGTGTTGTGTGACAGATAGGCAGGGAGGCTGAGGGAGGGGTGGCGCTGGCGATGGTGGCCATGGCGGGGAATGCAAATTGATGGGGGCCATTGACCTGGGAATGTTTCGGATGTCTGGTTCACCAGTCCGAGCTTTAGACAGGTCTGACAGACAGCTGCGAGACTCAGTTCGTGAACTTCAATTGACCCTTGCTGCTGTAAACAGATGGGTTGCTGGAGTGGTTGAAGGCTGACCTTTGACCCTGACAAGTGCATGCGCGGGTGGAAATGAGTAGGTGTTGTGTGTTTGTGTACACACTCGTGTGAACATCAAAGAGGCGGATGATGTGGATTGTCAGTCACTGTGTTGAACAAACGTCCCTACCACTTTCAGCCCTTTTTTTTCAGCCTTGTTCACTTTGAGATCATCAGTTAGTTTTTTTTTTTCATGCTAACCTTTCTGACACTTTTTTCGCTTTGATGTTTAAAGTACATCAAAAAAAAAATCTGCAACCACGTGCTCTGAATCACTTTTCACCCCTCATACACCAACCGCACTTCCCTTCTTCTTTTATTCTTTGCTTGCTATGCAATTACCGCCCTCCCTCTCTTCCTGTCTAACTTTATGTGTCTCTCATTCTCAGGCTTGTTGTGTTAGGGGGGTGGGCTAACGGTTGCAGGAACATGTTTGTTATACTAATCGCAGGCACCAAACTGTGAAAATGGCTGTGTTTCTCACATTATGGTTACTGCAGTACAGAGGCAGGGCTTATGTAAGGCCACCTGTATGTGTGACACAACATAGAATAATAGACAAACAGTGGGAGTATTTTTTTCCACTCGGTGTTTTCAGTAAATCATGCTTGTTTTATCGCAATATGTTACATTAATGTAAAAAGTTCTTTTTTCTGTTCTCACATTTGTGTAGATGTGTATTTCAGTAATGAAAGAGATGATTATTTGGACCACACAGCGAGATATGGAAAACTGCTCTCAAGCAGCTGTATATCGTGTTGCACAGTACTCAATTTTTCTGGCTGTTACTACCGAATTCTATTTGCCTCCCACACCAGTGGTCTCTTTCTCAATTTACTCTTCACCAAAGTGTGTGTTTGGTGTCCGGACCTGTGTGTTTATTCCAAGGCATGTATGGGCCTGCGCGTACCTTGAGCGAGTGTGATGGCGTATTGATCGAGCCCAACTGAAGTGGTGGGCCCTCAGGTGCAGTCAATCAAAACAATGGGGAACCTATCATGGGAGCGCTGCATTTCACAGGAGCCATCTGATTGGCTATTACCAAGAAGCAGATTGCCATGATGATGAACAAGATCCTAACTGAGGCTATGCCTTCATCAATGATGGGATGGAACCGGTGCTATTTCATTGTTATTGAGAGCTATTGACAGCATTAGACAGAGAAGATTACAGCATCTATACCCTGAGGAGAAGGAGAGGGGCAAGGGAGGAAGGAGATGGAAAACTATGATAGAAGTAAGGAGAATGGGAGGAAAAAAGAAGATGCAGAGGGAATGGGCTGAGGACGATGAGGGAATAAAAGAACAAAATTGAATACAGAGAGAAGAGATTGGAAAGTGTTTCTGCAGAAAGAGAGACACAGAGCAGGATAGAGATGGACAGAAGACAGAAGTGCAGTGGTGGAAAGTACATTTACTCAAGTGCTGTACTCAGGTTGTATATCAGCTTATGCTGTTGCTCCACTACATTTCAGAGGGAAATATTGTGCAGTTTTTACTCCAACAGATTTATTTGACAGCTACTAGTTGCAGCCAAGTGAGATTATCCTACAAAATATATGACCAACTTATAAATTTGATCCAACGTTATAAAATAAGCTCCCAACATTGATTTGCGTGGTTAGAATTAGATCCACCTTGACTAGCTACAACACTGAAAAATTGATTGTATTATAGTAATTCATCAATGATAAAAGTCTAACATATATATTAAAAATATATAGGGGGTTGCCTGTTCTCTCATACTGCCCCTTCATTACTTCAGCAGTTAAAACCTGTTCATCAAAGGGACTAGTAACTTATCACTGAAGATGGATTTCAATCTGATCCCTGTTCTCTGCATTTGGTTGCACTGAAAAGAAAAGAAAATCATCTCATGACATTCATCTCTGAAGCACTACTGCTAAAGCTTTGTGATACCTCACATCTCTTATTTAATTCTTGTAACTACTATACAAAATCAAATAACTACATCACCTTAAATATTCCACTTGTACTGTACACTCTAACCTTTATGCAAGCAATAAATTCTTAATACAACTCTTATTATTTTGAATGCATTTTTTTTTTAATTGTGGCATTGTAATTTAATTAAGCCAAGGATCTGACCATGTGTTCCACCACTGCAGGAGAATGAAGGAAAATAAGTAGATATAATGTAGTAGAATAAGGGGGTCAGGGAAACAGATACAGTCAAAGAGAAAGAAGGGGAAATAGTGTGATACTACTGCCGTGTTTAATCTGCAGGGCTGTGTGTCTCGCTGCTGTACGTGCTCTGTTGCTGTGGCAGTACACGTCTGAGTCCCTGTAGCAGTCGGGTGTTAGTCTGCAGGGAGCTGGAGCAGCAAGAGGGACAAGCAGAGCCAGACTAGTCTGAGCTGTACAGAAAACACTGCTTCTAGCCCCCCTCGCTTGCTTTCATTCTGCACCCTGCTGTAAGTCACCTCATATGCTGGCACCACTGAGAAATTCACAAAAGCGAAAATACATAAATATCCTAACTTGCTTTGTGTTGTTGTGTGCATGTTTGTGTGTGTGCGTGTGTGCAAGAGAGAGTAGAAACGAGAGGCAGAGAGAGAACAGAGAGTGAGAGAGGGCATATTCATCCCAGTTGGAGATTTAGCTGTTTGGTGCATGCATTCATCTTGGTGTGTGCATGAAGGCATATGCATATATGTGTGTGTTTGCTGTTTTGTTTGTGTGTTTGTACTTGAGACTTGGCGGCTTGCTTATAGTGTCTGCAGAGCCTGTTATGAAAGAGAAAACCGTAAAATCAGAGATCTTAATTATCTGTGGTGGGCGAGGGAAGGGAAGCAAAGGCAGGGCCAGAGTGGGATGAAGGGAGGGAGGGATGGAGGGAGGGAGGGGGAGATATGAAGAAAATCAGAAAACGAGGGAATGCTATCTCTTCACACCCCCAGGCAGATGAGTAGAGGATGAACGGAGACTAAGGCAGAGCAACCAGGGTGAGTGATAGCAGGGGAGGAGTAGAAGAAGAGAGGGATGCGGAGAAAGACAAAAAAAAACTCAGATGGAGAGACGCAGCTTGAGGGAGGGATGAGAAGAAGAAGACGAGAAGGGTGTTGGGGGGGGTCGGCAAATCATTTGTTTTTTCCCTTCTGCCTTATTGTATGACACAACAAAATCTGACAGTTATCATAATGGAAGGATGAATCATTCCCATAATTGAATTTGCAAGTGGAACAGCTTCAGTGGCTGTGGATTTAAGAAGACTGTACCGCCAGCCATTATGGGACTAACGTCTTAATTTACTCATTCCTCTCACAATTACTAGTCATTGTTAACTAGAGAGGGCCTGCTGCAGACAGCTGGGCTGCCTTCACTGAATGAGCACAGGAGTTGACCCCTAAACAATATAGATAAGCTGGAAGTTGGGTTTGGTGTGTTTGGTGTGTTTGTGTACAAGGGGTGTCAGTGGGAGTGGAAAAATACCACGGGCCTTTCACCTCTTATGGCTTTTGGTAGGATTAAGTGTTTAGTACATTGTGTCTGCATCTAATATCAAAGCAGCAGCACATGTTCTTGGTTGCACTGACTCAGCATTTTCACTTTGCACCCATTTGCACTTTCTCCCTCCTATTTCCACTTGCATGTACCTCTCTAATTTTACCATCTCTGCCTTTCTCTTCTATCTTACCTTTGTCCTCCTCTCCACACCCCTGTGTCTCTGTTTGTTCTGTCCCTTTTGTTTCAGTATTTTTACCTCACCCTTCCTCCTTATTGCCTCTTCGAGCTCTTAGGGAATTTGGATTTGAGGCATGCTAGAGTGTAAGGAGAGGTTCAGCATTTTGAGCAAATGTGATTTACTCATGTAATATCATTCTACCGGGAAGCTGGTACATACAAGTCTAATTTGATTTTTGAAAATTTTTACCCGAATATGGAACATTGAGCTAAAAGGTTACACTCCCTCACACTCCGCTATGGATTAAGAAAAAAAAACATTCTAAATGCAAACTAAACCTTATAAGATGGGTGAACAAAATTACATGAACAGCTATAGTAAATAACACAATTCAGTACAACAGTAGGGCAACGAACAAAACCTTGTGAAGCTCATAGTGCTGTATGTTTGATCCTGAGCAGAATTCCTCTCAGTCTAGTAACGTGGAAAATAAAATTATAATCTGACAATGCATTGCAATCTAACACAGCAACATCACAACTGCAGCCTCAGAAATTAGATGAATCTACACTTCTCAAACCGAAACTTCTTCACCAGAAGAACTTTGATAACCGATGATTCTGTGAATCACATTACATCCGATGTAAAAAATTATGCCATTTTACCTGGTTAAAGTAAGGCAACTAAAACCTTTGGTTTGAGGTCAGGGAAACAATTTGGTTAGAGTTTTTAAACTGCGTTTATACCCTTCGACTTGTGTCACAGAACTGTGTAATATCAAAGTTATTTCAAAGGACACCAGCCTGCTCGGATGGAGTTTTAAGAAATGCAACTAAATAAGCAGTGATGAAATGATTCTTCATTTTACAGACAGTTAAATGACAATTTGTCAGTAGAGTAATTGTTTTAATCATTTATGAAGTAAAAATTCAGAAAAAACTTGCTACTCAAATGTGGTATATTTCATCTCCACTCTGTTTTATGTGATTTAAATTTAAGCTCTTTGGGTTTTTTTTGTTGATGGCTGAATAAAAAACAAGCTATTTAATGATGTCACCTTGGGGCCTGAGGAAGTTTGATTTTAAGTGCAAAACAATATGCAGAACACAGAAAAAAAAGTCAGACAAAAGATCCAACTGGGAACAAAACACTGTCTACTTATATAAATAAGTAAATTTGTGGTTTAGTGTCAGCGCCCTGGCATCTCATTTATGCTCATTTTCATTAGCCTGGCACCTACATGTGAGGAGTACATTCTGTAACTACGCTCTTTGTAATGTGTAGAATGCATTATTAATCAACAATAATAATAATAATCTATGGATTAATCAAAGATGAAAATAATTACGGGTTGTAGCCCTTACTATAAGCTTCATAGCATTCATTACAGAGCTGGTTTTAGATTAGATGTACAGGTGTGTCCACATTATTGTGTCCAGTCCAAGTAACTCCACTCCCCAGCTCTCTGTCTCGCTGTTACTCCCACCTACTTCCTATGTGTTTTCACCATGTCCTCCCTCAGCAGGGCTGCAGACACTTTGATCCCTCATTTTCACCTCACCTCTCTCCTCTTTTTCTCTCTCTCCATCCTCCCCCACCTCTTTATCTCCTCCCACTCAGCCACCATCTATTTTGTCTCTGTTCCTCAGGAACACTCTATACCCCCGTCTCTTTACTGACCTCTCACTTCTCTCTCCCTATCTTAGCTCTCACTGGTCTCCTCAGTCTCAACAGTTCACCTCCTCTGTTACAGTCGCCCCTGTCCCGCTTGCTCTCTCTCTCTCTCTCTCTGTCTCTCTTTCTCTCTCTGTTCACTGGATATGGATAAATTCTTCAGTGTTCTCCTTGACAAAGAGGCCCTCAGCCAGTGACACTGCCTGCTTGGGGAACTACTGTGCTCCTGTGACACTGTCACATCCAAGTATGTCACACACAAACACACACACACACACACACACACACACACACACAGACACACACACAAACACAAACACGCAAGCATCCACTAGCTGCACCCACACACACCAACTCTTGAGGAAGATTCAAGGAACATTGCGTGTGTGTTTGCTACATGTAAGAGTATGTCTTTTTGTTTTCTCAGTGTTGATGCATGTAATTTGTTTGTACGTGCCAGCAGTGAGTTTGTATTTCAGCCTTCCTGCAAGCATATGTACTCCCCACTGATCAGAGCAGTGAGGGTGGCGGTGGTAGTGGTGGTGGTGGTGGTGGTAGTGGTGGTGGTGGTGGTGGGGGGGGGGGGGGGCGTTGAAGCTCAGAGCAGTGCTTTCCCCAGGAGCTGTTTAAAAAAGATGTGCTGTTCAGTGTCACTAGCTGTCGACGCAAGTCCCACTTGTTGCAGCTGTGGCTTATGTAAGCACAGCAGTTTAATCACAATTAGGACGCTCTCCTTGAATTCACTCTTCCCCCTGGCTTGTTTGGAGAGCCAAAATTTGCATTCAGAACAAAGCCTTGGAAATATAAGAGTGATATTATTACACATGGCGCTTCATAGACAACAATGTCTTAGTGAAAATGTCGGTTTAAATCAGCGTTAAAACTATCAGGTGGATGTCACAGCTGATATGAAATGTTTTCACTTTCACCTTAACTGGCTGGTAAGGGTTTTGTTATTGGGTTTTGAATAACAGTATTGGTACGTACATTTTGTATGGACTGAAAATCCCTTGTGTTTTGAATTTTTACAAACTGTTACAATTTTCTGCTCCTTTTTTTGTAGATGTCTTTTCCCAAACACTTCTGCAACACAGCAGGCCATCCAAGGAGGAGGGATGTCTTCTTGAATTGCCTCTCCTGAGGCTTCATTCCTTTTTTTTTTTTGAGTGGGTATATGCAAAAAGGTTTTTTTTGTGTGTGTGTGTGTGCGAATTGCTCAGAGAGCTTATGGGAGATTGTGGGAGCCTGTTCAGCCCATTTAGATGTTTGAATGCTATATTGGTCTTCGCAAATAAAGTTGACGTGATCTGACTTGGCTTGAATCGATGCACCGGCAACGGGACCTCATAGTAACACAAGGATCTTCTATATGTTCTGCCGGCTACTGATGCAGAGAAACTATGTTGCATCATGAAAGCACTTCAGAGTCAGAAGTTTAGTTTGTTCAATCAATCAGATCATAAAGGCTTCGCAACACGGCGTTTGTGAATCACCAGAAGCTGGTGAGGGATCATTGCTTTAAAATAACCAGATGTTTATGTTGAAAATGGAACAGAGAACGGAAACAGCACTGCTGCATGTAGTGAGATGGGCAAAGGTAGGATGTTTGCCTTCGTGCAGCCACAGCTCTGTGATGAACCGATGAACCGACTCCACACAGCTCTCCCACTTAGACACCCACGCGCCACACACTCACACATCAGATACACATACAATAGATACATTGAGATGTACACAAACATATCAAACAAATTCGCCTTCATGCACATGCACACGCACACACACACACACACACACACACACACACACACACACACACATACACAGGTTGTGGATTAAATGACTCAGATGGCATTTGCTCTCCCTGTGTCTCTCTGTCTCTCTCTGTCTTTCTCTGTCTCTCTCTCTCATTGTCAGGTTTTGCTGCCGTGGCAACAGAGTTGAGGATGAGAGGAGGGAGTGTGTGTGTGTGTGTGTGTGTGGGGGGGGGGGTTGGTGATGGAACAGGTAAATGAGAGATCGGGGAGTCAGAGCCCACTGGTCATGTGAGGCGGGGCTTCGGCGTTGCTGCAGTGTGTGTGTTTTTGACTGCGCTCTAGTAGCGAGAGGCAGAAACAGAAAGAATGAGATTCTGCTACGTGACTGGGAACGAGGGTGCACACTGCGCCTGACTCAGTTCTGTGTGCTGCATGACTAGGACAAGTCGCATGTCCTCAAAGATCGTTGTATAATTCTGTCACGCATGAGTACGTCTAAAATTGGTCATCTGAGATCAGGACCATCAGAGCCATCAGAGCCATCACACTGTCTGCACTGATAGAGAGCGACCAGGAAGAGAGGAGAAAAGCCAAAAAAAAAAAAAAAACCCTTGAAAATAAAGGGGCAACTGAATGCTGTGAAAGTGCTCTTATGTTTCAAGTTTACATGCGGGGCTTCTGGTTTGTGTTTTCGTCTGTACTAATTTGCTCTGCAGAAAGCAGCATGCTCAAATTTGGTTTGTTTTCAGCTGCCCGGGGCAAGAGACAAATTCTCTCCGACTGCACTTCTCAGGCTCAGTTCAACATCTGAAAAGGATTCACTTGCAACTATGTAAAGTAACTATGCAAAGACCAAAATATGTAGGGCAAGCCAATGTTCTCAACCAGCAGATGATGAATTGTGCTCTCATGTAGAGTTAAATTGTAGAGTATTAATGTAGAAATTCAGGGTTAAAATCCTGTTAAAAACAAAATATTTCATTATGTTTCTTCAAAGGAAGCAGCTCTTTCATTTATGACATTTCACCAAGAGATCTGTGGTATTTTTTTCTCCACTCAAGGGAAATGTGCATAGATGTGTGATAAATGAACAGGATTTGAATAATCTTTAACTTACAAGTGTATTTTTGTGGTTGCTGCGGTTATTATGAAAGGCTTTCAGAGAATCAGTAAGATAATATAAAAACACCTTTGCAAGTTTCCAGTAAATGGCTTTCTGTGATATTTAAGTCTATCATTGAAATGATCAGACAAGCTAATGATTTCAGATTGACAACAGCATAGGAACAGTGTTTCAGTGGTAACTGCTATTTGTAAGTACTTCAGTTCTTCATCCTGGCTGAATCATAGACGTCCTGGCTGAATCATAGACGTCCTCACATATCCACTTGTTTCTTCATCTGTTATTGTAATACATTTATAAGTTAAGTAGGTGCCAGGCAGTGAATGAAAAAGTCATTTCATCTAATGAATACAAATCTAGTAATTATCTTGTTTACTTCATGTTCCTGTATCTGACGTTGTTTTCAGGTTGTGTTGAGGATTGTGCCTTGGGATAATTGCATGAAAAATACATTTGACTTTTGATGCTGCTGCTAAAAGAGATGAGAATATTGCATTAGTGCCAGATGGTGAATATAAGTCATGAATAATGCCATGCAACTTGAGACAGCGCCAATCTGTGTTGACTCAGTGACAAGTCTATGTCTCAATAAATAATACTGACTCTGGCCATCATGTTACTATTGCTGAAAAAAATCTTACTGTCAGCGAAAACAAGCTCTAAATGTGGCACCTACAAATAAATGAATGAATACTTGAAATCACAAGCATTTCAAGCTAACTAGTTCTTATCCCTGAATGTGCAGGTGAATAGAAGAAGGGAACAAAAACTGAAATGAAAAGGGGCACCCCTGGTGGGTGTATTGGATTACATAATTGATCAAATTATTTATGAGCAATTTCATTTGAACAGAAAAAAACTAGCATCATCCATATTAAAAAGGTCACGAAAGCGATAGGATAACACAATGAAACCCTGAGGGTTTTTCTTTCATTGTGTCTCATGTTGAAAACAAAATGGGTATGAATATAGCTTGTGACCTTGGTCGATGTCATTCCCGCTCTTCCATGTTGTCTTTCATTCTGCAATATCCAGTACATTGGAAATGCCAGGAAAATAATTTTTAATAAACTCCTTTGCCAGATTGCAGAGTTGCTCATATACAGAGAAAAAAACGCCATGGTACTGGAGGACTTTTCAGTATTCTGTTTGTGCTACACCATAAATGATCCTTTTAATCAAATGATTCAATCAGTTTTACTCTGTTTTTCAATTCTACTGTATAAGCTTAAAAATTCATATTAATTTCAATATCTTTATTCAAATGCTTTCATGCTTCCCATCCAACCATATTTATTACATCGTTCATTAGGTTGTACTTACAGTATGTTCTATCATGGCTGCTTGTTTCAGATTACAATTATACATTATGCCTTTAGAGTATAATTTATTGTTACTTATGCTATGTAAACTGCCCGGAGACAGTTCCTTCAATCCTGGTCTATGTTAGCTGTGTTGAGCTATTCAACAAGCTGCAATACATATTAATCAGATCAAATTAGTCATATAATTACATTTTTAGATTTGTGATCTAACCAGGGGCTAATGGTCGATATTTATCAGAATTTTACTCCTCAAAAAATTATTTCTCAGTTTGCCTGAATATGTTGCGTGTTTCCTCAATATGCAGTACAATTCTGTCACCCATGACTGAGTCTAAAATTGGTCATCTCCGCTCAAGACGGGACATCACACTATTAAATCTGATAGGGAGTGACTGCAGAGGGGAGAAGGGAGAGGGCAGCGAGATTCAGCAAAATACAGAAATATGGAGTGGCCAGGGCACTTTCAAAACATGGCTGTGCATCAGTTTTGCATTAAAAGCTTTTTATTTGTGTATCCATCTCTGCTAAATGCATTGCCGACAACAGCATTCTCAAATTGTTTTCAGATGCCTCGGGCAAGAGGCATTTTCTCCTGTCCTGTACCTCTCAGACCCAGTTGACAAAACAAAAAAGGACACCATGCATTAGGCTGCAGTGAGGACTTTTTGAGGACCAACCTACTTAGTATGATTAATGAACACGCGTTTTGCTGCAGTGATGCTTTTTACCATTGTTGAGCACATCATATTCCTGCCAAAACTTGCTGCACTGTGTATTTCTTACATGTTTTGATATAAATACAAGAAATAAATTAAAAGATTACAAATTAATGAAGTAATACTATTTCAATAAAGACTTTGCTTAGCCATTAACAGCAATTAGGAAAATTGGATTTAAAAATCAAAAATGCATTGAACAAATACAACTATCCTTCCGTCAGCAATTAAGAATTATTGCAGGTAAAAGACAGTGCATTGTTTGCTCAGATTGTGTTTTTAAGAAGTAAGCTGTTAACTTCAAAATGTATGATGGGACCCAGTCCAAGGTCAGCAGAAGAGGACTGGGGGCCAGAGGTCTGAAGCACAACAATGGCTCAGATGATCAAAAACATCGCATCATACAGTTGATGAATAATTTCTTGTCATTTGGGCCTCGATTCTATCTGTAAGTCAATATTTAATGTCCCTCACCAGTAACACAGAGTGGCTTTTCAGCAGTCTCCACAAAGCATGTTTTAGCTGAGCAGGAAAGTAGCCACACTGCAATAAAGTCATCGAAATATAAAAAGAAAATAAAGTGTCATATTGCTCATTTGTAGTGGAAAAAAAATGCAGGCCGCTTTTAGGCTGTGTGTGCACATGTTTCTGCATCTGTGTCTCCGTGACCAGAGTGTGACCTCCACAAGGTCAGTTGTGCGATTCAATTTGTCATTCAGTGGTCAAACACTACTGCACTACATTCAGTCATGCTTCTTCATGCTAAAATGTTGGCCATCCCACCGCCGGCTCTATGCTAATAGATGGTAGCATATGCTAAAAGCAATGTTTGTTAGAATATTTATGCAACAGCAACATATTTAATGCTGGATTAGCATTTGTTTGCTCCATTGTTCAGTAAATCAGGACCAAGCACTGGTGAATAAATGCATAATACATCTAGTTAGCCGATGGTACATTAGCCTTCGAAGTTCCACAACTTACTACAGAATTATGAATATCCACATTCATTTTTTATAAAGCTTACTACTGGCATCTCAAATTAGAATAGCTCATTCACGTTACTTGATCTAGGTCAGGTATAACTTAATTATGTATGAGAAATATAAGCTATATTTATTCAGTTGCTTATTTATTTCATTTATTATTTGTTGTGTACAATCACAGTTTTCATGCCAAACAGCTGTATTTTTTCAGCTTTTGAATACAGACTGAACACGCAATAACATGTAGTCATGCAATGTGATTTCATGTGCATAAGCATGTATTATATATGTGCTACACATTGTGACAGTGGGATTGATGATAATACTTGTGTGTGCTTTGTTTATAATACACCCTGCAATGTACTGGTGTGTATAGAAATCACAAAATTAGGTTGCTGGCGTGCTGCAGCTGTACCAGAATTGGGTTTATATATGTACAGAATTTGTAATGGTATCCAGCCCGAACCCAAATGTCACAGACTCACTCTATTAGATCAGCACCATGAAACAAAAGCTATTCCACCGTCAAAGGAGTTGCTGCATAAAGCTCTGCAGTCATTATGACACTGTCCAAAAACTGCCTGAGAGAAGAGAAACCAACTCTCTCTGTTTCCATAATAATCCATAAAAGAGTGGACACAAAAACCCACAAAATGGTGTTATTGGCGATGGAAAAGAGATACTTTTAATTGAATCGCCCATATTAGCATTTTAACAGCAATGTATGTCTTACAATGTGTTTCTGTCTATTCTGTAGTGGTGATTATTGAGGAGCACGTCTCCGGATTTGGCAACAACAAAGTGTACTGTGTTTTTGAAAACAGCGCTTTTGATTTCCTGCATGTCTGAGATAAATGTAAAACAATATAATATGACGCCAAGGGAGACTAGTGACTGCAGTTCCTGAATTTACTCATCCGTTTTATTGCCAGTGTTTTCACATGGTGCGTCCGGTCAAAAATGAGTTCCCCCGAGGAAGAAATGGTGTGTGATTTGAAAGTTGCCCTATATTTGGCTCAGTTGCTTTCAAATGCAGCCTGTCAACTTGCGTCGCGTGCTGCAGCACCTCTCACTCCGCATGCCTGCCCAGTGGCCGTTTGCCTGGTCAGGTGAGTTATTGCCACAACTGTTGCTTAAAGCCCCCCTGCCACACACTCACACACATACAGACTCACACACACACACACACACACTCCAAGTTGTCCATTACTGTGCTTGTCAGCCAAGCGTGCAATCAATACTCCCCCTACGACAGCATGCACATGTGATGGAAGGCAAAAAAGGGAGGAGAGGAGGAGGACAGCAAGGGTAAAGAAGGGATGTTGTAGGGTGAGGAGGGAAGAGAGGTGCAGGAAGGCTGGGGAAGCAGGAAGTGTTAGTGATGGGGAGAATAGGGCTCAGGGGCAGTGGGTGAGAGAACAAGGGTAAAAAGAGAGATGACAAGAAAAATGTCCAGAGACAGGAGACAAACAACAGAGAGCAGTAATATATAACAAAACACAGAGACAGAGTGAGTGTGGGAGTAGGAGATGGAGGACAGAGATGAGGAGTGGCAGAGGCAGAGGCAGAGGACAGATGGAAAATAGAGGGAAAGAGAGAAAATGCATGTGAGAGAGAGAAAAATGGAGAGAGGTTGTGGGTGGATGAGGAGAATGCTATATATAACAGCAGAGGTTCAGGAATAGATCAGAGTGATTGTGTTTTGTGATTACCTAATGCCCACATCTGCAAACAGTAGCAGCCACCAGCTGACATCAAAGACCACACACACACACACACACACACACACACACACACACACACACACACACACACACACACACACACACACACACACACACACACACACACACACACACACACACACCACACACACACACACACACACACACACACACACACACACACACACACACACACACACACTCACACACACACACACACATTTACACACGCAGGAATACACTCGGCAAAGTAATGCTGGCACACACGAGCCAACAAACCTCATCTTCATGCTAAACTGAACTAACTCTCCACTAAAGGGCTTCTGTCGTCTGGCCCGGATTGATAACGGAAGCAAACACTACCCACTCACAAACATACACACAGTCAGACACAAACACACTCCCGCTGCGCTACAACACATCTCATATACATAAAAAAACCTCATAATCGCCTATAAACACACAGACATTGCTGTATTGTAAACACTCCATCCAAGTAGCCATGCTACTCTCCTGCCACACGCATGCAGACATAAAACACACACAATAAGCCATGGTAAGGGCTTTAGTTGTTCCTTTTCTTGCCATGCAAGAACTCTAACCTTCTCTACTCTGGTTCCAGCAGAGAGGCACCAACTAGGGTTTAACGCTGAAAATCGAAAGCCCAGCATTACCTGCTATTTTGGCAAAAATCTACTCAATTTTGCCATTTAAAAATATCTATGGGAACCCGGTAATGTTTTAGTATGTGTACTTGTTTGTCTGTGCACACCTGTCTGTTCACACTCACTGACAACACTCATATATAATTAAACAACACCTCAACACCTCATTATTGCTACTATCCAAAGTTAAACTTTTAGATGGCGGTATTATGGTAATACAACTGGATCAATTCCTGTAGCAGTTGTGTCAAACTTTTTTGTGTAAAAAATGTAGATTACAGTTCACCTGTGTGGAATAATGCATTTTTTAAAATAGGTGTGAAGGTTTTCAGTTTTTTTTTTTTATATCAAAGACCCTGTAACTTTAGGTGGAATTGATTTCCTACTAAAAATATTACCACATATTCTAATAAATATGAAATGACACCATGAAATAGAATAGATAACATTTTATGAATGATTCTCTGCAGTTCCGTGGTTAAAATCTCACTTAAATCAGTACTCCCAGAGAGACTTAATTTTCAAATCAATGAAAACATTCAACCCTATTACCAGAGAGTGTGCACATGTGTGTATATGCTTATATGTGTGTGTCAGTTTCCTTCAGCTTTGTGAAGACCTGCTCCCAGTTGGCCAAGTCCTCTGCTAACTACTCCTCCTCCTTTGATTCAGAGCGACTGGGGAAATGAAATAGTTTCTGCATGTGTGTCTATGCCTGCATGGTTGAATACGAGCCTATGCTGTATGTTGATGTGTGTGCATGTGTGTGAGTATGTACAGTATTGTGTACATGGTCTAGAACTGTTTGCACAGCATAGCCTAGTGTGTTTTCTTCCCAGGTTGGGATGGTGAGAGGAAAGGCTGAGGGCTCACAGGGAATACTACAGTCAGGACACAGGCGGAGCCTCTCTCCTCTCTACCTAAACTCAATTACTAACAAAAAAATAACTATCACCTTGTATCCATTTAACAAGCTGTGGAGTCCAAGAAAATCTGACCGGGGAGACAGGCATGGAGGTGCTCCAGTTTCATGCCTGCATAGAGCAGTCGGTGAGCTGCATGCAGCCAAGGTGATCCCTGCCAGCCATTTTGCCCTGCATTTAGTATTCATTTTCCAGGCAATCAAACCCACTGCCAGGAGGTTGAGAGAGCATGTGTGTGACTATTAACGTGCTCCTACAAACTGAGAACGTGTAAAAGTGCACGTGCACTAACACATGGATGTGCAAATGTAGCTCACAGGCTCATATATAACAAAAGTGTGCGTACACATGTGTGAGGATAAGTTCATAAATTAATGAATCTGCAAACACGTGTGCATCGTGCAGTTTGGCTGATTAGGAACACAGGGATGGAGCCAGAATAGGCCAGGGGCCAGCAGACCTGGCTCCTTGTACACAGCCAGTAGAGTAAACCTGGATGCACGCAGCTTCCTGCTGGGGAAGGATAAGGGAGAAAAGGAGGGAACACAGGAAGTCATGAGAAGGGAAAGAACAAAGGAAGCAGTTAAAATGGGTGAAGCGGGGAGAAGGAGGATGAGCGGAAGGAGTGGGTTTTGGGAGAAAAGACAAAACAGCGCAGTAACAGGATGACCAGAAGAGACGGGGAGGGGAAAGAAATGATAAGGGGCAAAGTGAGCAGAAAGAGAAACCAAGAGGGAGATGAAAAGCGTCCTGTTGTAGCAGAAGAGGAGGAGAAGGAGGAGAAAACAGAGGAAACAAGGATAGGCAACAAGAGGAAAGGAGCTGAAAAGCAGTGCCCCGGCAGCGTGTGGTGGAGGCAGGCAAGATGGCTGCAGGGGACAGAGCACCCGGCCAAAAATGGTCATCGGGACCCAGCTCTGTCCTACTTTCTCTAATGGGCTAAACCAGAAGCTGGATAATGCAGGAGGAACAATATATGGTCAGCGGACAGCAGCATCGGCTCCTGTCTCTCTGATGTGTTGTGCTCGAATGAGTGATGCAGGACTTGGGCCTAATATTACAAACAAAGCCCCACAGCATGCTTACACATAGGCTACACGCGAATGCACACACTCATCTCTCTAATTCTCTTTCCTTCATGATGAGCTAGTTGACATGCTGACCCAATAATCAGGGATGCTTCTGCATTGCGTGAGAGTGACGGAACAGGTTGTGAACCACTTGCGTGTGTCATCTTACTTATATACGTCCGTTTCACCCCAACCGAAGCTCCACTGAGCTATGCAAACTCTCATCAATCTATGAAAGTGACCCTCAGGTTTCACTTCAGGCTAAGGTATAATAGACTGGAGACGTGCATTATACACACATGATGTGGCCAAGTCAACAACTTGCAGCCACAACATCTGTACACATGGGCAGCAATTATGAATGCACGAATATGAATCGACCGAGGGCATCGCTGCAAGTGGCACACCAGTTGTTACTGTTCGTGTCCTCTCTACCTTGTACACAGCTTCAGAAGTGAGAGCATTGCCGTCAGATAAAGGCAAAAATGTATTTATCTTCTATGCAAATTTTTCATTGAAATTATTCTAACTCTAAATGAGATTCTTTTGTCCACGGCATTTTCCTAGGCAATGCTATCCACCCCAGAATGCAGGGGCAAACTGATAGCAACCGATCACAAAGCTGTTGTCATGGCCATGAGATCAAGTCTGCCAGCAGTAAAAACACTGCTACTGATTCATCTCATCTATTTCGGTTGTCCTGCGCAGGTCTTGTTGCTATGTGAGTTGCTATGATTGACCAGTGGGTTTCACATCTATACACACAGCAAATTCTATTCTTGCCTGAATTAAGCCATTATGTGAGAAGCGATGCTTCAAGAAAGGGTTCCCTTTCACTTTGGTTCCTGTGTCACAAGCAGAAACAATCACATTCCTGCAGCAGTGGAGACAACTTAAACAACTTGTCCACTGTACAGTAAAGTCAGTCATGTGGCAAGAAATGCCATCAAAAAATGGGCTGCTAGGTGAGATGGCTCTAAATGTGACAAAGTGTGAAGTCCCTGTACACTGCTCCATATACAGACTCATAAAGGGAGGTGTCATCCTCGCTATCATTGAAGTGAATAAACCTTAAATGATCCTATCACAAGGGCCTACAGGCTAAAATAACAACAGCTGAAAAACTATGTACAAGCTGTTGGGGCGGCCCCAAAGGTAGCATATGGATTTAGAGAATTCTGACTTTATTATTAAGATTCAGAGGAGTGAACATAGATTTCATGGGGAAAATAAGGCATACTGATGCCTACACAGTATCTGCCTACACAGTATCTGCCATCACACTGTAAACAATGGCACACCGAAGAGATGTCGTTCACAGACTGTTTGTGACAACCCACATGCAACTATACCCATTATCATTGAAAAATGTGCACAAAAACATCACATTTTCAAATGCTTTCCCTCAACTCAGGAAATATTTTCGGCAACAACTCTGGGAATTGTTTGAATGTTCAAATGTCACTTTTGTTGTTCCGCAAGGCACTTTCTTCTTCATAAGCTGCTCATCTGATGTGTGTTTGAAACGGGCCCTAGTGTGAAGCTTAGTTCCTGCTCTTCCTGACAGCTACACTCACAATAAGGCCTGTTGGCATTAAAGTATTGCTTAACATTCAGCTACAATGCTGCTTAACAACTCCACTGTGGCTGCTAAGCCCAGTATTAAAGCATAGTTAGCACGCCAAAATATTTCTCTGCATGCCACCTTAGACAGGCATGCTTCCATTCAAAGACCTGCTCTGCAGGGAAAAATTACATACTTCCTGAAAAAATACTGATTCAAATTAAACAATTACATGTCCAGTGTATCCCGGCAAATGGCTTAAAATTCTGTGCAAAAAGAGAAAGTGTGAGGGTTTTATTCATTAAAAATCTAACAGTGGTCAGGTGGAAGAGAGACAGAAACAAGAAATCTGTCAATGTTAAGTGAGTATATGGCAGCTTCAGTTGAATTTAAGTGCTGCGGTAAAGAGTCTGCCTCAGGATAGATGAGGCTAGAGAAAGCGAAAATGTGGTAGCGAGTGAGGAAGACGGCCCTCTGTTCCTGTCAGGTGAGCTGACAAACACTCACTGTTTCTGACAGTGCTTCATTATGAGTTTGCATAACGTGGACACTCACAAAACGGCCAGTGGGGGAACTGACAGAGCAGGAAGCATGTGCACGCAAGTGGGAGCATGTGTGTGTGTGTGTCGTATTTGTCTATGCTTGCAGAATGCCTAATAACGAGCATATTAGATGTGCAACTGTGTGTGTAGTTGTAACCATTTAAAAATTTGTGTGCTTGTGAAGGTATGTGCATCGCTGTCAGTGTTCAGAACACAGCCAGCAGTGCACTGATGGCTGAGCTGCGTGGATGACACCTCCTGTTGACAGTGGGCTCAGAGCGAGGACGCTGGTCATAACATAGCAGCAGGAAGGTGGGAGGACATTACCTCCAAGCACACACACATACAGTGACACACTGTGACACAGTGTTAAAGTCATATCAAGGTCCTTATTTAGATTGGCTATCATCTCTGACCTCTCTCTCCATCCTCATTAGTTGGACTAGACAGCCTCTGCAGGACTGAAGCTGCCGCAGGCCCACACACAAGATGTCACATTGCTTCATCAGTGGTACAGTAACTAATGCACACAGCCCGTAGGTTTCATCCTGCTCGTGGATGTCTTGTTTTGCCATAATTGTTTGATTGACATTTTGTCTGGTTCTTATGATGGCCTTTTTGCTAATCTGGAACCAGTGAGGTGGTTTGTAAAAGATCTTTTGACAGATTTGAGAAATATAACAAGAAGTATTGCACAGCATCAAGGCTGTGAAATTTGAAGATTTACATTCTCTGTCACTGGAGAAATAGTCCGGTGTTTGGTACTGTAACCAGAGCCAGAAATGGGTTCATATTAGGCCTGTGTCACCGGCCTGATTTCTTCATACTTTAGCTTCAATGTACTGCTCAAAATAAAAAAATAAAAAAATAAATAATAATAACAAAATGCCAAAGTGAAGTCTACTGCTCAACTCCTTTAAATGTCAGATGTCAAGATGTCAAATGCTCCTTGAATATGACCTTAAAAAATCAAAATGAAGATTGAAACAAGCATTATCTAAGGACGTCATCTGGCTTCATCTAGGGGGACCCGTCCAGCCTTCCTAACCTTTAATTATCAATGTTAACAGGGGCAACAAGAAAAAATGGCAAAAATCATAGATCTATACCTTGGCAGATCTTTACCTGGAGGACAAAACCTTTCATTATCTCTTTCTCTCTTTCAGTCTTTGTTCCTAATTCCATTTCTCTTTCTGCTTTTTACCTCTCCTCCCCCTTTCTCTGCATGTCTCAAGTCAATTCAGTTCAGTTCAAAGGGTCTTTATTAGCGTGACCAGCCCTGTGGCGAAGTGCCAGCTCAGTGAGAGGGAATGCTATGATGGAACATCAGCAAACCACAGGGATCTCAGTACCCCTAAGTAAACACACTCATCAGGTGAAGTGCAATGAACATGGAGATGAGATAATCTGCCTGTGTGCAAGTGCGTGTGTGACTGTGTGTGTGTATGTGTGTGAATGTGTGTGTGTGTGTGTGTGTGTGTGTGTGTGTGTGTGTGAGTGTCTGTGTATTTGATCTTGTGTCATATGTTATAATCCAGGCTTATGTATGTTTAGCAGATGAAATTATTTTATTAAGCACACATAAAAGGCAATTGTGAGAATAGCTGTCGCCCACACACGTCTAGCTGGCTTTGACTGGCAAATACATTGTGTGTTCCATGCATTAGTCATGTCTGCAAGGAGGACAAATCCATGGCATGAAAAGCAGCTACATAGAGAGAGAGAGAGAGGGAGGGAGAGACAAAAGGTAGCGATAGGCTGAGCTCATTCATTAAAGAAAGGGGACTAGGGGGCTGGCATCCGCAACATCTTGAAGATGTTTCTGATGGGAGATTTTAAATCCTGTAGTTTTTATCACCTGCTACCATCGGATAACAAAGAAAGAAATTCAGACTTTCGGAAATAGACTGGCACCTGTTCTTTAAGCAAACTTGAGAGACCTGCTCCAATTTAAGCTCTAATTCCCCATTAACGGAACAATAATTTTCTAAATCACCAACAAAGAACACTTCAGAAAAAGTATGGTTAACTACAGGGACCCTAACATGTTATGTACTGACTTTGGATCTCTAAATAGAAGTCGAAGGTTTTCCTGTTGCGTTCAGTGGATAGTTGATGTCCTGATTTTACATTTGGGTTAGCTGCGGTCTACTAGTTTCTATAAATGATTGCAGTCTCTCAATGAGAGTCTCTTTCATCTGTCTTTCTAAAATGGTAAAACATGCTCTTTGTGTTTATTATGCATAATCAAAGATAAATGAGAATCTGTTAAAACACTGGCTCCTAGAATTTAAACCCTAATTTTTTTTTTATTTTTGCCTGTTTTTATCCTTTTAGATCATCCTTGGATCCATTTTTACAGCCAAGTCTAGATTGAAGATTGGACTGATGATGTCTGGACCGAAGACTGGCAAGTCCGTTAGCTCAGCACTCAACTAGCCTCGGTCTGTCACACTGGTAACCTTTAAAAGAATAGTTTTTGGAAACAACTTATATACATTTCGGTTTGTGCACAAATTTAACAAACAAGACACAACATGTACCACAGAGCTTGAATGTAGTTAGTAATAAATTGAACTTTGGATAGAGGTAGACAAGCTGTTTGCTCTGCTTCAAGTCTTTACCACCATCTCTACCATCTAACTCCATAATTAAATAAAATAGACATGTGAGTAGTATTGATCTTCCCATTTAACTTTCAGCAGGAAAACGAAAAAGAAAAGTGTATCTCCCAAAATATGAAACAATTCCTTTAATCTGCAGCAGCTGAAATGGCCCCTAAAATAATAATAATAATAATATAAAAAAAAACCCAAGTCTTTTAAAAAATTACCACCTTGTCTACATAAACAGGGTGAACTGAACAACATACATCTAAGCAGGATTGTGTTATGGTAGGGCAGGACTCTTAATAATGTTGCAAATTTCAGTGTTATTTTTAATCAGGTTTTTCTTACCTACTTACTTACCAGGTATTTCTCTCTCTAGAGAAGAACTGCTCTCTATACAGTATAACATGTTTAGAAGGCACCTCTGCATTGGCTTCAGATCTGCTTGAAGCTTGATTTAACTCAGGGTCTTTGATCTCAATACACGTTTGTACCACTGATGGTACAAGAGGAAAAATAATGTGCTGCACATTCTTTGTTGTCTTCCTTTATGACGTTATACTATGGTGGCTCTTGTGAATCTTGATTCTGTAATAAGCACATACCATCCACATAACATAATACCCGAATGAGCTCAACCAAGGACAAATGCACCTACACACTCCCGCACACAATGCTATCAAATAAGCCATGGAACACGTGCACATACACACACCCAGGTGGTCCCATATCCCTAATGTGTCTCAAGCCAGCTCACCTATTAGAAAACCAATCATGTTCTGCACCTGGGCCAATCAACGGTATAAATCGGAGCAACACGAGAAATCTGACTCGTTTTCCTGCAATCTCCTTCATTCTTGTCCTACAAATGTCCCACTTGTCATGGAGAGAAAATCACGTATGTTGCTGTAAAACCTGAGAAACTGAGCATCATTTGGTTGATTGTTTATATACTGGGATAAATTGTTTGTGTCAGGCAGGTACATTTTTGTGTGTTGCATGTTTGTGAGAGCGTAATAGAGAGAGAGAGGGATAGTGAGAGCTAAAGAGGGCAGAGGGAGCACACAGTTTATGTGCTTTCAGAGTAAAAGTATTGATCCAGAATTACTTTAAATTTGTAAATGATAACAAAGGAGAAGGTCAAAGAAAGTCACAGCTGTCAAAACCCCTTTCTGTGTCGTCATATTTTTTTTTATAGCAATAGAGAGGAGATGGAGAAGAAAGGGCTGCTTTAGATTTATCATATTGCAAATAAAGCGGTAGACACAATACCATGAATGCCTGCACAGTACTATGTCTTCCAACGCAACAGCTCTGCAACAACCAATGCCTATGAATGAATATTTTTTTGGGAAGGAGACAACAGAACATTACAAGGTAGTTATTTCAAAAGGTTTGGATTCAACTGGATTATTATACAGATTTAGGTGCTATTAGTATGCTATGCTATGGTGCAGTGGGCTAATGTTTCAAGTAAGAATGTCTCTACAGAAAGCCATTGCTTAACATTCAGATTGAACACAGACCTGCATTAAAAAAAAATGCAGGGGGCTGCAAGCAGTTTTTAATACTGTGAAAGAGGATTTCACTGCTCTGGAAAGTTATCACTGCAGCAGTCTTTATATCTTTCATTGCAATGACTGCATGGCAGAAATATGACGTTCATATTACAAAGTAATCTGCCATGAAATGTGTGCTTGCACGTGTGTGTGATCGGCCAACACAGCACCTTGCCAGATGATGTTGCGTTGCATTGCAGCAAAACTTGAGCCCGGTTGAACTTTTTTTGCCAAGACGACCCAGCATCAAAGCATCACAGTCCTGTTTGTTGGCAAACCCACAGAGCCAACACAGCAGTCCCGTTCAAGTGATGGGAGGGGTGTCGGGTTTTTTCATACAGTGCTGTTGTCTGACAAAGCTCAGTCTGAAATATCCCAAAATAACCACAGAAATGAAGATGAACTGTTAATGAAACAATATGGCCTCTCTTCTGATGCCACCATTACGCGGAATTAAAATGTTTGCCCCACAAGTGGTAACAATATGTCAGGAGGGCAAATTTTCCATTTGCCAAACTTTCTTTTCTGGTGTGTATTACGGACTATACACAAGGAGCATTACTTTTTTATTACACATCTAGAGATGTGATTGGCAAAAGACAAGAAAGCAGGAACATATTGATAATTTAAAAAATTGACAACGTACCAGTGACACAACAGTTTTAATTCAAGATCACCATGGCTTTTTATAAAATTTTTATAAAGTCATTTTACTTTACTTCTTGCTAAAAGTATATGGCTATGCTGCAAAAATAAGCAAGGCCTCCCTTTCCTTTGTGCCTCGTAGTGAAATGACAAATTGAAATATACCTAATTTGCTCAATTTTCCCATGTGACCATATAGTAATATATTAAAAACCATCTTAGAATTTATGTGTAGTATGGAATTGGGAGACAGCTCTAATCTTATTGTGCTGTTTCTGCACAAACAAATTTGACTTCTGGATTTGGCGAAATATTAAAGTCTGACTAAATTCCAACATGTGACATGTAATTAAAACTGTCTGTGTCCTCAGTGACACTGTGATAGTTCACTATAGCCCTCTAATTATCCTGGGCTGTAAATACTGTATAATTCCACATTGAGCCGCAAATTACACTGGGTTAACACATCTGGTACTAACTTGTGCTGATAAAAGATGACAAACTGAAGCCTCCTTCTGTAACCGCGCCCTGTGCCTCACCTTCCACCTGTCTTTCAACCATCATCATCACTCCACACACATACACACCACAAACCGCCTAATGCACCATCCACCATAATCACTTTCGCACCACAGAGGGACATAGTCAGAGAGAGAGAGAGAGAAACAGAGGCAGAGTGATTAGCTTGACATCACACAAAATAAGGGTGCGATAAAGGAGGGTGCGGGTGAGCGTAAGAGAAAAATGAAGAACAGGTGAGAGACAGGGAATGAGAACAAAGCTAATAAGAAAGTGAGATAGAGCCAGTAACCGAACAGAAGCATAGAAACGAGAGAGGAAAAAAAAAAAGAGATGGGCAGTCGCGCTTAAATAGAGATGGGACGTGGAGACATAGCGAAAGCAGACAATGAAAATCAACAGTATTTCATTTTTATTTAAAAGAGAGTCGTAAGAGAGGGAAGAATTCTTTCATGGCTGAGGAAAAAAGAGCGATAGATAGAACATGCCTGGAGGATATCACTATATTTATACTCTACTATGCCATTATTTATTTCTTTCTCTCCCTCTCCCCTGCTCCCTTGCTCCCTTTGACAGGCCAGATTTTTAATAACATGCATATCTTTGTTCTTCTTCTTGATTAAGGGCTGGCGATTGGGAAGACAGTGCCGCAGGGCCCTGTGAAGACCACACTCCTGCTGGATGGAGGACAAATCCCCCCTTCTTTCCTTCATTCCAGCAATCCCTCCACCCTTCTCCCCTACTCCTTCACAGCATGCCTCCACCCTTCCCCCTGCCCTGTGCATCTCCATCGTATCATCAACATCCCCTCCTACATTCTCAGTCTTGACTTGTCTCCCCTCCCTCATCCTGTGGAACCTCCTTCTGCCCCTCTTGAACTCCCCATCTCCCTTGATCCCCCATCCACACACCCCTCATCTTCATCTCATCAACCACTCTCTGCATCCACTAACATTTGCATAGGAGGGCCTCTATTCCATGCCGCTGTTTATTTCTTTTTGCAGGAACCCATTACGATCTGATGCTGATCATTCAGTATTAAGGCTTAGAAATATGGCTGAAATCGATATCACAGTTTTGACAAGGAATTTACAGATACTGATATGCATTATGATGCAAAAATCACATGTGAAATAGTCTAGATTACTTTTCCAGCTTTCTGTTCTCATACAGCACATACATGTGATAATGAAGATGGACTGACCGTTCAGGATGTTAGTAGTCTATGGGCTCTTGAGCTGCTAATGTTACTATAAGCTGTGATACAGTAGCATGGCATTGCAGCGTGGTACTCTACACAGGGGCTGAATGGGGCTCTTTCTACAATAACCTGCCTGTTGTGCCTTTTAACAGGAGCTAAGTTACGACTGGGGAGGATTTAGCAAAAGGTTTGCCCTGTTAATTATGTATTCGGAAAAAAATGATGATTTAATCCGGCTGTAATACTTGACAAACAAAAATAAAAGAGTCTTTTCGCACTTAATCATTCTGCAGGAGTACAAGTCACCTGTGGTAAAAGAGCTGGATTTGAGAATGATTTAAGAATAAAAGTTTTCCTTTTTTCCCCGTCGAGTACGACCTTCCCTCTCCGTCTTCTCTGCTCCTGCAACTCATCCTGCTGGTAACAACCCAATCCTCCAGCCTCCATGGCATATTAACATGACAGCCGTCAGCACCTCTGTGCGGGGTGGCCTTTGCGCTGCGAGTCTGTTAGGATGTTTGGAACGTCAAGATACGTCAAGATGTGTCACGGCACATGTGGCTCAGTCAAGTGTGCAGGAGTTGTGAGCACAAGCATACAGTACATGTATGAATACTTATTGTATGTGTTTTTGTGTCGAGTTGTCTTTTCTCTGCTGTTTGTTGAATTTTGGCTCATTGTTTACATTGTTTTTACTCCAGTTATTTAATTTACATTTACATTTACTTGACAGTTTCAAGTACTTCTTATTTTTCAAATTGAAATTTTAATCCAAAGGCTATCACCGTTTAATAAATCGAACTACCCAACACTACATAAAGTAGTTAAAGTTCATCAAATTACTGCTTACTTGTTAATACATCAGTATTGATAGTCTAACAGTATAATAATGAATTGTAACCATCTCAAAGAGGCAATTCTGCATAGCAAATGCTTTTGCAATTTTTAGTTCAAGTAAATTTTGATAATAATACAATTTATCATAGTATGCAGATCATTTTTGATTGTTTGGATTACACTATCAGTGGATTTCAGGGACTGTTTCATGGATAGAAAGTAGTTCTAAATAAAAACTGTTCACAGTGAGCTCTGTGCATCATCCAGGGTAATTGGGACTTTGTTTCTGAAATGCTTTTGCTGCTGAATTTTTTAAAGAAAATATTTCATGGTTGTAACCTACAAAGTTCAATTCATGTGTACTGGGCTAGTGGCAGTAATCTAAGAGATGGATTTCTCAAAACTTGGGTGAAAAATACAAAAGCTATTTGATATTTGCTAGATAAAACCAGAAGCAGGTGATAAAACTTGTAATTTAGGTGAACTGGCAATTTGGGTAAGCTCTGAGAGATGCGAGAATTTTGGAATGGATTATTTTTGGTATTTCTAATTTAATTTAAGTATGGCATCTAAATACATCCGACCCCTGCTCTCAGCATGTATCTTGTCAAGGATCAGCAACAAAACCCAGACAGGCCTTTGTTTGATGCAGGCATTTATTAATAAGATAAAGTCTGAACAATGCACCGTAGCCTGCAATCAGCTGCTGTGAGTAAATATGTGCGTCTATGGATGTGTTTGTGTGTCATTGTATTTGTCTTCTATGAATGAGGAGATAAGGCTTTGTGTCTAAAATATACATGTCAGTGTGTCATATCACATTTAACGCGTTGCTTAACTCATCACCCAATGGTGCAAATTTCTGTCTCCCCGTGATGCACTCAGCCTCTATCTTTTACTATCACTCATTTCTTTTTGTCTTACTGTGACGCATTTTTCTCTTCCCTCCCTTAAGCCTGTAATACATGCCTAGCCATGCACACACACACACACACACACACACACACACACACACACACACACACACACACACACACACACACACACACACACACACACACACACACACACACAGAAACGGATTGCGGATGTGCTGACACAAGGATATTCTTCTTTCCGCATGAGCCTTCTCCTTTAAGCTTCGGGTCAGGAAAGAGTGCATTGCATCCACATACTAGTAACAGCCTAAAGACTGGATCCCATTCTCTGGAGTTGACAAATACACAAACACGTGCACAAAAACAAATACACACATATACGCGGTTACACATGTGCTGTATTTATTTTTCATTATCCTTCACCTTCTCTGGAAACCTCAGTTTTCCACCACAGTCCCTGCTAATAGTCATCTTTCCCTCCCTCATTCCCCCCTGGAACAAAGGTGAAGGGCACAGAAAAGAGCAGATGAGGGAGGGAAAGAGAGGGAGACTCTAATGGTGATGTTTTTCAATTGGGTTGATTTATGGCTGGCTGTTAACATTATTTCACCATTTACTCCAGCAGGCTGGAGGAACCGGGCTGGACAGCTCAAGCCGGAGGGGGGACAGAGAGGAGAGCAGAAGAGAGGCAGGGGAAACACCAGAGCCACAAGACACAAATAATTTGTAGGCAGGACACGATGAAGAACAATGCAGTCAGGCTTTTAGGATGAAGACAACCAGGGCAAGGAAAAGGTAACACAGAATGAAGGAATGAAGGAGTGAGTGGGAGAAAGATAAAGAGAGGTAGAGGACAGAGCAGAGGGGGCTTAATGAATGTAAAATATAACAATGAGGTGAGGTAAATTTTCCATTAACTCAAGGGTTTCTCATGCGTGTGTGTTGCCTCACCATAACATTCCAATTTAGCAGGTTACACTCTGATGCTTTCTGACCAGAGACATGCGAAATGTCTTTAGGATACCAAGTTAGGCTAAAGTGAGACAGAAGAGTGTGATTGGGGCGGACCGATAAGAGGCAAGAGTAAATTGTGAGGGAGGAAAAGAAAGAAGGGGGCAGGAACGTAAGACAGCATGAGCAAGATGGGGGAAATGTAGTGGTGAGGTAGAGTTAAAGGAGGGAGATAGGGAACCCAGAGAGGAAATATTGAAAGTTGAGAAAGAGAGGAATAGGGGGAGAATGGGTAATTTAACTGGAGAGGAGGAAATTCACAGGGGGAGGGAGATACCATCAGTTCTTCAGATACGGAGGGAGATAGCCACTGCAGAGGGACAGGATCGAGATTTCAATACAGACCCGAAAGGAACAGAGAGCATCGCATTATCACACAGCAAGAAACACAATTATTACTTTCGACAACCCCTGAGAGAGTGGAACAGAAAACAAAGAGTGAGCTCTGGCAGCCATGATGCTCTGTAAATGACACAACAATTCGGTGGCAGAGAGGGCTTAACTGGATGGGAGGTTAATCCGTTTTAATTGGTCTGTGCAATCACAGGGTGCGATGAGGGAGATAACAATAGGAGGGACAAAATGACTTCTTACTCCAAAGCAGCCTAACTGGCTAAATTGAGTCTGTCACATCAATGTCATTAAAGTGATTCAACAATGGATATCAAATGTCACATATCAATTAATTTTTAATGAGTTGAACAAGTGCACAGCAATAGATAAGGTACCTCATCCTACAGAATTAAGCACACGGCAGCGTTTGATGCTAGTGATGGTAGGCATTTGGCAACGTCTCCATACAGCAAACCAAACACGAAGAGACACCTGTCATTAGCACTTATAATGAGTCAGTTTGCTGTCTAACTAGCTTGTACTGCCGTGCCTGGAATAGCCACGCGCTCTGTTTTCAGCACCTAAGCCAATAGCATGACTTGTAGTAATACTTCCTGGCCAAGATCCTGGCAGGAGGACAACATTTACTGTATTTGGCTGTGGCGGCCTGAGCAGTTTTGACAGATGTCAAGTTAAAATGATGAAATACGTCAAGCAATTATCAACAGTTCATAGACCATGCCTTTCAGTTGAGCTTAGAATGCTATGACGTGAGTTTACATACCGTTTTGTTTATGTGTGAAGTGGTGACTGCACATCTTTGCACATGAGTATGTATGTGCATGCACGCACGTGTTTGTGTGTCCGTGTGCTTGTGCCTGCGTCCATGTGGTGCATCTGTGTTTGTGTGTTTGAATGTTACTGATGTGTGTAGGGAAGGAAGACAGACAGACACACACTGTATAAAAAGGATTAGCTCACTATTATGCAGGAACTGTCAGACGCCTATAAGACCAAAACGTATTTCCCCTCCTGTCTCCCTTTAACCGATGTTGTTTAATCTCCACCCCAATCCGCCTCAGAAAGACGTGAGGGCTGTTACTGATTCCTCTAATGCTTTCAGATGAACCTTTTGCTCTGACATTTATTCAGTAAGCTAGAAAAAAAACCTGCAAGTGCACAGCGTAAAACACTGATAGAAAAGCAGTGAAAAGTGTTTATTTCACCCCAAGTGATGTGGGGGAGGGTCGGTTATGCATAGGGTTATTCATAACCAGGAGCCTGCCCTACTAGAGGCTATCAAACTCCAGCGAGTATATTAGTACTTCACCAGGCAGGGTTTCTAATCACAGCACCGTTTCACCGGGCTACATTGGCTTATAAGGTACTGGTTCATATTCTCAGCCTTGGGGGAGCACTGGGTTAATATTCCAAGTGCCTATAGATGAGTAATGGCTCGGAGTGGATATGCTGGGAGAGTCTGTAATTTGCTCTATTGTTATCAGCAGTAATATACTTTATCATCAGTTTGTTTCCGGCAACTGAAAAATAGGATACCTGTCCCCTACAAAATGGCAATGCAGAGAAACTCTCGAGATTATTATAATGGCTTTCTTAATGAATGTCCTGTCAAAATATATCATTAGGTAGCTGACAACATAATTGGTAGGTACTTCTGAAATACTGAGCAATGAATAGATAATAAAGTACAGTAGATGATCTCAGATGTTTTTAATGTCTACATGGGACTCTTCAGCTTTGCAGTTTTTTGGGGTTTCTTTGTAATTGATTCCTCCATTCTTTCTCATCCGTGCATGCATGATTAGATGAACATGAGGGTTGAAATGATAAATACCACTAGATCAACTTGCAGGGCTTTTCGGTGCAGTAAATGATCGCAGCCAAAGTTCTTTTCTCAACATGGCCTCTTGGTCTCTAATGAGCCTCACACCTTCAGTCTTGCTTTGCTGGAAAGCAAAGATTGCTCATGTTTATTCATCATATGCCAATATGGGCCACTTCAAAAGATTGTCCGGTTGGCACTTTCAAGACAGTTGCTCTCTTCGTCTCGCTCTCTCTCTCTCCCTGACTTACAGTAGCTCTCCTTTGGCCCAGCCTGCTGCACCTGTCTCCCTGCCAGGACACGAGCTTTATTTACCGTAAAGCTTTCACACAGATAAACACAGCAACTCAGCAGCTACCGTGCACCGACACTCATACACACTCACAAACACTCACACACACTCATATACACTCATACACGCACTCACACGCAGAAACACACAACCTAACTCGTGCACACGCACGCGCCCCGATTTTGGCTTATGATGAGAGCAAAACAAAACACAGCTTGCCTGTTTGTTTGATTCCTGTCTTTCTTTTGGTAGATTGTTCTCACTCAACGCACCTTACTTATTTCTCTCCCTCTGCATTCTTGACTGCGTTCCCTCCATCCTCAGTCCTCTCTTCGCCATGCCCCTATGTTCCCATGAGAAAGCAGTGGCCTGAGCTAGAGGAGGTGGTCTGAGGAGGTGGGGGCAGAGAGGGAGGATTGGGAGAGAGCTAGACCCCCCGCAAAAACAACCCCCCCAACCAAAACCCTCCTAACGTCTAATCAATGCATTTGGATTTCCCAATGTGGCTGTGGCCCAGGCAGCTTGAAAGGTGAGCCCAAAGGAGCTTCCCCCTTCTCCATGAGGGCACTGGGAAAACCAGCCACCCTAAGCCTGGCTGATTAGCTAACCATCAGAGGACTTTACACCTTTCTGCTGAGCTATCGCTTCCTATATCCTCCCTGCCAAACCTCCTCCATTCTGCCTCCAACACCCCCTCACTGGAGAAGCCTTGGAGGATATGGTTATACACACAACCTTCCCTTTATTAACATATTCCTGAATTTGGGTTTTCTTTTGAAATAGATTATCGTACATCGGTCTTTTAATATCAAAGCCATTGTGGGAGAGTAAATCAGTTAGCTATTTTAATGGTGTGGTCTCCCTCAAAAGGAGCCCTATGTATTCTCTGCTTCACAGAAGCACTGAGTGAGATGGATACACAGAGGCAGCAAAGATGATGGCCCACAGGTAAGCATTCAGATGAATTACGTGCTTATATACACACACAGACAGTCACACACATTACAATCGTCCAAACAGTACATTGATCGTCGCAGCAGCATGACCCGACAGGCCTGATTGCCAAATGAAAACAAAGGCTGCATGTACAGTGCTGACACGCACCATCAGTCACACATAGCCTGCAGTCACAATGATTACCTGCTGTATGTAAATCCATTGAGCAATAAGGCAGGTTATCCCCTTATGAGGCCCTGTTGTTATTATCATAGACAGGCTATCACCAGCAAGTGCCACAGGCCAAAAGCTGGCGACTGATTAGGCCCCATTGAGACTAGATGGCAAAATTGGCAAATGGTGACATCAGTAAATGAGGTTACATAAATCTTCAGACCGGGCAAATGGTGTCTGGTTTTTTTTTTTTGTTTCCTTGGGGGGGGTTGTCCTCATTTGTTGGAGTGGGCAAAGATCTGACATTGTCAGGTAAACAATGAATCTTCACTTGGAAAGCAACATGTAATTGCTAATTGGATACATGGTATGTCTTAGGGGTTCCACCACCAGAATACAACCAGATTACAATCTTATTTTTTGATGTATTATTTAGATTATTGGTATTTGCAGGTCTGACACGGAAAATTACTGCCCAGCTGCAGCTCCCCTTGGCCCCAAACAGTGCGTAAGCATATTTCAGCTGATTGTTTTGGCTTCACTCTCACCACTTTCATCAGTGTTGTTTCCAGATGCAGCACACATCAACACACCTTTAGCAGCTAAATAGCTGAATACTTCCTTTGGGAGATGGTGGAGAAAAACACAGAGCTAAAAGAAAGTGAACATAGGTATTACATTCATTTGACTAGGACTGAACGATAGTATTCCTCTATATCTACTGGCTGTTTAAACATGACCCTGTTTGTTCACATGAGCGTAATAATAACTTGATGAGGCGATGATATGTCAGTGTTGTATTTATAACTTGTTTCTGCAGGTTTAATTTTACCATTATATAAAATAATGTAATAGAGAATTATACCTACAATCGATTCCTAATCCCAAATTTGCTAACTAATACCAAAAGCCTATCAGCTTGAATTTTGCATTTTTTGAATAAGTCACACGATGTGTTGTGTCCCAAGTTCTCCTGCTGACTTTTTGAATATTGTTTTCTACAAATAAGTCTGCTCAGCTGCTCAGCTGCCTATTAGCACCTGCAGTCGGCCTCGAGGCTAATAGGCTGGTATCGCCTGTGTAAATCAGAAGAGTTTGTGCTCTCTCTGCATGGATCAAAGACTGTCTCATGAGCAGTCTGAAATCCTCTGTGCCTCTCAGCATGACCACAGCTCTGCTCGTGTGAAAGACATTGATCCTGGCAACCCCCCACACTATCACTAACCACGACTGTGACATCAGCAAAATGATCGATGAAACCCCCCCTCCAGCACAATATGGCTTCAATCTTGACAATCACTCATCAAGACAGATACGGCAAAAATCACGCACGCAAGGTTTATATCACACATACAAGCATGGTATGCATTAAATATGGCACAGACATGCACATACAAACACACACAGGCTGAGCCATATGTTTATGTATAAACAGCAGGTTTACAATGGGCTCATACTTGCAAAAAACAACATGTCAGTCTTCTTTTATTAAGATGTGGTGCATCATGTACATCTGTAGCCTTCAGTTTTTCATTTCTGGGTTCAGTCACTGCAGCAGTCGGATTTTCAGAGAAAATCACTGGATAAATTACTCAAGCTTTATACCTTGATCCCTGAGAAGGAGAATATACTGTAGCTCCTGTAGCTATACTGGTTAAACAACTCTGTGAATCACATCAGTTACCACTGAACCAGAGATAAGAAATTGTTTTTCATTTTAACTGAGCTTCTTGGATGATGTTCTGCTATTGTTTAGCTTAAGTGATGGAGAAAACTATTGCCCTCAGGAAGGTGTAAAACTAAAGAGTTACTTTTCTTTAGCAAAGCGTTTTTTAGTTTATGTCACGCAAACCTCCTCATGAGCTTAATTACAGTCAACACTTCCTTCCCTGGGTGTCTGAAGTAACATTATTCAAGGCTACCATTTTATATACGAGCTGATCTGAAAGTTCTGCCTTAAAAAGGCAACGATGCAGATAATATTCTACTATTTCATGACATGTCTGTATATGCGGTTGCAGCAGGGGGCAGTGGGTGGGGGTTGCCATCGGGCCAAGTTTTGAATCAGCGGAAAAAGGCTGCCATATTTTCCAGATACACCACACAGTTGTGAAAATCTAAAGCCCATAAACCCACAAATGAGTTAATTAATCACATCTGTTGTATTTTTAAAATTCTGTTATAATGGCATGGTATGAGCCCATTTGGAGTATTATGTTTCACTGACTCAATTAAATATTCAGCAGTTTAAAATCAGGCAGTACCCCATAATCAGCTGCCACATCAACATTTGGACCCAGCCAGCAGAGCTGGAACTGATCGGCATGTTAATACTTCTGATTGGTGGAGCTGATTACAGGCTCTTCACTCACAATCCCAAAACGCCAGCGTTGTGGAAACACAACCAGATATAGGGTAAAATATGGAAATGGTGAAGGAATGTATCCATTACATTCATCCACTACATTTTAAGAATGAGAAGCAGACAAGGCACTATAAGCTAATGTGCTATACAGTCCTGGTTAAATTTATTGGCATCCCTGAAGTATTTAGAATATCTTCAGATGTAAATGCAAATTAACCAATTTTGTATAATAAAATGTCCAATGTTACATAACAAAAGAAAATTCAAAAAACAAACTTTTTACAAACATAAAATGTTCCCCAGACACAATTATTGGCAGCCTTCACTAATGACTCGTTGCAGAACCTTTGTAAACAACGAAAGCCTCTAAAAGTTTCTTGTAGCCATCTAGAAGCTTCTTCCACCTGACTACTGGTAGTTTCTCCCACTTGTCACTGCTGCAAGTTTAAGCTCTTTTAAATTTTCAGGATTTGTTTTTGAAAAGGCAGATTTCAGCTCTCTGCAAGGTTTTCAATGGGATTTAGATCAGAACTCACTGCGGACCCGTTTAAATTACTCAGTCTTCTCCTTTTCAACCATTCTTTTGTGCTGCTGGATGTGTGTTCTGGGTTGTTGTCCTGCTGAAAGACCCAAGACCTTCGCCTTGATGCCTTGGTAATCTCCTGATTTCTCTTTTTGTACATTCAGTGCCTCCAGTACCAGAGGCAGCGAAGCAGCCCCACAGCATGATAGAACCTCAACCATATTTTACTGTACATAGGGTGTTCTTTTCATTATAGGATTCATTTTGTCACCTATAAACAAAGCGATCGCTATATTCCCAAAGAGAACATTGTCCCAGAAAATTTTGCAAACACTAGTCTTGCCTTTTTGCGCATCTCTTTCAGTCCTGGCAGCCTCCTTGTCCTTCAATCGTGGAGCCACAATTGGTTGAGTGTGCGACATATTGTTCGGGCTGAAACCACCACTGCAGATTGCTCCAGGTCAGCATGAACCTCTTTAGATATCTCGAGTGGTGTTTTTTTTTTTTTCCACAATCCATATCAACCTTCACAGACTTCTCTTATTGAGTTTCTTCTTAGAACCATGTCCTGAAAACGTAATAACATTTTTATGACTGTGAAACTTCTTGATAAGATTGCTAACCGCTGAAACAGGGAGTTCAAGATCTTTGTCAACTGCCTTGTAGCCTTTGGAATTGCTATGTTTTTTGAAGCTTTCTTGTCTTTGCCATTGTGAAACACTGACAATTAAGTTAAGATGAGTCCAATTTGTTGTTGGGGTTTTTTTGTGTTTTCTGTGTTGAGCTTACATTTTATATCTGTGTTTTTTATGTAACTTAATAAAAGCCATTTTTTATTCTTGACAAATCTTGTTTCACTACTGCAATGGCATATTTCCTATAAATCCATACAGATTTGGCACTGGATTACACAAAGAAACAACATCTGCTTGCAAATACTACACTGATGGGGCTCAACTTCACCTATATCATAATCAGAATAAGGTTTATTCGCCAAATATGTTTCTGCATGCTAGGAATATGACTCCAGTTTCTAGTGGTTCTCAGTGTATTTACACTCAGTACAGTGCAAAGCACAAGGCAGCTGAGCGTAAAAAGGCTGAGTTTGTCCTGTTGATGAGCAGCAGCTCATCCATTTTGTTGGTTCGAGAACAGATATTCTCCAGGTGAATGGACAGGAGCGCTGTTTGAAGTCCCTGCTGTCTTTACAAGGTGTTCCCTGCCTGCTTCTTTTCCAAGCGCAATGCTTCTCTGACCTAATTCTCCACAAAACTTTCGTCAGGCATGAGGATGGGGGGAAAAAGTGTGTGGGGAAGGATGACAGATGTTGAGAAGTTCTTTTCTATTGAAAGTGATGGCGTTGGAGTTTCAAACATGTGCAAACGCTATCTGATCTGCGTCCACCACAGATTCCTTACACAGACAAGTGGAGCAGAGCTGAGCCCTGCATGTATTAATGATCAGCTTCAGAGAGGTGCAACACCTGTAGATATCATGATGAGGGCCATTACCACACTGTGAACCAAACTGCTGCTCAGCAGGAGCAGACGTAAAACATTAAAATGTAAAATAGACTCACTAGACCAAGAATGACAATGCTGTTACCTGAATAACTTTTGAACAATTTCTCACACAAAAGCAGCTAGGCGGAATTGAAACAGAGTGGATGAACAGTGCAAGACTGCTTGCAGAGTGTTTCAGCTCATATTGTAATGAAAGACATTGCCTACTTTAGTCAAACTGTCTAAATGTTTTTTTCAAACAGCTTCGAGAGAAAGCTCCCCAAACAGATGCACATATAATTTCAATACGCTATGATTTATAACTGTTTAGACCGTGATGAATAACAATAATTAAATCTCTGAACAACACAGTCACACTTAAAAAAGCCCTCACTATGCTATCTCAAAACAAACAGTGAAATTAAATTAGTTTCCCTTGTTTTACGGAACGACCCCCTTAGACCCTCTAATGGGGATGCAGACAGGTTGGTTTAGTGATTGCAGCATGATATCCCCTGCTGAGACTCCAGCTGGGGGCTTCAAGTGCTGAGTAACTCATTAGATTAAAAGGTGTGCTTTTTCACTCTGAAATGTATTTTCTGATCCTCTGATACATATGGTTATTAACCACGGGGTCAGCAGAGCTTTGTTACTGTAGAATATTGTTAACAGTATAGTAAATTACAGCTTTTTAGTTTTAAAAAGAGTTAGACCTTGCAAAGTTGTGAAAAACAAAAGTGAATATACAAAAAGTTTAGCAATCAAACTGTTATATTTTCTCTCGCCTAGTTAGCGAATTGGAGGGTTTTTTTTTTTTTACATGTTTTACTTATTTTATCATGTTATTCAATGTTAATTCTGCCTGCAGGAGGCAGCTTTGTGGTACATTAAAGGCTGCATTTCACTGAATACATAAGTGAATAAGGCGAGCTGTAACGACCGCAGCTGAAGCTTAAAACATGACAAGCACTATGACATAAGCAAACCCTCTGGTAAGAATCAAGAAAATTGACAGGCCTAATTAGCAGTCATGCCACCATGAAAACAACACGCAACACTACCCACAATGCCTTTCCCCAGCCTTGCATTATTCTCTCAGGCAAAAGTCCCGAAGTGACCTAAGATCGGGATTATCAGCCTTTGTCACTTACACGCTCACACAAGGCAGCGGCAATCGAGCAGTGAAACATTATAGCTGTGACTCTCTGAGCCTCTACCAGGCGGCTGAATAGGACAGGCCAGGTCTTTTCACCTGAGCCTCAGACCGCATTACAATTACACTGACATTTTCTCCTAATGCTAATGCAAAAGAGTGTTAGTAACACCTTTCGTGTTGTCCTTGGTGTATCTACTGAAGCACTATATAACTAGAAATACACAAAGCCGTTACAGTAACAGTGCATGTACAAACGATCCCACTTCTGCCTGGTTCACACACATTATACACATTGCTTTTATCTTCTTGCAATCCAATCTTAATGACTCCATTAACTGAGAGGCCATTAGAGGCATTCACTTTATGGCCAGCCAAACAGCCCAGCCGGGAGCACATTATGGAAAGGGCATGTGTGTCCTAATGTCCATTTCTTGTCACCCTCCTCAACCATACACACACCCACACTCACACTCACACTCACAGATGCACTCACACACACACACACACACACACACACACACATACAGACAGACACACTCATATGCTCACTCAATCTTTCCCCCAAGGCCGACTAGCCTGAAGCAAGCAGGAGTGGACAAACGACTAAGTAAACAGGGCCATTTTTTTTGCTCCATTAGGCAATGAGGAGCAAAGGTTTAGTGCAGACTGCAGTGCCTTGCACTCGTGGTCAAGCGTCGGAGGATTGAAGGCAGAGAAAACTGGAGTGCTGCTCAGTGTTAGAAGAGATCTCATATCCCATATTAGTCTGGCTCACATTGGAGAAGAAGCTGTCTGAGACACTTCAGGGGTGAACTGTCATACAAGAGGCATCATGGGGCAGAATAGCAGAGGCCAATCATAGCAACAACTTGACAGGAAATTGTTTCTATTCAGCACTGATAACAGTATGATGATTATCTTGTCCTGTTGTAACATAAATGAAATATAAATGCAACGAACGACGTCCTGATACATTACACACACAGTAAAAGAAATAACAGCTGCTGAACACCTCTTAAGACAGAACAGATGTTCCCTCCGAAGAACTGTAAAATGATTAATGAAGCCAACAGTGTGAGAATGCGTTTTTGCCTAAACAACAACATGAGGGGAAGATGATCAAATAACAGTATTTTCAAGCACAAACAAAAGTGGAACTATATAAAAATCTGAACCAGTAATTAGAAAATCTAACCCTGGAAGATGATGGGATCACTGATCTGGAAAGACCTAACTGGTACAAACAGGGGCAAGAGGAAGCTCCGAAACTTGACTTGAATGATTGTCTCATGAACCATGTGCATTTCTGCCACAATTTAGACCAAGTCAAGTGAAATGATTGGAGCATACTATACCAACACAGCTGCTTCCACATCTGCTACTGTGAAAAGCACTTAAGAAGGGGAGACTGAATGACATGAACGTGTAACAGATAATTGGCGCATCATCTCGATATCGCCTTCCATTTTTTGCATGTCTGGGCTCGCTGATCAGAGTGCATGTGTTTCGACGTGGATGCTTTTTGACTGGAGATGTACTGGTTCTAAACAGTGACTCATACAGTTATTTTGTGACCGTGGGGCTCGGTTGGGAGGGCCCTCGGTCAAAGTTCATTTGATGTCACTGAGGCAAATATACTCCATGACATGTACATGAAACCACCACTGGATGACAGAAAGTGAAATGAATGGTTGCCAACTTGAAGTGGTTTAGGGCTGTTTTAAGCTGCGTGTTTGTGCTGTGTGTCATAATTCATTGATTTCGTTTGCGCCCTCAGCTCTGGTTTGTTATTTGTTACTCTTTCACTACACTATCACATCCAAATGCATCTTTTTTGTTTCCTGCTCTAAGCTAATCTTTAGCTCGGCAGGCAAATGGTCACCCCTGCTGAGAGGAGAGCGGAGATGCTTCATATCTCATAGGCGGGGGTTTGAGCTAAGCCCAACCCTGATATTAGTCCAGTTGGTTGTACTTTACTTCCGCTGAGCGGGACTGGACAGCAGTTTCTGCTGCCTGCTTGTTTTTCAACTCTCTCTTGACAGGCAGGAGTCCATTTATCAACTACCAGAAGAACACGTATCGATGTGCAACGTAGCCTGGGAATTCGGCTTTTTATTACACTTTAAAGAGCAAGGTCAACTTGGCAGGAATCTGTGTCAAAGCTGTAGAGCACAGAAACATGAAACAAATAGCCCACCCAGAGGATGCAGAGTAAAACATCGAGATAAGGGGCAGATGTCTCACCAGGACGCCGCTCATTTACGTTTTCACATGTTCAATCAGGAAAGATACTGAGAGGTGTCCCTGTTTACCTGTTTTTTACTCCACTTTGGAACCTAACAACATGGGGGGGGAAACAATGTCGTGACTAATTAAGACTAGTCGAAATTTATGACACATTGTTGATCAAACTGACAACATCCATTCATCTGAGGAGAAAACACCTGGGCTTGCACTATCTTTGCCCAAGTATCCCAGTGTTTATGGCCACTTGTCATATAAAAGTCACACCAACTCTTTGCACTTTTGCTCAGCGACAAGCAGAGAAGCCATTATGTGGAGCGCAGGCCCCTGTGACAGAGTAATGTAGTCAGCGCTGTCATGCCTTTGATGCCATCATATGCCACTCCTCCTCTCTTCTCTGGGTTTTCTGACAGTGACAAAGGGGATCGGCAGCGGCGTGTTATCAATGTGCAGCTGCAGTAATCGTATTATTTAGTAATCTTAATTCTGAGTGGCTGACCAACAGTGTGAACAAAGCGGGGCCTCACTAAGCCCATCAGAGTGCTCCCATGGAGCAGAGGTCTTTTCCTGCTCTGTGGCCCCTCTAGACTCCCTGTTTCTCACCCTTCCTCCTCTATGCGTCCTCCTCTCTGTTGCTTTCTGTCTCACACTCTGTTTCCTCTCTCATTCCTCTTCTGCTCTTGCTCTTCTGTCCCTACAATGTTTTTCGGTCTCCCTCTCTCTCGCTCACTAGCTTTTTCCCTTCCTTTTCTGTCTCTGTAAGGCTCTGAGCTGGGAGTTTGTGTAATGGCGTTATTCACAGTTCATTGGTCTGTTTGAAGGGACCATCTTGATTGAGCGTCTCCTGGTGCAGGGCCTGGTGACTGTGGGAGTGTATAAAGATGTGGATGTGTCCACGGAGATAGATGGGCTTAGTAATATGCAGGACATTGCAGAGGCTAGGTCGCCGTATAGGGTTTCATCCAAGGCAACACATAGTGAGATAAAAGGAGGCTAAAATGATATGCAGCCAGGGCGTAATGCTCAGGGCATTAGATGTGAAATGGAGGCAACAAAGAACTAGTCAGGGAATCAGAGTCATTCTCATTAACTGGTTCACCCTCTTCAGTTTTAGCCTCATCCCCTTTCCATCTAAGCCTAATGAATGCAAGTACACTGACACAGAACCAAAAACTGCTCCGAGAGGCAAAAAAATACTCACCACTAATTAGTTCAAATTAACCTCAGGACTAATATGTAGGCGTTCACACAAACACGCGCACACTCAGAGAGAGGCACCTCCTTTGCCTCTTTCTGACACCACTCTGATGCTGTTGTAAGCTTGGCTGTAAGATCAAAATCTCTTTCTTTGGCAAACACACACACACACACACACACACAAACACACACACACAAACACACATGCTCAGATTGCCTGGAGCAAGGAGTAAGCACAGGAAAGCAAATCCACTGTGAAGACACCATAAAACCAACACTGCAGGAAGACGGACCAGGCCTGTGATTCTGCATTCATGAGCTACACACTAATGGCATGCAGTGTACACGTGAACACATACGTACATGTACACACACATAGAAAGAGAGAGAGTCCTACTTACAGAATGAATCAGACGGTATCAGAAGCCCTGTGCCATATTATCGCTGTAGTAGTGAGTCAACACAGGCATTGAGATCTGAGACCACAGGGTTTTAGCACTTCAGCCAAGGAGGGGACGTCGTGTGGGGAGTCAGAGGGGTTCACACTAGATAGGCATGTGGAGGGAATCTAAAGGATTCCAGTGTTTATACTCAGATGGAGAAAATAATCCCTTAAGAACAAGGCAAGAAAAATAAACAATTGATAAAAGGAGAGGTTCAGTTCTGTGTACAAGGAGAATGAGAGATTGACGGGGGCCGGTGTTTTTCTTCCTTCTATGTCTTACTTCTGGAAAAAAAAGCGATAAAATAACAAGATACCCGTCTTGACCAATAAGAAAAGCGAGGGGAAAAATTAGTCAATCAAAACAGGGCTCCAGCTTTTCTTTAATGCTGTCTTTTTTTTCTGCTTTCCTCTGTCAGCCCACCTATTGTTTTCCTCGGGATTGCGTAGGGCCTATGAGCGGAGGAACGCCGGCATCGGAAAACCAATCACCCCGCCAGACGAAGAGAGAACATAAAGGAGTAAATGACAAGCAGATGAAGGGGAGGATTTTCGACACCTGCTCTCTCCCTCTGTTTCTCTGCCTGCCTGCCTCCCTCTCCCTCTCTCTACAACCTGTATTTCCTTTCTAGTAACAGCACCCTCCCTCCCTGCCTGTTTTTTGTTTTTTGTTGTTGTTGTTGTTTTTTTCTTTTTTCAGTGCATGGGTTGGCCACAGTGGTGACTGAAGTGGATGCAGAGGAAGTGAGATCCTCCAGGAGCTCCAAACACAGGGATGCTCCTCTTCTTTCTTTCTTCCTGTCTCTGCTTTCTTTCCTTCCCTCTGTCTTCTCCTCACACACACTGCATAGAATGACAATGAATCGCACGCTGTCTACTGTGCCGACACTGGTTGTCTGCCTGGCTCTCTGCCTGACACTTGGAATAGGCTATGTCTTCCTGTCTCTCTGTCTTACCAGCCTCAGAGCTTGTCTGTCATTCAGTTTAGCTGTCTGTTTACCGGGCCATCTCTCAGTCTCCCTTCCTGCCAAGCACTAAGATAAAGACCAGGCAGTTGCAGGGGGGACATAACCCTACTCTCCTGCTCAAGTGCCCCCCCTGGTGTAAATCCTGACCCCTCCCCTGTCCATTGCGCTAACAAGCCTACAGCACAGCACAGATGAATTAGAAAGAGACTCTTAGTCTAAGAGGATTTTTAACAATCCTAGTTAAATCTCTGTTTTTCTTTTCTTGTCCTCCCTTCTGCTTTCTCCCTCTACCTGTTTCCCTCTATTTTCTGCTCCTTCTTTCTGCTTTTCTTCTCCTCAGTGCCGGTCTCCTTGCTCGTTATCTATTCTGGACAGTCTGTCCCTCTTCACTCTCTGTCACAGAGGGAGGATGAAGAAGAATGGTGCTGCTTCATAATGTGTTTCTCTGCAATGTGTGAGAAAGATGGTGAAAAAGAAAGAGGGATGAGGGATGTGGGATAAGCAGGGGGATTTTTTTCTAAATTGTTCGTTTTTTAAAAAATACAGTCCCTCTTCCCCCACAACAAATCAGAACAGAGGGACTCTCTGTTTTTTTTTTTTAATTATTTGCTTTTGCCCCGAAGCCAATCTGGAAAAGTGGCCTGGTTTTGAGGTGCACACAACAGTGTCGTAATCTCGACAGGATATCCGGTCGTGAAATCCGGACATGTCCGGAAGCTCCATGCCATTGCTCAAGCATCACTACGGCCTAGTTCATTTTTCATGGAGTCCAAGAAGCTGAGTCGTATGCTCAACAGGTCGACTGCTTTCTCGTGAGTCAATTCAACTCGTCTAAGGTTTTTCACCCTCTGCTTTTTCTTCTGCTTCCAGCTATATTCCAGTCAACAGCCTCTGGTATCGCAGACTGGCCTGTCCAGCCTCAACTCTGCAGCCTCAGCCTTCGCTGGGATGGTTCAAGTTGATGGCGGGAGTTTCAGGAGGCAGTTAGGTGTGGAAAGGTAGTTGCTGGAGGGTGGGTGTTGGCTTCCGTGCTGCCCATTTGGTGTCCATCTCTGCAAGGCTTCAGATCTAGAAGGAGAGGTAGAATAGAGGCAAAGTAGAGAGGAGAGAGGGAGAGCGCATGAAAGGTTAGCGTGGTGACATTTGTGTCACTCTGCCTTATCGCGTACGTCATTCTCCACCTTGTCACCCTGCCTGTCGTCCTGCTGTCTATTCCGTCCTTGTCACTCTTCCTTCGACTTTGCTGCTTGTTTGCGCCTTCCTCTTCTCCGCACATCCTATGATTTGATCCTTTCACTCTCTCCCAACCAGCTCATCTTCAAACTCTCTCCCCCGTCACATCTCTTCTCTGTTCCCTCCATCCAATTTTACATCTGCACCTCTCCTGCTTTCATCCAATCATTTGTGCTGTCTTTTTCTTATATTCCGACTTAGCTGTGCATCACACACTACAGTATTCGAGACAGAATGCAGTGAGAAACCGAGGAGGGAGCACACTGAAGGGCAGAGAGATCTCTGAATGGTGAGTGTGCCTGAGGCAGGTGGAGGACTGTAGCCAAGGCTCGTATCATTGGTCAGGTACAAGTAGACATACTTCACTGGTGAAGACTAGAGCTTTTATTCCAAATTGAAACATATGTTTGAACGTGATAGAAAATTCAATATTCGGTCTGTAATGATCTGTTCTAATTCAAAATTAGTAGTGTAGAAAACACTGCCTGCCATTGCATGGCCTATTGCCCTCAGTTGTTGTTTTCTTTGCTGATGTAAAAAGGAGTAAACCAGTGAGACACACTGAATGGATAATTAGGACACAAAACCACAAGACGTAATAGGGGGAGGCATTTTTGACACTGCAGATGGACAAATTTGTGGCTAAATGTAAGGCTAACTTTGCAAAATACAGCTGCCATACAGTAACATTAACTTGTGATGAAAGGGAGGCAGAATGGGTGAACAGAAAGAAGTTAATTCTAACAAATTTCAGGATTAGTCTACGTGGCCTGTGTTCAAATTACAGTAGTTAGAACACACAGACTCGGTTAAATTTCATTCAAACTTAATTATTTGAATTGACAGGATTTACTTCGTCTCCAAAAAGGTTTGACAAAATACTCAATACAAGGATTACAGTTACAGTTTTAATTAAGTTGGAATCATAACAATCTTACTGTCCAAAATGTCTTACTCAGCAAAAGCATGCATTTCCTTTAAATTTCTTATTAATTTCCTCCTTTGTTACAAAAATACTTGCAAATTTGTTTTTGAGATTTACTGGTCAATCTTTTTCTTCTGGGGTTTGAGTGCAAATGCAACAAATTCAATTTTTTAAATGAAAGACCAAGCAGTTTTGTTAAAAAAATATGTTATTCTACATAAAAGTTCATAGTAGAATAAAATGCATAGATGAGAATGTCCTCTATAAAAATTTCAGAAAATTTCTGAACTTGTAACATTCTCAGTTTGACAAACTCCAGTTTGAATCTTTTCAGAAACTGAGTTTAGATTTTGTAGTACAAAGAATTTTCAAAACTGTAAATCTTTCAGACAGCATTTGAGACCTCTGACAGGTTGCAGCATTGGTATTTAACCATGCTCCTTTGGATTTAATGTATGGAAATAAATACTGTACCTTTTGGGAGTCAGAACGGATCAGATTTGGTTTATACTTTGATCCATTTTTCAGCTCCAAAACGTATATTGCCGCATTCATTTATCCCTTTGTACTGTGAAAAGACATTTTCTTACATCCTTTCAGACTAACAATGATCCAGACAGGCAGGTATGCAGGCAGATGACAGATGGCAAAACTAATGTTGGCCTGAGCTAAGACAGATGCCTGTTCAGTTTCTTTTTTGTTTCATTTTGTAATAAATCATACCACCTTTCTCAACTAGATTGCCTAAATCTAAAAATGGCGGCAGAATGCCAAATCTTACCTACCCAACAGGTAGTCTCACTGCTGTTACTATGCAACAGTTTGCACCTGTTGAATATATAGAAGTAGATGTCAAAATCATGTATTTTAACAGAACAGGACAAAATCACTAAAATGGTTTGGTGCCCTGTTCCTTTGACCAGAGTCTAGTGAGATCATGGTCCATTTAAAAATGAAACATGGGAGGCCATACAGTGTATCAGCTCCGATCAATACTGCTGTGTGGACGGATATGACCCTCCTTTGACACCCATATTCTCCTAGGACCATTTAGGATGAGACCATGTGTGTGCTTGTTGGCTCAATAGCTAGTTTAGCTCTCCGTGTCTGCCAGTGTGTTTGTGTGTGTGTTTGTTTGTTTGTGTGTGGGTATGTGTGCATATGTGTGTGTGTGTGTGTGTGAACAGTCTTTCTTGGCACCATTAACATGCTATTGTGTTACAGGTGTGAAAACATGAAGGTAGGTGTGAATTGGTGTACAGAAGGTATGTCAGTGAGGAGCGCAAAGACAGAGGTGTGTGTAAAGCAAGTGGCGTAGTCTCTGTGTGCGCATGTACACATGTCACAGCTGTCATGCCTGAAGCAATTAAACACATTGATCTACTGCATAACCTTCTGTTCCTCCAATCCCACATACTGAGATAGAACACACACCTCTGCCCTCTCTGCAGTGTCACAGATATGCGCACATGAAACACTAAAAAAATGATTGACAGAGACGCAGAAATAGCAAAGATTTCACATGCACATACATCCAAAGCAACTCGATCTATTGCCTGTGTCAGGCAAGCGACTCAAACGTCTTCAGTAAGTCGGAATCCAAATAGATCCATGTAGAGAGGGGCTTGAAGAGACTGAGAGAGGGATGGAGGCGAGGAGGGGGGAGGGGTGACATAGCCAAAGTGGGGAAGAGAGAGAGAGAGAGAGAGAGAGAGAGAGATGGAGCGGGTGGAGATAATGAGAGGGGCCAGAGAACCTACAAATTGAAGGGAGCCATTCAGATTTTATCCAAATCCATCAAACTGGACAGGCCTGTTTATAGGTGGTGGGGGGGGGGGTCCGGTTTAGGATGCTGGTTGAAAAGAGGATGAAAGGAGGGATGGAGGGAAACAGGTGGGGGAGTGGTAGAGAGGCGGGTGGGACAAGGTGAGTGGGTGAGAGACATAAGGAAATGAAGGGAGAACCCATCAGAGGGGAAAATGCTCTGAACACCACTGCAGACCGAAGAAGAGGAGATAGAGAGATAATATAACAAACTAGACAGGGAGAGGTGAAAAAGAATCAAGAGGGGAAAAAAAAGGAGGAAGAGAAGGACGGACACTCACCCATTTCAGCAGGCTCTCCACAGGCGAGCACAATCCCTGCTCTGTGATCCCATCCTGGGGAAAGGCGCAGCGAGATCCTGGAGCTCCCTCCACTGAATACCAATGGGGCTGCTATTATCAGCTCGCTCACACACACACACACACACACACACACACACACTCACATACACACACACACCGGCACTGTGGAGGAAAAGGCATAAACACACAGAGTCAAGTCTGGGGTAGTTGTTTAAATCAGAGGAAAAAAAAAGCAGTCCCATGATGCAAACAGCATATCATAATAGAAGAGACATTGCAGCACAAGTGCATTTGCATTTTCTTCTCCCTCTTCTTATTTTCTCTCTTTTCACTTGGAAAAAAGCATCAGAGACAGTGAACAAGCCAGAGGCATCAATCCACACACACATATACACATGCTCATACACTGGCATTTGCAGCCTATACAAATACTTACTGAGCATATATTCAATCCTAGCGAGTCCCACAGTCTATTCTGGCTCACAGCTCCTCGGTTTCCAAGGGTGTTAGAGAAAAATGAGTTGTCCGCTATTTTTCCTTTCCCTCCCTGTGGGTTCTTCACAGCAGGATCTGATGCAGAGATTAAAGGATATGAAGGCAGACTCTTCGTCCTCCCTCTTTTCTCTCCTCATATACAGTGTACATCCAGTTTTTCTGTATCCATTTGTTGATTCAGGTCCAATCCGTCAGCCTGCCTATGGACTTCACTGTGATTCAGCGACACGCGATGGCAAACAGCATTTACTTAGTCACCCTCCCCTCTGTGTCTCACTGCTCTGTCTCTCCCCTTGCTCAATAGTATACCCATATCTCCTTGGCTTTCTCCAATCTATAAAGCTCTCCCTCTCTCTCCCTGTACCCTCCCACTCTCCCCCTCCCTCCCTCCTCCTTCCTAACACCCACTCCTTTACTCTCTCTCTCTCTCTCTCTCTCTCTCCCCATCTCCCTCCTAGGTATTTTTCTCAAAGATGAGAAAAATACCCCCTCCCCTTCTCTCTGTCAGTCTCTGCGATAAGCATTTGAAAAAGGGAGGAAGGCAAAAAAGTGGCCATGAAGAAAACACACACTATGTGAGACAGACACGCACACACACACACACACACACACACACACACACACACACACACATTCAACAGCAGAGAGAGAGGGAGAGGGAGTAATCATAGGGATGTGTTACATCCCCAGCCAGGGTAAACTACCCTGACAGAGTTGGACATGGCTACATGCTCAGGGTGACAAACACAATCACACCACCACGCGACTCGCCTCATGCCCTGTGACACACATCAAGCACCGTCACACATATAAACATATACGTATCTACACACACACACAGCAGAATCAGATATGAACACACATGTGGGCTCAAATACTGAGGCACTTATTGACATAATGTCACTGATATTCACAAACACAAGCGAGGGAAAGAGAGGTAAACACACACACACACACACACAACAAACTCAGGAATAAATCCAATCAGAACAGGAGGTTAGATCAAACAGGCATGCAGGCGTTTGCAATGGTGCAATGTAACTAAATACATTTAGTCAAGAACTGTACAATCCTGAGATGTATTTGTACTTTATCTGAGTATTTCCATTTTCTACTACGTAATTCTTCAATATCAACTGCATTTCAGATGGAAATGTTGTACTTTTTGCTCCAGAACATTTATTTGACAGCAATAGTCACTGGTTACTTTGTAGATTAAGATTAATCTTTTTAAGTTTATGCCATTACCGGACAGCCAACAACCAGAGATGACAGGAAATGAGGTGAGAGACGCAACAAAGGCCCTTGGCCAGACATGAACCAGGGTTGTTGCACTGAATGGTCACTGCACTAACCAACATAGCGCTTGAAAATGTGATCATTCTACAAGACATTATATATTTTATATATTTACTATACAAAAACATATAAAGTGGTTAAAATGATCTCTAATTTGATAAACCACAAAATCAAAATGATGTTTATACATTAATTGTTATATAGTATAAGTGAACTACAAAACTCTGCAAAGAGCCACTTTCACACTTTTCTTTACTATTTTAAGTACATTTTGCTGCTTGTACTTTCCTGGGCTGAGGTAAATGACTTAAACACTTCTTCCACCACTGGGCAAACACATGCACACATGTTTTACACTCACACATTGCTGAAAATCATCTCTTCTCTCACTGGAGCACCCTGAAATTACATGCGGGATTCCCTTGAATGGAGCTGATGCCCCTTCTCACTATTTATAATGTTAACTCATATGAGCCCACTGCGAGCAGACAGCAGTCTCCAGAGGAAGCCGTTCAAACTATATGATGTCACTGCTTAAACCCCCATATCCCACTTCTATCATGCAACGCTGGCTCATGCCCCCTAACGAGACTGGGAATTTGGTCTTATGATGCCTTTGTTCCTCTCCGGTGCTCTGGTCAGTCCAAGTAGCCTTTTCAACATAGATCATTTTTCTTAACCTTGCAGCCCTAATGCTCCCTTAGCATTTCAAGTCCTCTAAGGCTAGTAAACGCACCACAGTGTGTTGAATCATTGATTTTGTCACTCTGTGTATGAGGTGGTTCTTTAATCGCTAGTGACAACACTGTGGTGCCTTGCAGTTGTAGTAGTAAATTATGGTTTAAAACATTTTAAAACCAATACTGGTTTACAAGAGTGTCGTTGGATTTTAATTCAACAAAATTACAACTAAATCTGCCACACGTCTGCTACCAATTAATCCACACTGCTCCAGTCCAACCAAAAATCTTGTATATGAATGAGTGTATTGGGAATTATGGGCCTATTTGTGTCTCCCATACTGACTTCTACCCTCTAATTTGAGCCTTTGGATACAAAACTCTGGTTGTCCCTTAATCAAACAGGGAAGAAAATGTAGTGTGTGACATTGCTGAGCCATCTCCTTTGCTTTGATCGCAAACAGTCACCCCCCCTCACCCATTGCTTAATCATGTTTTCACCTATTCACATTGCATCTATGAAATTATGTACATCTCAAGACGTCTTTGTCCAGTGGGCGGACATTGCTGGAACACCTATTACTCACTCATGCTTGAGCCTATTAGACTACAGCTATGCCAGAGGTTCCCCTAGGCCATGGCTTTTTTCTTTCTGTGTGTGTGTGTGTGTGTGGATATCTGAAAATGACTGTGTCTGCATCCGACCAACTTGCAAATCCAAAATTCTTTATTTAGGCTCTGTGCATGTTAGGAGAATGTGTGTGTGTGTGTGTGTGTGTGTGTGTGAGACTTGGAGGGTTGAGAGTGCTGCATACCCAGCGTTACCCCTAGCTATGACCCACAGCTGCAGTTTTGAGGAAGTCAGGAGGAGACTCCGTGTGCTGTCTCTCCCATTCAATCACACACACTGACACATGCCCGCAGTCCTAGTATGTGTGTGTCTGTTGTCTAATTTACCTCTAGTCTAATTTACCCCTTTCTTGGTTTTCAGCACTACTGGATGACACTGAATCTCCTCTAGGAGAGTGACTGCCTGCATAATATACCTGTGTGTCTTTATGGATATACTAAACATATTGATAATCCAACATGCAAAAAAGCAGTATTTGAGTAATTTCATTTAATATTACTGACGATTTTGACCTCAGTGTGTCCACTGAAAATCTGTTGTCTCTCTGTTTCAGTCTCCCTCCTCTCTCTAAATATGCATTCAACAGCTGTCTCTCTCTCATCCCCATCCTACACCACTTTGCTCTTGACAAATTGATATGGAGCGCTTTTACATAACAACTATGTATCACACACACCCTCTAAATACAATCCACCGTACAAATGTAAACCTTATTTAGCCATAACACACACACCCTTTGCTGCAGGTGTTAAGAGCTCAGTGTTTGCAGTTGTGAATGTGTATTTGTAAGAACATTTGCTTACTTTTCTCTCAATAGAACACTAATGTGGCTTCCATGTTAACTATTGCTTGGAAAGCATGCAAAAAAAGGGAGGGGGGAGGGAGAGGAAGACAGAGGGAGGAGGGAGAATTGACATTCTGCCCAAGCACTGCGCTTTGCTCGTGGAATAATGATTAGCTCTTCAGTATTCTAGTCACATGTGGTTCACTATCAATGAGAGAGGGAGAGAGGAAGGAGGAAACATGAGGGAGGGGACAGAGAGGGAGGAGACAAGCTGAGGGAGGTGGGGGAGTGAAGAGGGAGGGAGAATGATGGGGGGTGGGGACATGGGAGAAGAAGAGCACACAGGGAGAAAGAGGGTGAAAAAGAGAGCAAGGGATGAAAAAGTGAGGGGTAATGGAGGACAAAACAGAGGAGTGTAGTATGACATAAGCAGTGGATGTAGGTGGTAGTATGCTGCAGTATGCTCACACGCACCTGCGCACACGCACACACACATGCACGCGCGCACAAACATAAATGCAAGCTGCATGGGTTCAATATGCACTTTATACAAACACAACAGTCAGACAAATTTGTAAAATAAAGATGAAGCTAGTGCAGGCAACGCTTCCATGCACAGAAACACTCTTGTGTACACTTGCATTCACACACACACACACACACACACACACACAGAAATACACCACGACATGCATGGAGACTACTTTGTCAAAGTCACAGCAGGTATAGCTACCTCAGCAAAGAGAGAGACAGAGGCTATGTCGCAGGGGGGACAAGAGAGACAGACAGAACAGGGCAGTAAGGATGAAAAAAGAAAGGAGAAAAAGAAAATAAGAGAAGGGCAGAGGGTGGAGAGGAAGCATGTGCAAGCATAAATATGTAATCACAAGGCATAGAAAATGATAAATGTATACCATTACTTAAATAGGTCAATCATACATTAATAACAATGATATGATAATAGTGTAGGGAAGACAGCTGTACCCGACTAAGTTTGCACAAGTGTGCTAACTTAGTCAAATACAAGGAGCTACATAATGTTTTTGTACGACTCCTGGCTCAGACTTTATTTTTTTTCGAGACAGATTATCAGAAGTGAAATGTTTATCCATTGAGACTGAAAATCTTAAACCACATTAATGCATGTAATTCACTCAAATGCCGCTTTTAGGGCTCAGCAAATAGGATGAATAACTTTAATAGATAACACACACTGACACACACACACACACACACATATATATATATATATATATATATATATATATATAGCATATGTAATAATCATAGCCTCAATTAAACCTGACTCTCTCCCTATATAAAAGAAAAAGCCTAACTTTTCTTGCAGGGATGTATGATGGGATACTGCACATACAGTGCTTTGACCTTAATATGATTTATGATATTCTCCTCCTCCTGTTGCAACACTTCCCTAAATGTTTTTAGGTGGTAAATTTTGTGACCTTTAATGGCTCTATGATAGTTTTGCTGTGATATTTATATTGCACTCTCATAAACATATACTGCAGCAGGCTATTACTTTAGCTCTTTGTTTAAGGACTGAGTAAATTCAGTTGCCTCTTGGTCACATCTAATTGAAACATGAGATGCTTAGGGCAAAATGTATTATTGTAGTATATAAGTACAGCAATTATTCCATTAGGAATGCTCATAAAGCACTTGAAGACATACATGCGTCACAGTAAAGATAACACAGTAGCATTGCAATTATAAAGAAAATGGTTCCACAGTTAAATTACGTCTTCTTTTTCCACCACACTGCAACTCTGTGCCAGCAAACATAAATTTACCACCATGTTACCCTGGAAACAAAGCTTAACCAAGCAGCTCCAACTTACCAAGGTGTCAATAAAAATGCCATCAACAGACCTTGTCTTTAATTCTTCTCTGGGGACCTGCTAGTTAGTGGGTTTACAGTGATTGTGTGGAAGTGTACTGTTGGTCTATATCTTTTTTTATTTCCAGTGATATGCTGTAATGTACCTCCAGAATATTGAAGCCTAGTTCTGATCTATGTATCCTTATGACAGATCACTATAGCAGTACTGTATGCCATGTATTAGCAGCCCATTTTGCAATTTAAGTTACTGTATTTAGGACAATTTACACTACATAATCCCAGCCAGGGATGTTAAGGGGTATTTGTATCCCAGGGGGCACAGGGAAAGATTGTGGAGTAATGTTAGACCCACTCATCTAAAAAAAAAAATGTAAAGTACAATTTGATTTAAAAATTCATTCATATAAAGTATATTGTCAGATTTAATGCCAATAAATCAAAGAGTGCGTGTGAAGTGTGTGAAAACTACCTGAGCAAGCAGAGAAGTTAGAAAGAAAGAGAACATTAGCTAAAAGTATTCAAAATGTGGATGAAATACTTAAACTAGTAGTCAAATGTTTGAAATAACTCAAAGTAATGTGTAAGTTGTTTAAATAGCATAAAGTGGTGGATAAAAGTTGAAATAAGACTGAAGTAATGGATTAATAGTTGAAATTGATGGTTAAAAATAATGGATAATTTGCTGACATTGCTAAAAGGAATTGATAAGTGATAAAATAAAAAGCTAAAAATGGATAACAAATAATAGTGAATTTCCAAAAACTATATTGGTTGATAAACAAGTAATGGATGCATACCATTAAAATCAATGGAAAATGGTAAAAATAGCTGAAGAAAACTGGGAAATGGTTGAATGATCAAAGGTTATGGATATTTGGTTAAAATTGTTAAAAGTAATAGATAAATGATTGAATTATTTTGCTAATGGATAAATATTTTAAAATTACAAAATAATAAAGTCATCTTACAAAAAAAGAAAACCCTCCAAATATTGCTGATGATTATCTGGAAGACACAAAAAAAAACTTCATGGCAACTTGTGATTGTTTTTAAGCCTTAATATCCACCACCATCCATAGCTACTCTGGGACTGTTCTTACCTGGAGGTATAAGCCAAAAACAGAGCTCCTGGTGTCCTCCACCTGCACGGGACACCGTGATGTCAGCAAGTTTACTGCTGTGAGAGCTGAATATGCATATTTCTTCCTAAAGGTTAGTGGGGTATTTTTAGTGTTTACATTATGAAAAAGGTGAGAATCAAAGGGATGCCCAGGGAGAGAGCAGCTCATGCATGTGCTCATCTCTCATTTTTTTTTCATTTGTAGCAAGGATATTCCTATATCTAATGGGTATTTTAGGCTTCATGAATCTGCATAATTGTCTATTTAATTTGCTTGTACTAAAAGATAAAACCTACTTTTCACAGCCAATTTCTACAGCCTATAAATTCCATGCATAATTTAAATACATATTTGCAAAAACCACAGCATATGCAAGCATATACAGTAGCTTATATTCATCTCAGCTATGTACATGCACGCAAGCATTTTTCCCCAAAGCTGTCCCTTGAAGCACACACACACACACACACACACACACACACACACACACACACACACACACAAAAACCCACTTCCCGAAGTCATTGACTAAATAGTTTGTCATTTTAACAACCAAACACGATTTTGAATCTAACACTGAACGACACACATAGTTATGTGTAGTAATAAAGTGTGGATTCACATTTTCATGATTTAATTTAGTTTTTGAAAAATTACCAGTCAGCTACATATTTCTGGAAATATTTCTAGTTTCATTCATTTTCTATACATCAAGCATCAGCTGAATTTATAAACTGACATTTATTGTAAATGCTTTATTTTCATTATTATCAACACTGCAGTTTCCTTGTCTATGGTTACATTACTTTTCAAAGATGTAATCACATTACAATTGCCGTATGTTCACTTTTGAAATAAAAGTAGCTGTAATGAACTGTACTTGTTCATCAATAGCAGTTACATTCTCTATTCAAATATTTACAGTTGCATATGTATTTTTTGCCGGATTGGTCTACACCAAACTCCAATTTGGTGTTTAACAAACAACTTATTTAATTTATCAGCTAACATCCTGGCACGATGATGTAAAAAAAAAAAAAAAAAAATCACACTCAAAGCCATAAGTCAAACTACAAACTCCGTAAAAATTTAAATTACATTTAAATCTGGTTTTCATGGCTCTGCATCAAAAACTATTTTTGTTTATCCATGCTCGCACGATACCCAGAAGAGAATACTAAAGCAAAACCACAAGGTTAAGTCTGAGCTGAGGAATGGACACGGGCAATAATTCGCTGTCCCCTGTACAGCAAAAAGACAATTATATTGCAGTCAGACTGACTCCCAGGAACATACAAGTCCAAGGATTTCACTGCCAGCATGAACAGTTCCATTATACATTTGTGCGTTTCTTGTGTTTTCGGTTTCAGTGTTAGGCTGCAGGTATGATAAACATCACTCTACCAGAATATCAGCTCTCAGGGTTTGCTTGGAAAGAAAAAAAAACATGTATTTATTGACTGGTTGCCTGTTGACTCTCTTGGAAAAGCAATGAAGACCAGGTAAATTCTTGGCATTGGTTTCTTTTTGCTCCTCAGGAGCACTCTATTTCCTGATACGCTTCTCACTCTGCAGAAATGCTGCCATTTGCCCATTTCAGTTCCCCACACAATCATCAGCATTTCTGCCTCCATGACATGAAAACAAACTAAGACTGAGTGCCTCTGCATATGTGTGGTTTCAAACCCCTGTCAGCAATCACTGGGTGGGAGACAGCCATAAACCGCGCTTTAGCAGCCTATAATGGGCTACTGCAGCGCTGGCAAAACTTATATCACATAATGCCTCTTCCCATTCAGACACAAATAGGATCATTATTTTTGTAACTGTATAGCAAGTGCTGGATAATTTCATTAAACCATTTGCTACTGCATAATGCTATAATTCAGCAAAATCATCATAAATCTTGCCATATCCCTGTTATTATTGTATTTAATTACAGCACAAAATCAATCAACATAATGTCCTACAAATTGATGGAACATTAGGGTTGATCTGTACACTCAATTCTACTTCATTCTGCCTTCCACTAACATTAACATGTAGGTGACAGCTAAACGAAGCGGCTTGAGAAGTTGTACGCTGACTGGCACTGAGTGGGTCTCTATATTTTTCAGACCTCATATTGTTTGTCAAAAAGGCAAAAGTGGCAATTTACAGCAGGACCTATGAAGTCAATTTCATCTGATGAGAGGGGAGCAACTCCCTCATGTCATCCACCTTATAAAATGATGGACGCTTGCAGATGTGATAGCTGAAGCGTTTTATTATAAGAAAGCAGAAGACATTTCATTGGCCCCCACTGGTCTCCCCCTAATAAACATAGGTTGTAAACACAGGTCTTCATATAACCGAGGGCCAATTTTTTGACCTGTTTTTTTTTTTTTTTTTTTTTAACCAGTTTGAAAGACTCATTTTAGATACTCTGTGTTCTCCTGAGCATTTCATCTATGTATCCGTGTTTAATTCATTATTTTTACACAGTTTCAACAATGATATTAAACTGCTTAAGGAAAGTTGTTATAGTATTACATCACAGGATGGGGCTTTTGTTTAAACTGGCTCACAAACCTATTCATCTATAAATCTATAAGGTAGTAACTGCATATCCTTCAAATATCAAACTTGTCACTCCAGCACGTAGCTATATATCTTGTCAACTAATCTTTCACTCTTTCTCTACCATGATGTCTTTTCCAAAGTAGTTTCTAAACTGCCTTCATACGGTTTCCTCCACAATAAACTCAATGGTATGCTGTGGTGACTGGCTCGTCTCCACCATGGTGATTTCATTTCCTTCCATGGTGATAGTGGGAACAGTAATGGCCTGAGTTCCTAGAACAGAGGATGGCAGGATGACGACTTGTGAGGCTCCCTCCATGCCACTGAACTGATCAGATGGGATCATGACTGTCTCAGTACCTCCTTCGGCCCCCTGCAGTACATAGATCGTCTGTACTGAGCCAGAGTCAACCTCCCCTGTGGTGGCCAGAGAGGAAAGCACCTTGGCCCCCTCTAGCACCTTCTGGACCTGGGCAGCCTCGGCTGCTTGTACCACCTGCTCAGCGGTTTCCAAAGGCAGGTCTCCATGTAGCCGGATGTGTTTATCCAGGTTCGAGCGAGAGCGGAAGGCGGCAGGGCAGTGCGGACAGGGGTATGGCTTCTCACCACTGTGGGTGCGAGCGTGCTCAGTGAGACGGGCAGCCACACTGAAACTCTTGCCGCAAATCCAGCAGCAGAAAGGCCGCAGGCCACTGTGGATGCGCTCATGGTCCTGCAGATGGGGTAGCTGGCGAAAACGCTTGCCACATGTGGTGCACTAGGGGAGAAATGAAGGAGAATGAGTAAGTGGAAGAGGGAAAAGTGCATAAAATGTGAGAAATATAAGAGGGTGGCAGGAAAGTACTGTTATGTTCACAACGGTGCCAGTGCTAAAACTCGACTGCAATTAATATTTTCTGAGACCTCGCTTTATATTTTTCTGCAGCTGCAGCACTTCTGGCTGGGAGGAAGAACAGAGAGAACAGGGTGTGGGGGAAGACAGAGGGGGAGAGACAGATAGAAAACCAATAAAACTGACATAAGTGTTTGGCAGTTTATCTGCCGATGATTTTCACGCAGTTAATCAATTAATTCCTCGTCTATAATTCATCAGAAAATGATTAAAAATGTCCGTTACAATATCCTAGAGATTAAAGTAATGTCTTCAAATGTTTTGTCTGACCAGTAGTCCAAAGCTCAAAATTATACATATTTAGTTTATACTGTCAGACTGAGAAAACCAACAAAAACGTACATTTATAAAGCTTGAACCAGAGAATTTCGTTGATGAATGACTCAAACAGTTGATTATTATAATACTGTGTTGATCAACCAATCAATCAACAGGAGACAACTGAACCAGTTATACCTTTCCTGCTGCCCTAACATTTGCTCTCAGTTTTCTCCCACCTGAGTGCAGATGACGAATTAAAACTACATACCTGAATAAACCTAAAGCAAAAAAAAAGAACGTCTTTGTTGTGGTTTTAGTCTGGTTCCCACTGGAAATACTCAGTACAGTGAGTGAAACTGTAAACGCTGCTGTCAGTTTAGCAGTTCCAGTATCTCTGTGTAATATACTCCTAATAAAATTACCATCCCTGTTGAGATTGCAATTTATATACTCAGCAAATATAGTTGTTCCTTCAGGAATGCAAAGTGCATTTGATTTAAATTAAAATTCATCTCTATACGTGCCACTGTTTGAGGACCCATGCTCCTTGAACCTCAATCTTCAGCATGCCTGATAGATACGGCTTAAAGCAAACACACAAACATTAAATCAATTTCTACACTCCAATGTGCTGTGATGGGCTTGGGTGGGTCTGTAGTTGATGTCCTGCCTCATCACCAGAGCAGCAGACAGAGAGGGAGAGAGTCCAAGAATAGTAACAGGCACAGAGGGGATCTGACAGGCCCTAACTCAGTCCTGCCATTAATCACAGGTACACAGGGAGGGAGGAAACACCTGCAAGACACACTCCATGAATGGCCATGGTCTGGAACCACAGAGCTGGCCAGAGCTATGAACAGGTGTGATCATGCGGGGTGAGGCAGTGCTGGATTTCAATTTGAAATAAAATTGTTTAAGTGTTTGAAAGTCTTGTGTAAAAAGGACAAAATATTATGATTCAGAGGGCTGAGAGAAAATCTCTGCTTATGCAAGCACACACGCACACACACACACACACAATCCCCCTTTCTTACCTCAAAGGGCCTCTCATCAGTATGTGTCCTCATGTGAACACGGAAAGTGGAATTGTAGGCAAACTCCTTGTGGCAAATCTGACAGCGGAAGCGGGGTCGGTTTTTGGACTTGCTGAGTGTTCCCTGGAAATGCGCCAGCACATGCTCCTCCAGGGCACTGTTACAGGTAAATCGGCGGCGGCAAGGCCTCACTGGGCATTTGAGAGGTGTCTGGCCAGTGTGGGACAACCGATGGAGGTCGAGGCCCTCCTGGGTCATGCAACGGTGGCCACATAGGTCACACTCAATCTGTAGGTGGAATGTAGACATAAAAGAAAAAGAAGAGGGGGGGCAGACAAACAGAAAAATAAGGATATGCAGAATGAGGTGTGGGTATTAATGAAATGAGAAAAGGCTTGAGTCTTTATGGTATAACTGTGACTTTTGTTAGAGGTCACCCTCTTCTCTCTATCATTACCACGTGGTCTCAAATTTAAGCTACTCAAATAAAGGCAAAAGGCTAAAATAATTTTAAACAGAAATAAGGTTTATAAAGAAATTGAAATGTTGTCATTCACCTAAGAATGGCTGTAAAGTCTCACTCTATACATCTGACATGGAAAAAACATTACAAGGATTATCTTTTCTCCTTACCTGTCCAGTGCTGCGTCCCCGGCCCTGACCCCGTCCACGGCCAGCGTTCTTCTCTTCCTCTGTAGTAGGACAACGCTGCAGGTGGATTTCCAGCACTGACTGGTTCACAAACTGGGATGAACAGTGAGGACACGTCGCTGGCTGCTTGTCTGTAATGAAGCAGTATCAGGTTTTAGACAGGCGGTCATACTCTCTCTTTGTACTACAAGCATCTATAGTGCAATGCTAATATCTGATGGCTGATTTGAGCATGCTGATTGCTAGATTTTATGCCTATAATCCTGCAGTGACAGGGAAGTACATACAGAAATGCAGGTGGTGGGCATCTGTGCCCAAAAATTCAGATGCACCCGGTTGTTTAATGTCAACAACCATTTAAAAGGTTATCACTTTGTATAATGGTCGCTTAATTATATGAACACATGGGGAGAATTGAACCTATAAAATGTACGACACAAGAATTTGAACTTATTTTGTAATCGGTGATTAAACAATAGCTCTTTTTTCACAAATTAAGTCAGTCAGTCAGTCAAGCATGTATGTAAATAATAAAATTAATGATTCCGTTTCAAGGTATTGTTCATGCCAGCAATTGTCACACAGTCATAGTTTTCTGGGCACTTGAATAGATCAAAGCCATTGTTATTGTCATCAGTAACACCTCCTCTTTTACTAAAAGTGTGACTGCTCAAAATGTCTGTTGTGAAACAGGTCTATTGGCCAATCAAGTGATTGGTCCATCAAGAGAACACTGATCAAACAATTTTGATAAATCACTTAAATGATGAAATATGTGCCAAACATTTGCTGGTTATGGTTTTTCAAATGTGATGATTGGCTGCTTTTCTCTGTTTTATAGAATAATGAATGGATTATATTTGGTCAGTTAAAATATGACTTCTGGAGACGTCACCTCGGGCTCTGTAACTGTAACTGTAATTTTTTTTCACATTTTATTGAGAAATAAATTTATCAACACAATCACTGACAGATTGATCAATTATTTGTAGATCCAAAAATAACTGTTATCTTCATTATCAACTGATCTGGCCGGTCACACACTCTTAACTGATTAGTCATTTGGTCTATGACTAAATGTCAGAAAATAATAAAAATTGCAATAACCTAGAGTTCAGTGTAGCATATGCAAATTGTTTTTTTTAATCCAACCAACATTCCAAAACCTAAAACTATTAATCATACAGTGCCATAATACTGAAAAAAAGAAACAATCCTCACAACTAGGAACCCAGAACCAGTGTTGTGTGAAAGGTTGGGCATTTTTGCTTGAAACTGATTTGAGTTATTGATCAATTGTCAAAGTTGTGGCAAACTAATTTTCTCTCAAACATCTAATCAGTTTATCCATTCATCATTTCAGCTCTGATCATCTGGTGGCCTAGTTTTATTTTGGCAAAGCAAACCACACTCTCACATGGGTTGCTCTTGAAAACCTGGCTGGGAAATTGCTGACACACGGATGGTTCATCAGTTTGTTCATAGGTCGTCATGCCAACATCTTGCAATCTGCTAACCATCTGTAGTGTCTATCCCAGTGGGGGCGTTCCACTCTCCTCCTCCATTGGGACCGTCTAATTAAACCTTTAATAAGGACAATCTCAGCCTATGGCCCTGGACTGATCAATGGATCAATCTCTCCAATCATCTCTCTCAGAGGAGCCATGTACCTCTGACCCCTGACGCACGCTGACTCTTCAAGCTTAACTAATGAGGTTGCCGTGCCAACGCACCTCTGATTAAGATTAAGTGTCAACATGTTAACCCAATTCATTTGCCTCCACCTTCCTCCTCTATTCCACATGGGAGGAAGATCAATGAAAAGTCATTGACCTAATGCATCCGAGGAACAATACACATATAACATGGATATATGTTTGTAAATAAACAAGATAGGCCACCCACCCCAGCTGATGGAGATATTTATCGCCAACTTTGCATTAATCAATAGTAATCCACTGCATGTTGTACTGATAAGAACATCATATCGAATTAGTTCCCATTACAATGAGGCACATGGACTTGCATCAGATATCTTGATATGTTCATCACAATCTGTAATCCTCTCGAATTCAATCATACTTTCTCACAGATGGAAACATTGATCAAAGACAGAAGACAAATTGTCACATAGACAAAGGATATAGGACTTAAAAAGGGGTTTAAAAAAAGAGAGATTTAATGACAAAAAAACACTCTGGCCTAGATGGTTGTTCTATATCATTTTGTCATTTCTGCTATCTTCAGGTTGTTCCTGCTTACCATACAAGTAAGGGATAATGAAAGATGTATGTCAGACTGAGCCCTGCACTCTCACCTTGATGAGTGAGCGAGTGCAGATCAAGGTCTTTCCTGCGTTTGAAGGCCTCTCCACACTCTGGGCAAGGAAATGGGTGGCTTGTGTGGAGCAGTCTATTTAAACAAGCAAAAAAACATTTCCAAGCAACTGCACAAACACACAAACATACAATAATCATATACATTTAACTTAAGATATTGGGACCTAGGTATAATTATTTTATTAAGACTTAAAATGTCTGTGTTTAAAGACATATAGTAAACGTTAATAAAAGAGGTGGAAAAAAAAAAGTCAGGTTTTGATTTTAAGCTGCCACCCTATGTGTGACTCATAAGAGGACTGCCAGCAAGTGTGTGCTTAGTTGTGCTTCGGGTTAAATAAGAGGAATTAGCTGAGCGTATAACGGCTGGAGATAAAAGAACAGCGGTAAACTGGCAGGAGTCAGAGTTACAACATGAAAGACTATATTTATCCATTGCATAACATTACGCCGGAATATAGCCTTAGGAAGGAGAGAAGTGTTAGGGTGCATTCACCTAATGCTGTATCAAGCTTGCTTTCACACCACAGAAAAAAGAAAACACTGGTTCTTTGGGCAGTTTCTCATGATCATAACAAACACAAATGATGTTGAAGTTTTAAAAACTCGCTTCACTAAATATTGCATACATACAAATATGTGTATACCTAACAGGTATTATTAATAGCAAAAGTAGTTAAACACAAAAGTCACTTAGATTAAAAACAAGTGGTTAGAGGTGATCTGCAAGGACCTCACAAGGCCTGTATAAGAGTCCAGGCTGTTTCTACGCCCTGTTAAATAGATAATAGAAATCAATATTTCAGGGACAGCTGACCCTGAGATAGCTGGGAGAATTAAAATTTCAGTCAGGGTCACATCTCCTTCTAGCCAAATATTCTTTAATGAGTAGGGGTGATGCTCTTTGTACAGTTTTAGTAGCTCGGTAGGTATACACGGCACAGCACTAGTACTACATGTGGGTATATATTGATTAGAGCTAAAATGATTAGTTAATCAATTCATGGTTTTGGCTACTCAAATGACAAAATGCTGCTTTTGCTCATCATCTATGATATGAAACTGAATCTTTGTTTTTGTTTATTTCATATAACTTCATTCTTAACCTTGGTAATAAACAAAACAATATTAACTCAAGGTCTTCCTCAGCAGATTAACAACATATGAGCAAACTCATCCGCTCATTAAGGCTGTGAAATACTGTTGAAAGCTCTGGAAAGGAGCCTGAAAGTGGACCTTACTATAACATTATTTTGTCAAAATTAAATATTTATTGGGTTTCTTTTTTTTTTTTTTTTTTTTAAACAAAACAACCAATTATAAGGATATCTTGTGGCATCTTGAAATGTGCATTTCTCTCTATTTACTGACATTTTATAGACCAAAAAATTCATCAAAATATAATGGGCAAAATAACTGATAAGCAATATTACTTATTTCCAATGGTATTTAAGGGTGAAACCTTTACTCGGATCATTGTCCTAGTGGTAAAAATATAGGCTATACAATTTCCAAACTTTAAAAGCTAAGGTCAGTGCCTTTCACTTATATTTTATTTCACAAAAAATCTGTTATAGCCAAAATCAATAAAATACAACATACACGCAGTATATCCTCTCCCCTCGCTTAACCAGGTAGGACAGGACCAGGCCCTTCTTCCATCCTGGGTTGTTATCATTATCATCTTAATTTACTGGGCCTCTGACTGTCAATCATATGTGGCTGAGGCTCAAGGGCACCCAGACATCTCAGTTAGTGTGTGCTACGCAGCTTAAAGGTCTTGCTGAGTAGTCGGACACGGCTCAGCTGATACTGTTCCTTGCAAGGGTGGGTTATCTAAATCCTGCCTTCGGTTCTGTTTGGAACCGTAATTCTAATGTATTTACACAACAAAAAGGATTTGGAAGTAAATATTGACAATCATTTGACATGTTTTTCAAACTTTCTACCTATACTTTTACAACTAAAAAGATGCAAAAGGTGAAAGAAAAAACAAAAAGTGTTGTTACTTGTGATGATTAAGCTGATCCTCCGTGTTGAACCGTGAGGGGCAGTGAGGACACGGGAAGAGATGAGCAGCTCCCTCATTGTCCAAAGTGCACACCTGCATTGAGGGACATGAAAGTCAAGGTCAATGGAAAAATTGAAAATGAAAAAAAAAAAAAAAACCCAAACAAACAAAAAAACAAAAAACAGCCAAAAAAAACCCAACAGTTGACATTCAAGTAAATCTCTCAGAAACATTTTTAAATTCCATATATGAGATTATAGAATGGAAGGCATCAATTTAAGAACAATTTAGAAAATAAGCAGAAAATAGAAGAAAGCAAACCGGTTTTCGTCCGCGTTTGCGCCGAGGCTGTGTTGATGTGTGAATGCGTTGGTGTCTCTTCAGGGTAGCTGCCTGGGAGAAGTTTTTGCCACAAATATCACAGCTGAAGGGCTTGTTGCCTGTGTGGCTCATGCTATGGCGCAGTAGGCTCTGGGAGTTAGTAAAGGACTTTGTGCACACCTTCACGAAAACAATAATAAGGATTAGAGCAGAAAATATTTTTCAAACAGTTTAAAGCACTTAATAAATGAATAAAGTTGTGTCCGACTAAATTTGATCAAATTATAATTTTCAAAGCAATTTCCCATGTGCGGAGACACTGGAGAATCTGTCAAATATAATGAGGTTGGAGGTTAAAATTTTGTCTGCCTCCCCTTCAAAGCATTACATCATCTTGTCGATGTCAACAGAACAACAGAAATGACAGTTACATCAAAGCAAATTATCTCTCAGACTCAGAAAGGAAACATTTTGATTAAATTTTGATCGGCACCTTGCATGTGAAGAGCTTTTCTCCAGTGTGGCTGTACACATGGGTGCGGAGGAAGACGCGTCGGGTGAAGGTTTTGCCACAGTAAGGGCAAACATGGGGTAATGGTGTGCGGGCCCAGTCTTGCAGCAGCTTAGCAGGTGGAGGATGGTTGGTGTTGTCTATGTCTGCTGCAGTGCTGCCCTCCGTTTCCTCTTTGGTGCCTGGACCCTTGTTTCCTAACACCAAAAAAAAAAACGGTCAATTAAAACCAAAAACACCCTATCTTTTTTGTCCCTAAATGGGATTTAAAACAATTAACTCCACTTACCTTTGAGTGCATTACCAATGCTCAGGATCCTGAAAGAGGGCTTGCTTTTCTTAGGAAGGGGCGATCCTGAATCACTGGTGGAGGCAGGCGGGGAAAGCAGCCGCTTTGAGCTCTGTTGGGTATCTGGAGGATTAGTGGTGGCTGTTTCATCACCAGTTTCAGCTTCATCCACCACCTCTGTCTCAGATGTGAAGAGGTGCTCCCGGCGATGGTACAAGTACTGGGTAGTGTTCATGAAGTTAATGTCACAATGGGAGCAACTGTGTAGTGGCTCTGTCAAACCATGCTTCTGCTTACGATGGGCAACCAGTCCGTCTTCATCACTGAAGCTCTGCCCACACTGGGTGCACATAAACAAATCAGGCTGTGTGAAAGTGGAGGTGATGCCTGTAGTTGAAGGAGTGGCATCCTGCCCCTGCTCATCAGTCCCATTGCTCTGAGTACAAACATCCTCTGATGGTGTGGCTTCAGGAACCACTTCTACCTTTTCTTCACCTTTCTGTCTGTGTTGCTTGCGGTGGTAAAGAAAGAGCGTAGTGTTTAGAAAACTTTCCCCACACACAGAGCAGCGGTGCAGAGCTTCCTCAAAGCCATGTTGGGTCTTGCGGTGGGCCACTAATTCAGACACCAGGCCAAAGCATGAGCCACAGTCCACACAAAGGAGCACTGGTTCAGGCTTAGGCTTTTTGTTTGCCCCTCTCTTCTTGGGAGACGAATCCTCTGGATTAGGGGTCAAAGAGGCTGTCTCAGAAACAGGAGGATCAGAGCACTGAGCTGTAGAGGTCTCTGTAAACTGCTCCCCCTCTTCCTCTGCAACAGGTTTCTCAACAGGTTCTGGCTTAAGAATAATGCTACTTTCACTCGTCGAGAGAGAAGCATCATCTGGATTTAAAACTGAAGTGGAGCTCTGAGCTAAGGAGGTCTCTGCCTCAGGTTGTGAATCAGGTTGTGACTTGCTCCCAGAGGCAGACTGCTGACATGTCTCTTCTTTACGGTGTTGCTGCCAAAGGTCCAGACTCTTGAAAAGTTCATCACAGTCCCCACACTGGTAGAGGATTCTGGGCTGGTCTGATGAAAGCTTTGAACTGACTGTTGCCTGGTTGAGTGCACTATTATCAAGCTGGACAGAGGACTGTCCTGCTTGGATTTGAATCTGTGGAACTGCAACTGTCCTTGATATATTTATTACCTTTTGCTGCAAAAACATACGAGGAAAAAAAAAAAAAGATTACTTTCAATGTTTCACTTGTTCTTTGTGTTTCTGTGTACAAATAACATGACTCTTTAATACTCAAAAAACTGTTTCAAGTCAGTGCAACCTGGAGTGTTTTTTCTTTAATTTTATCCTGTCTGGCAGATGAGGAATGAGAATTCAGTGTTGGGTAATGAGGTCAATTAGAGCAGTGTGTGTTCAGAGCCAAGGTTCCTCTGAGAGCTCCAGCCTGCCAAGATAAGGCCTCAGCATGGACGATAACTATCAAAGGTTGAATGGGTCATTCCACAGGGTTTTACATTTGTTCCTTCTGTCCATTCACATGATAAAAACAAAACATCAAGGTCAGGGTTAAAGACGTCTGAATCTGCTTAATCACAACAGTTAACACGAAGTTATCCTTGAAGCGGTAGAAAACTGAAATGAGTACTTCAAAGTCTTTAAATCATTGTATAAACCTGCAGTACATCCCACGTAGATTTGACTTGGGAGGGCCAGCCAGGTATATTAAAAAGGGGGACCAAATTATATTTGACAACCCATTTAGCATTTTTGATTTTACCACTACAACCCTAAATTTCTTGCAAACAAGGGCCTTTTTTTAAATTAAAAAGGTAGTACAGAATATAACTGACACTAACCCTAACCCAGTTCTAAAACATGTTCTGACTAACTGCTCACTCAAGCCCTTAATGGAAGCAGAAAAGCAAAAACGGTGAACATCAGGATTTATGTTTTTAACTCACCAGGAATGTAACAATGTTTTTTACTCTTTTGTACTACAGCTCAACAGAGTGGAGACCTGTCATCTTACATGCAGACAGAATGGGTCTTTTGTACGATCTAGCAGTGTACAATATAACATGTATTTGAATTAAAATAATCCTTTTAAAACTGTGCAAGAAAAACCTTGAAAAATGGAAGGTATGTAGTCTATGAGTTTTTTCATAGAGCTTCTTCTCAATGTCTTTCTCCTTCACAGTCCTCAAAGAAAACATCACGATCTCATCCCCATTAACCTTAATATTATAAAATTATCGTATTATTGATGTTTATTTGTAATGTCTTCTTTATGTTTATGTCAGAGGTCATTCATTTCATCATAATACTGACTTTTACATTTTAATCTTAGAAATAAGCCTAATATTACAAAAACAAAATACCCTACCATTGGTAGGTATATACTACCAAAAAATACAGGTCTCAAAAAGTGTTAGTCTCCTTTAAAAAAAAAAAAAAAAAAAATTGACCTATTTGATTATTGATTAGTACTAAATGAGTAAAAACTTCTGTGCATAGTTCGGACAAAATATAGCTTCAGGACAACACAAAATTATGTCTCAACAGTGTATACTTAATCGGTGTTGAGCTCCAGTAGAGGATGATACCTCAAACAAAACCACATTCAAATGCAGTGAATGGAACAAACAAGTGAGAAGACAAGGCTTCCTGCAAGCTTTGTCTGCACTGCCCATTTAGCAACATGGTACAAATGGATATGGTACAAATTTAATCCCAAGTAAAGCTATGATTTGTTACAATTTTTAAAACTAAGAAAACTGAAGGATTTAAGCTTTAAAGCAGCTACTTTACTGAATCTGATTACTCAAATACACAATCATTATTGAAGTGCTTTCTAATGGTGCCAAACTGTATATGAAGTGCTTATTTTTAATATACAGAAAAGGAAGTTTGCAGATATGCCAGTTCAGTCACACTCGAATCCAAAAAGGAAATGAAGGGGTGAATTTGCGTAGTCAGAGCCATGTGCACCTCTGATGAACCAAATTCAGCTTGTTTTGCGGATATTTTTTTGGAAGACACATCTATAACATTCTCCTCTAATGCTTGCTCTTCTCACTTTCAGATACAGGAGAAAAAAATTCAATCACTCATCGGAGTAATGAATACAGACGTGTTAAAAGGGCACTCTGAATCCATTTGCAACATAAAAAGCCATTGTTTTCTATCAATGCCACATAATGTACATAGTGATTATAATACTCTAGCTAATGAAGTGGGGTTGCTTGCAATAAACCATCTTATTGCAAAGAAGAGGCCAGGAAGCCATAGGGTATGCAGGCTTTATAGTGTTTCTCCAGCTGATTCATCTATGAGAAGGCCAATGAGCGATACATCAGGAGAAAGGGTGGCAAGGCACTGACTGATGCATTTCTCATGCTTCTCTTCCCGCTGGCGACTCAGGAATCAGCAATCTGTCTGTTATGAGTGAGGCTGTATTTATAGACGTGTGTTGGAGACTGTAAGGATGGAAGTATGGGCACAAGCTCAGATGGCCATGCCCTACTGCTAAATGAGGGCCAATGAATGCTTTTAACCCTGAGGGCTTTCTGAAGCTGTCTTAAGAAAAAGAGAAAGAAAGAGCCAGTTGCACCAAGAATAAGCTCAATATGTTAAAGTTTAAAAGAGTAACTCGTCTCATTATACAACTTTCAAACTCTGCAATCCAGATAACATGTTCATAGATCTAAGCATTTTGATGAAGTGCATCCCAAAAGAATATATTACAAACAGGATACACATTGTAAAAAAAACAAAACAAAACAAAACAAAACACTGAACATAATGCATGAAGAAGCATACATTCTATACATAGATAGAATGTGCAGAACAATTTCCAGTTGTAGACGTCAGACAAAGAAGCAAACGAGTAACCTCTTCACACAAAGACAAAAATTATTTATTCCATTCTCATGAATACATGAGAATGGAATAAATAATTTGAGATGTTAAATATTACTGAAGCATGAAGAACATTCCGTTGATTCATCTGGCCTTGCTGGATACCATGTAAATGTGGCATCCCCGACATCAGTCTGGCGACTTTCCGATTAAGCAGCTAATATGGTTGATTTTAAAAAAAATCTTGTATACACAGGAATTTTCAGAACAGAGTTCAACCAACACTTCTGATATATATATATGATAGATGCCAGGTCAGATCTTTTTCAAAATATAAAACATGTCTTGTCACATATTCTGAACTATAAAGCCTGATTTAAAAAGCCCAACACTCTATAATCCATAATCAATCCACTTTTAGCAGTGCCCCAGTTGTGCTTGTTCCACCTGTCTGCCTCACTAGTGGCTCATTACTCTGATAAATAATGTATTAATGTGTTATTTTGCCATTAGGCTAGACAGAAAGCAGGTCCAGGTAGCACTTAAGTACTGAGAAAAAAAACTATTAAATAATTAGGCCTTGTTACACATCCACTGTCAAGTTATCAGGGTAAACATTACAGATGAGTTAATAACTGTTTGTCTTTATATGTTTATACTAAAGTTTTGTATGTACATGCACATGTTGTGGTGCAAATTGAAAAGGGGAATCCAGTCAAACTAAATATTTTTAAATGTATTAATGACTGTGAAATTCCTTATAATTTTGCTATGATGATTGTTTTTCTTTTAGATAATTTAAGAAACTCATGCCTGTTTATCCAACTCAACTAGATTCTGTCAATACACTTTCAAAGCATGTGACAGTTGCCTGGCCCATTTATGTTTTGCCAGATTTCTCTTTAAAAGGAGATTTTAATCTGAACGAGATAAAGGAAAATTTAAAACAAGAAAGTGATATGTGTCAAGTAACAATTACACCATACCTATTTAGGATAACTATCTTACCCAATAAAAGACTTACTGGTTATTCTTTGGTTAAAAATATGATGTCAGCTCACACCATTATTCAGTAAATCATTACAAACAACTCAAGTGTTCTGGTGAGTGCTCTGATGAAGGTCACTATTGCTATGATGATAAGCAGCGCATTGAAAATTTATGACAAAATTTATACTTCAATGTATTCTCCAGATATGATTCTGAGGCTTTTTTTGCAATCACACAGCTTGCCATTTCAGGAGCCACTATAACAATATTGTTGTTTTTTCGCTTCTATTCTTGGACTCAAACCACCCAGGCACAATCACATGATAAAATGGGGGAAATTGCTCAATGTATTTACCTGAGTCTGTAGTACTGGAACAGTGATAGGGGTGGTTCCTGATGTGTCTGACTGTTCATCCTCAGCAGTACATGTCAACTGGTGCTTGAGTACCTCTTCCAGAGTATTGAACTCCTGGTAGCAGGGGAAGCACATGTACACTGAGGAACTCTCCATGACTGCCTGGGGATTAGGATTCAAAAACATTTCATAAAAAAGGCAGCAATGCAAATCTGATTTAGATAAAAGATGCAATAGTTCACATAACTAGACATGCTTCGAATATGAACTTAATATCGCAACATGAGCCTTATGAAGATGCCTACCCACCAGTGCATTACATGTGAAGTTAGGTTGTGAACATTGCCCTCTTCTGATGAAAGGAAGTGCCTGCATATATTATCGGGCAACAGCTTGGGCTCAAGTGCCAGGAGGCCAACTCTGGGGTTGCCAAGATGACTCACCATTCACTGAGCCTGGACTAATTGTTATTTTTTAGCTCATGCTGCTGGCTAATGTATATTACAATCAAAAACACAATCTCTGCAGTCTTAACCACTCACTGGATACCAATCAGATCACATACTTCAACAGCAAAGCCGTACTAGAAACCTGCCTAAAAGGCACACAGCAACTTTGAAAGACATCAATGTGACATACCTTTCAGTTTATAATTGTTATTGGCAGAAAAGACTGTATATTAAAAGGATAAAGACAGTGATATTCAATATTTTTCTTGATGCTTAGAAATTAAAAAAAAAAAAAAAACAACCAAATTTGCTATGTTAGTAGCATAGTTGTCTCTTAATCCTTTTACCTTCTCCAGCCTGTCTGCGGCATCCTGCACCAAGCTTATTTGTTTACGCTTAAGATAAATCTTTGAAATGGGGCACCAACATATAGATTCATTTCGAAAAGGTACGTCACCCCCCCCCCAAAAAAAACCAACAAATATCCTAAAACCGCTGACCACTGTAAGTTTTAGCAAATGTCATTAAAATTGAAACAAATGGTTTATTTACTTATTTGCTGCAGATGTGATTTAGTGAATTGAAATCAGGAAGATGTGTGTGGGCTCATCTCAAAAAAATTCAGTATCCACACTCATTGTAATGAAGTACAGTACACGTCAATCAGTGAAACAGTGTGTAATTTACAAGTTTTTGCAGAAAAATCAACATCTATGACACATTGGAAAAAGCTTTATCAGTCATTTCCTACAAAGACAATACTTCAATTCATTTTTGGCTGCAACCAACAAATACTTTTATTGTTTATATATCTCCCGTTTTTGTTTTGTCTATAAAATCCCGGAAATTGGTGAAAAAAAAATAGCTGTTTGGCTGTAATTTCCCACTGACAAAAGGTAAAATTTTCAACTGTCTTATTTTTTCTTACCAGAACCCAAAGATATTAAGTGTACTATCATTTGCTGAAACAATCCAAAACTCCTGGTGTGAACGCATCTGATTTTAGCAGGAAAAAGCCTTTTAGCATTTAGCCAGCTTGATATAAACATAGCCGAAAGTCTCTTCCACTGCCGGTGTGTTCTGAAGAAGAATGTACGTTGTCGCACATTAATCTTTCTAGCTCCAATGGATTAAAATAGAGGCTCTGCTTAATGTTTACCAGTTTCCATAATGAATAGTAATACTGAGGTCCATTGATGAGGTTTTGTTTTCCTCTCCTTCACTTTCATTCACACAAACCAGAGTTGACTGAACTAAACGTAAATCAGCAGTTATGTCTGTTATGAGTCTCCCATCGCAAGTTTACTCAACCTAAGAGTTGTGAGACCCACTGTCTCACTTGTCTGGGGAAATAATGACACTGCAATGTGTAGTACGGGTCAGCTGGAGACGACCACCCCTATTCCCAATGAAGTTAATGCGGCTACGGTCTTTATCTGTTTGTACCCATTTAACCTGCAAGCAGAACACCAGCAGTAATTTCTGTTCCTTCAGTTGGTCTTTATTAGTGAGCAGGTGGACGTAACATTTCTCCAATCGCCATGACTGTTAATCAGTGACATGCATAATGGTGGATGACCTGACGCTAGCCAGTGCTTATGAATGTTCACTGCAGGGGCAATGTCAGCGGGACGCTGACTCACAAATGGACCGGTGTCTTTACAGTTCATGCAGTCACCGGCTATTACCTTATGTCAGTACCTCTGACCCTTTCGCCCGGGGTCTAACCCGGGCTAGAATGAACGACAGGTCCCGCAGCTAGCGATTAGCAGCTGTATTATCTCTGACCAGAACAGTGTCGCTAACATATACGGATAGCCATCTTTCTAGCAACAAAGCTAGCGTGTCCGCGGCGTGGTGACTAGCCCCCTCGCTAGCTCGGAAGGCTAATAAAACGGCTGTCAGATCGTTCCTCGATAGCGGGCGTCGAAGCGAGGCTAGCTAGCGACTAAACCCGGTTTACCACTTGGACCAGTGGTGCTTACTTTCTGGTACCAAGGAGAAGAAGAAGAAAAGACCGAAGAAGGAGGGCGGGATACGCTTCTTCGGTGGTATAATGGCGGCGACAGACTAAAAGTTAACATTTGCTGTCTCCCCCCGTTGAAATCCTCCATGCATTAATATCGGTGTCTGATATCTAATCGGGGGGGAAAAAAAAGTAGCATTGGTGTAAAATAAGCGTAATTATTTCAACTCGACTCACCGCGCTCGGACGTTACCAGTTGAGGAAATAGGACAAACAACTTCAGGTTTTTTTTTTTTTTTTTTTTTCCCTTACATGTTAGAAAGGCTCGTTTTGATTGGCTCGCCCGGTCCCTCCGCGAGCCAATGGGATCCTACTACACATAACGCCGGAGGGATTTGTAGTCCGAAAGCGCGCCAACGCCACGGCGGCGGCGGCGGCGGCGGCGCGGTCGGCGCCGAGCGGGGGACAGGTGGACAGGTGGACAGGTAACAGGTGAACAGGTGAACAGGTGGACAGGTGAGTCCGCTGAGGGAGAGGGGAGAGGGAAACTGTCGCTTCGTCCTGGAAAACGGGATGACTCGATGGCTCCTTTAGTTTTCTGAAACAGTAAACAACAAGGGTTGGGGGGGGGGGGTTGGGGGCATTTCATCTGTTTTCTCAAGTAGTATCCAATGAACGAACCTACCTGTTAATAGGCTTGTCAGGCCCATTAATAATGAAAATACTCGTTTCTTGCAGCCTTACATTATTCCCGCGATGGATTAATAGGATCCTGATGTAGGTCTGTCGCTTGGCAGTTACTTGACACAGACAAAATTCAAGCGGTTTGCTAAAACGTGTTAAAATAGAAGGGCATAATTTAGATTTGAAAAATGAAGGATTATATATATGAATATATATATATATATATATATATATATATATATATATATATATATATATATATATATAGATATATAGATATATATATATATATAGAGAGAGAGAGAGAGATAGATAGATGTGTGTGTGTATATATGTATATGTGTGTGTATGTATGTGTATATATATATATATATATATATATATATATATATATATATATATATATATATATATATATATATACACATACATACATACATATGTATATGTATATATATATATATATATATATATATATATATATATGTATGTGTGTGTGTGTATGTATGTATGTATGTATGTATGTATATGTGTGTGTATCTATCTATGTATATATATATATATATATATATATATATATATATGCATATATGCATACATATACATGCAGGGCTTCTCTGGGGTCACAAAAAGGAAGACCGCACTTGAGTTGCTATTTTTATTCAGCCTTGCAAATTTCTAACCATTTTGCAGTTGAATAAAAATGTTTTGACAGGAATTATATGGAGTAAACCTGGAGCTTTAGGGGCCCCTGGGCACTTGTCCTGTTGGTGAACCAGCCTTGAGAAACAAAATACATAAACTGAGATACTGAATTTAGTTAAAGTTTTGAGATCCTTTTTATTTGCATGAGTAAATCCATTTTCTCATGCACCTTACTCCTCTACATTTCGCATGGAAATAATGTACTTTTTGCCCTAATACATTTATACCGCCATTTTTTTTAGTTAATACATACTTTAGAGATAAAGGTATAAAAAATACATTGCAATGCAAAAGTTATAGGCACTAAAGGTAAAGTGAGGATCTTCTCAAAAACAATGCCATGAATAGTTTTTACATACCAATTAACTTCATACAAAGTGTAGTAAAATTACAGGGATCTTCTGTGGATTTAGTCTGATTCGGTGTCTTCCATCACTTCATGTAATTTGTACATTGAAGACGAGAGAGAGCTAAGACAGGCTGGGTTAAGATTATACTTGCATAAGCAAAAGTACCTGATGTGGTGCCGCAAAGCATAATCAACCCAGGGAAGCATTACTGGAGTTAACATCTCTCTTTCAAGAGCAGGCAGTAATAACAATGAGTTGCAGACAAAAACCACATGACAGATAACACAAAATATGCCACATTAAAAAAAATAAACAGAAATGCATCTATAAAATACTGAATAAAATTTCTAATGCCATCATGTACAAGATTTCATCCTAGAAGCAACTTTTATTATGGCACCTTAAACCTACCCAAAAGTCATGCGCGTTATGTTGATGGTAGCCCGTTTGTGGGTAGACAACATAACCTTACATATTAGCAGACTTATATCATTTGAATCCCTGAGTCCTTGGTTTGCATTTATTTACCACATTGCAGTGTTGAAGCCTTCAGTACTGCTGGTAACAAACAATGTGTGTTTGTGGTATAGATGCATTTGACTCTGGGTTTTCCTTGTGTTTCCTATGTTTCCCTGTGCTCTCGTCCTTTCTGTCTTGTTTTCCTTGAAAGGTGTGTGTGTGTGTGTGTGTGTGTGTGTGTGTGTCTTTCTGTCTGACTGTCTCCCTTGCCCCCTCCCTCTCTCAGCCACGTGCCACCGTAACAACATAATTGCTTGCTATTTTCATCTTTTTCCATACAGTAACAGCGATAACTTTTTCATGTGAAATTAACTGCACTTGAATACCCAGAGGGGTTTATTAAATTCACACTATGTAAGAATGATCAGATTTACCCTCCTCAGAGTGAGTATAGGCAGTTGCATAGTGTATCTCAATTCTGCCACATCAAGAATTGCATGCAGAGGTCAGCGGAAGCATAGACTGGCCCACTCCACTTATTTCCCGGAATTACACAGTGCCCCTATGTGCCCCATTGGCTGATTGGGAAGATGAGCAGCTCCTCCAGACTGCTTAACCTGACTCCAAATGGTATTAAAGAGCCGACTGGGCGTTCAGCCAGAGGGGCCAGGGCCACTCAAGCTCCACAGAAACCATACAATCTCAACACACACCACGGACTAACACTATTTAACCTTGACTTATCATATCACCGTGATCAAGACTCAGCAGACATGTTTTTCATTGAAGGTTACAGTTCAGAGACTCCAGGTTCCAGGAGAGGAGGGCTATGATTGCTCAGGATCTTATAGGCATCTTCCTCCTCTTCGTTTTTTTCCCACTCGTCCTCCTTTGCAGCTGTCAGTGAGCGCAGGTGGGGTTGGTTAATAATGACGTGGTTAAAAAACACAATATCACTGCAAGGGCCATTCAAAAGTTAGTTGTTAGACTGAATCATTTTGGAATTTATCTACAAGGACATGTTTGGAGTTTAAGAGGCTAGAATTCAGACTTCTTATCAATTTCATTCCTCACATTGAAAAAATGCTTTCATTTGATATTCGTCCTTGCCAGGGAACCAGCATTATAGAAATATAGCATTTATTTATCCGGTTAGGGTTTTATTACTAAACAGGTTCAGATTTGAATATGCAAGTAAATGTTTTTGTAATAACAAGCACATCGGGTTATTTAAAGGCTGATAATGCCCCAGTTGACTTTTCCAACATTAGATTCACAGTCTTCCATGTCATATGTTGGATCTAGATGATGTTAATGAGACGTAAAATTATTTCTAAATTCACAAAAGGTTGGCACACTGGTGCCATACTTGCCTTAGTGTTTTTTTCATTGTCTGTCTAGATGTACAGTTATACAGAAACTTTGGTCAGCCCTCAGCAAATTACATATTTTGTTGTTTTTCAAGCGAAAAAATACAACCCCATGCAGCAAACAGACATTTAAAAATGAAACTTTCTTCGAATGTTAATGCACTGTTCCTTTTTATTTCATGAACTTAAAAAATGAAAAAAAAAAAATTACCTGTATATGCGGCAGTATTTCATAACGTGGGTAGAAATAATCTTTGGGATTTGTGTGGCCGCCAGCAGGCACAGGAAACATTTACACACAAACGGAGGGAAGAATGGATTTCACTGAATATCAGCAAATTGCTGAGTAGCCTCCTACTTTTTCTTAATTAATGAAATACAAAGTGACAGTAAATTAACATTTGAATATTTTTTTATATCCTCTGTTTGCTGGGGGTTGTATTCACTTCTTTTCACCTTAAATATCAACAAAATATGTGATTTGCCTGGGGTTGCTCAATCTTCGGTATACGACTGCAGAGGACTCCTCACCACATTAGTTGCACTCTGCCATAGAGACACAGCCAACTAGGCAGCTAAAGTAAGAAGGTTGAATCAAGTGAAAACTAGCTTGTGAGCTGACAGTGACAAACCTTAACTAAAACTAAAGCTAAGGTTATTTATTGATTTTCTCCTAGTTTTTATCTGTAAATGACCATAAACAGACATTTCTGGTAATTCAGTTTGTTATCTAATAAAACTGAATAAGGCAGCAGCTAAATCAATACATGATGAAGGGGAAAAAACAGCTAAACTAAAGGTAGCTAGAGAACTGATGTGATTTGGTGCAGTTAAGCTACCATTAAATACTGAAATGTATTGACTGTTTAATGAATGTATTATATTACAATACAACAATAGCACTCAGACACATAGAAACTTAGCCAAACACAGAAAAACATGATTTCTATAAGCCATGGAATATAATTATAATCAAAATAAAGTCAATTTTCTAAAACCAACTAGTTAAAATGGATAAGGAAACACAGAGAACACGTGTTATTGAAAGACAGACTGTTGTATTTGCATTTCTGCGTGGGCTGTGTGGGAATGATTTTTTTGGGGGTAAAATAATCAGCCTAAAAAGACATTAAATGAACGTATATATACCTTTCTTTCTTTTTACAGTTTGCTATCCTTCTGTTCTTCAGTTGTTCCAGCACGCTGCCTTTGTTATTTTACCAACAACAAACATAAGTCAACAAGTACAACAGAATTTCTTCTGCCTACACAATGGACACTGCCCTGCCAACGCTGTCTGATTTGAACAAGTGTATTAATATCTTTTAAACCAAAATTCTTTTCCAAAAAAGATTCACACAATCTAAATCTGTTATACATATCTATGTAAGACTTAATTTCATGTTTATGGGTAGAGAACAAGGCCTGGGCAGGGTCATACAAGGACTTAGTGTTAATTTAGCTGAGCTGAACCCGAGGGGCAGGCTTACAGGTAACCAAGAAGTTTTTAGTTAAGCATCAGGCAGCAACAGTTCCGCCAGAGGCTATAAATAATTTCTACAGAACACAGAGGAAGACAAAAGAAGACAGTTCATGGACACCCTGAGACTTCATTAAATCCTGCTCCTCTTTTACAGCAGTGAACAGCAGATTCTTGTCGGAATGAGAAATCGGAGTTGCTTTGAGACAGTTGTGTAGGGGGCACTTCCCTGGTCTTTGTAAGTCCATCATGAAGATATTCAGCAGTGTTTGAGATGTGTGCTGAAGGTCCTAGAAGTCATTGGGCCAAATGAGACCTGATTTGAACGTAATGCTCTGATATCTTGACACAGAAGTGATACTACCTGTCAAAACAGAGAGACAAAGGCTGAGGGAGAGCATCACTGAAATGTACCATCAACACAAAAACAGTATCAATACCAGAAAGTTAACTGTTCATGAACCTACCCAGAACCTTTCCCTCTGTTCAGACATCTGATATAGCCAAACTGTGGAAGTGCAAGATTTCATCAATCAAGGTCAAAAAAACATTTTTCACTGACATTTGCAAAAGCATGGTTTCCATAACAACCCTTCTGATTTCATGATTTCATCCAGCTGGTCCTTTCCAGAGTTCACCGCTCCATCCGACTCTGCTGCAGAGCATAAAGAGCATTTCATTTCATTAATCCCTCCATGAAAATGTTTCATACAAAGCTGAAGCAAATCCTATGACTCACGCCTGATAGGCAAGTTTATTCAAAATTTCACATCAATATTAATGCATTAAATGTTTCCTGCTTTATATTCAGTGTATTTAGCAATCAACATTTCCTAGAAGAAAGGGGGACATTTGTACATCATTAGAAGAAGCCATGAAACTGGTTGAAGTGAGATTACAAGTAGCCAGAGAAAAAAAATAAACAGCTCTTCCAGAAAAATAATGGTTAATGGCTCAACAACAACTTGAGCTGAGCATAAAATCAATATTTGTTCTTAAATATCTAAATATCTATGTAAGACTTAAGTTCATGTTTATGAATAGAGACCATGTACAGTATTAATTTACTATACAGTGTAGTTTTGAGGTACTTGTGCTGTACTTTTCTGCTACTCACAACTTCCGCAACACTAAATTTCAAAGGATATATATACTTCTTACCCAACCCAACCTTTATCTGATGGCTATAGTGCTAGTAACTTTACAAATTCTTATTTTACATAAAAATCATAAGCTTACAAAATACAATACATTGTTACAGATTAAAGCAGTGGTTCTCAACCTTTTTGATTTTTGACCTCTTACAGAAAACCAAATCTAGCTGGGGGCCCTTGGCGTGTGTCAGTCGTCTGAATGAGTTCAATGAGATATTTCCCCTATAAGCCTCTTGAATGGTTTGATTTTAAAAAAAACATTTGAGGCCCAGAGAGGTCAACTCATCCAAATTACACAAGAAAAACAAAGATTTGAGAAAAAACCAAAAAGTTAATTCTGGCTTGAAGAACATAACTTTTTTTCTACTTTTCTCTCCCATTAATAATCTCACAACCACTCAGATTTGTCATCTGACCCTCTGGAGAGGCCTAGGTTGGAAACCACTGGACTAAACCACCTAACTGTATATAAAGTAGTTAAAACTAGCACTACCTTGACCAGCTTCTACACCAAAACGCTACATACATACTAATGCATCACAACAAAGAAACTAATAACTACATATACAAAAACATTTGTCAGCATAACATATTTACTTTTATTTTTTGCATACAGGACTTTTGCTTGTAATCTGGTATTTCAGAGTGTTGAATACAAGAACTTTTACTTATGAAAACAATCTTAGACGCTCCGAAGAAATTGAGAATGTACTTAAGGCCCTCATCATGTATGTTAACAATGTTCTGTGATGCATTTTCCAAACAAATATTTGATTAAACCTGCAGTTTTGGGGGTATTTGCCCACTCTGCCTGTTTGGTAATCCACTGTCACTTTAAGTAGCATTGATGCATTTGATTTTATATTAGCAATGTTGTCTTTCTTTATATACACAGCATAAGTAAAGTTTATCCCCACTGTGATTATATAAACATGGCTCAATTAATCAGATGTAATTCAATCATGAATGTGAGACAAGAACAGTTTCATCACTTTATTAATGAGTTTAATTATTTATACCAACAAACAAAAACTGTCTCTCTCCCTCCATCCCTCACTGTTCATTGTCTCCTTTATCCAACCGCTGTTCCCAACAATGACATTTTTCCCCTCAGTCAAGGGTGATAAAAGAGCAAAATTAAAACTAAGTGTGACAGATCAGAAGATGGAAACAAAAAACATTAAAATAGCACATTTAGTCAGCTCTTCATTTAGGAAAATACAGATAATAATGTCCATGGTTTGCGCGTGCACACACACACACACACACACACACACACACACACACACTCCCTGCAGCTGTGCTCAAGAAACTCACGGGGTATCTGTGAAACATACGTACTGTCAACAGGTCAAACTCAGTACACTCATTCGACACACAGCAAGAAAAAAGAGGAGACGGTCAGACACGGGAGAGGATTTATGTCAATGGATAGATTCTTTTTTCTCCTTTCTTCTAGACACACTGTGTCTGGAGGTAAGACAGACGGACACAAACACATACACACAACCTCACTCACTCTCTCTCTCTCTCTCTCTCTCTCACACACACACACACACAGATCCATATTCCCTCCCGACACCACAACCCCATAGATCCAGAGGTTTGTAACATTCCCTTCACATTGAAGTTAAATGGAAAACTGTTGTTCCATCTGTTGGATAGCATGTGCAGTTGTATATGCACCGATTGAACAGCACACACCAACATCTGGATCTGAGTACAGTATCTTGGATGTGAAATCGTTTTGCATGTGACATTTGTTGGACTAAAATTTGGAATTATTTAAAAAAAAAAATTCTCTCAAATTTTTTTTTTTTTAACCACCCCAGTGGAAAAGATCCCCCCACTCCCCTCCCCAAAAACACAATACAATAAATAAAACAATTATAACAACATTAATGAGGGAAAGGGAAAGCTGTAAAGAAAGAAATGGAGGGAGAGAGAATAAAAATGAAACATTTTGTTCTGTTTTTCCCCTCATGAACCAGGGACTGAAATGAAATTGTATTTACAGACTGCGACTGGGAATAAACAGTCCGGCCGCTGCTGCACCGGTTTACTAGAGAAAAAAAAATTACAAGAACAACAATATAATAACAATAATAACAAAAATAACAAAATAAAATAAAAGGTACTTGATATTTACAGTTTAGCAGTGAAAAAAAGAGGAAAGAGGGAAGCAGAAGGTTGAGGGATGAGGGCAAAAAGGAAATGGGAAGGCTCCAAAAGCTGTTGGGTTTCAGGCGTTTGAGCATCATTTCTGGTCTGATTATTACTGATATTAGTGGAAGTAATATAGTGTGGTCAACTTGGGCTAATCATGCACATTTGCGTGGTGGAAGGAAGAAACTAGTCCATGCCAAAAGTGGACTGTTGGGCTGCGTGAATCATTCGAGATCAGTTCCTACCACCATTAAAGGACGAGAAGAACATGATATGAGCGTCACAGGCAGGCTGTTTGGGAAGGGGCGAAGAGGGTTTCAACAAATCTCTTACACACAGAAAACAAAATTCATTCACAGAGTCATCCTCCTGCACAAACAGTAACTTTATGTACAGAAAATTCAATGACGAGCCAAGTGAGCAGTGAAAGTGGCAAGTAGTCTCTCTGCCCTCTGCACCTGATGTCTTTCATCAACATAATAGAGCTGATATGAAACTTAACACCGTAAAACTGACATAATTAATTAGGTGAGTAGTCACCCTACAGTGCTAGACAACTGTGTTTATGACATTTGAGACATTGAGGCATCTATAATCAGATGCAACTGGAGCCCCACACCAATGGCTCCCTCCATGTGAGGTTATGTTCACAAATGGACAGTACAAAAACTCACCCCCCTTTGCTTCCCCTCTACTCCCTTGGGAGATGTGCAATACTCACTTGAGAATCAACATGAAACACTTGGTTTCCAGCTTAACCTATGACAACATGAGCTTATACTAAATAAAGCGGAGATGTGTGCACTCTGCTCCTACAAAGCTCTCTCTCATTCACATAAAAGGCAGTTGAGGAGCTAATTTTCAAAAAGAATCAGTAAAGATAGGCTGTGATGACCTGTGCTGTAATAAAATTTAAAACCACCTTTTATCTAAAATTACATGGAGAAATTTGGCCAATATCTTCTGTCTGGTATCAAACTGGGGATTTAAAAAAAAACAACAAAACTCTTTAGATTTGATCACCACTGGGCTGGGTGAACTGACAATGCTTGAGTAGAATTCAGGGTAGAAAATGACAGAAAAGCCAATAGTTTATACAGTGGGTTTTACGATCAAACACTATGTACAGTACAAGTGGCCCAGTTTTGACCATACTAAAGATGATTGTCAATATTAGTCTGGCCCTACATTTGGCCCTCAGTCTCAACTTCATGCCAATCAAGACCCCATTCAATGGCACCACGGCCACACATAAAATTAGCTAATACAAATAAAAAGAACATAAAAAGGGATAAAAGTCAACAGTTGATTATAATACAGAAAATCCACACAACATTTACAACCCCCCTCCTCATCTCCCAAACATCCTACCAAACCAATTTTACATTGCCTTATTGTAGTAAGCCAGACAAGGGCTACTCTGGACTACAGCTTATGTTGATGTTCTTAAAATGTCCTTAAAAACAACCCACATCTTCCTGAAGCTAGCAGCCACGGAAAACGCTTTCTATTGGAAATGCTTAACATTCAGGGTAAATAGCACTGCTGAGTGTTCATGTGGGTGTGTATAGTTTTTTTCTATTTTAAGGGTTTGGAGCCGGGAGGAAGGTTGAGAGGGAGAAGAGCATAGGAGAGAAAAGGAAAATGGGGAAGACAAAAAAGAAAGGATGACAGAGGGATGGATGCTCAGGTGCTGTTGTTGATGGATCCAGGTGCTGAGCTGGGCTGGGCGGTACTGTCTGACACACTGCCCTCTGCAGGAAGAGAGAGAATACAATTGGGACGAAAAAAAAAAAAAAATCACAGTAGGAGTTCAGTCATGTTTTTAATAGATGAGTTTCCATCCTTTGAGACTATCCCTTATGTGAGTACAATGTGTTTCTATAATGTTTCTTTAGGAAATTTTTATGCTGGAGAGAAATTTGTACTAAAGGTTATCTCAGGGTTGCATTTCAAAGATTTGTTAAGAGTTCAGACTGGAGCTATACTAAGGGTTAGGATTATTCAGGTCAGCAGCAGAAAAGATATTCCGTTTTCAACACTACTTTTCAGTTATCCAAATTACTTGTAATTGTTTTTGTGCATTTCTAGGACTCTAAAGAAAAACAGCATAATAAAAATGCTAATAAATGAATAAATGAAGCCTTTCCTCATCTATCAACAAAAACTCTAGCATCAAAGAGAGTATTATTTTATATAGCCAAACATACCATGTGAGGCAGGTGATGTCTGTGCACGAGCGTGAGGAGGAATGAGTGTGGAGTTCAACTGGGGCTGGATAGACAGCTCTGAGAGAGCAGAGAAGACAAATAACTGCTTAATTACACGTAAAATACTATGAGCAAAATGGCATAAAAAATGACCATAAGCATCTAAGGTCGTGAGAAGAAAAAAAAAATTATGGAGATAAAGGACCAAAATGAATGACAGGGACGCAAAACTGACCAACGGGACTGAAGTTGAAGAGCAGCGGCAGTTCTCGTCCGCTGGGCAGGTGGGTGTTCGGCTGGCGCAGCTCATCGAAGAAGGCGTGCGCACATGCCTCTAAAGGAGAGAGCCTTGTCACCGGCGTGTATTCCAGCAGTCGAGAGCAGAGGGCAATGGCCTCTGGTGGGGTGCGAGGCTTAAACACCTGACGGGAAAGCAAAAGAGAGAAATCCAACTTGAATTTTTTGGCTCTGCATTGATACAGAGAGAGAGAGTCATTCCCACCATGGATTTGTTTTAATCTGCGCATGTAAATCTGAGACCTATTCTAAATATCAGGATTCCAAAGAAGTGTGGATAACATTTTAAAACACAACATACTAAGTCTGATTACATAAACCATCAAATTTCAGTTTCATACGACCTGTGTCTTATTTTAATATTTTCCCATGACATATTTCATATCCAGCAGAGAGCAAAAAAGCTATTTCAGAGACCTATAAATACTAAAATTACTTAAAAAATAATACTAAGATAACTGCTATCCAGCATTATTGTACTCCAGTAGTGGGAACATACCTTTGTCCAAGGGTGTGCTTTAATCTGTGGGAATTTGAACTCTGTGTAGTTAGGGTTCATCTCCCGGATCTGCTCCCTTGTTGGTGTCCCCAGAACCTAGGGAAAATTTTATATTGATTCATATTAATCACAATTTATGGTGTGATTTGCATAACGGGTAGAGGAGAGATTCTAAGTATGGGCAATAACATATTCAATGATGCGTAGGCTTTAAAAAAAAAAATAACACACATCTTTAAAATTTCATGTGTTTAATTGCAAAGTAGGACTTGGCTACCGTTTGTTTCTGAATGTGTGTTTCTTTTTCCTTTGTTCTTCTAAATGCAGTCTATTGATTCTATAACCCACACTAAAAGCAATATAGCATGGTAAGGGGGTGCCAAAACTCCTTTCAATTCTAAACTTTATATCTCTACACCACCAAGGTGCTTGTGCCATCAGCTGGCTTTCCTCCACTGTTTGCAGCATCCTTACTGTACCTTGATGATCTCTACTAGCTGGTCCACACCACTGTCCCCGGGGAAGATGGGCTGGCCTAGCAGCAGCTCAGCCAGCACGCAGCCTGCCGACCAGATGTCAATGTTGGATGTGTAGTCGGTGGCACCAAAGATGAGCTCTGGGGCACGATAGTACCGTGAGCAGATATAGGACACATTTGGCTCCCCCCGAACTAGCTGCTTAGCACTAGAAGGTGGTAGATGGGAAATGAGGCAGACAGACAAACAGTTCAGGACCAGTTCACACGAATTTTTCACTTCTCACTGTGTTTGGTTTACATAACATGTAAGTGACCATGACAGGGAGGTAGGGAGGTAAGAAGGCATGTGACAGATACACAAAGAAAAAGTCGAGACTGAGAAAGAAATGGCCATACAAAAAGAGAGCCAGTTAAACATGCACGCTGAGACAGACAGTTACCACAATGGAAACAATGACACAGACAGACAGACATTACCAGAGGCAGTGCCTGTTACTGACCTGCCAAAGTCACAGAGTTTGAGGATGGCCGTCTCTGGGTCCACCAGGAGGTTCTGGGGCTTGATGTCTCTGTGACATACGCCCTGGGAATGGATATAAGCCAGACTGCGGAACAGCTGGTACATGTACACCTGAGGGGGGACAGAGAGGGTTGGCATAACAGAATTATACACATATTCCAAGTTGTCCTAAAACAACCAAGTTCACTACTGTCATGTCTTTCCCCTGTTCTTGTGCTTCATCAGGATTTCTGCAGGGTTTACCAAGTTAAATTTAAGACTTAAAAATTTTTTGAGTACAACATAGAATGCAATTTAACACCCATTTCATGATGATACCAAACAAAGTTTGAAAGTATGATGGAAAATCAGTAGGGGAAATATGTCCTAAGATTATCTAAATTTCCCAGTACTTTCAAGCAATCTATGATAATAGGTATAATAGGTATAATAGGTAATACAACCGGGACCAGATATGCAGCAGAAATGGGATGGATGGATAAACTAATTAAATATGATTCATTGTTATGAGACGATGAGCTTCCTACCTACTGTAGTTAACAGTAGTGACAGTGTTTGCTATAGCTCTTACTAAAAATCCACAAAGGGGACTGGACAGCCTCTGTTGGCCCAATCCACTGTCACAACAATCCCACTTTTAGTTTGCAGATGTATAATATCTCCTGCCAGCCTGCACTCAGTTACAATAACATTTAATAACTAACATTACTGCCTTCAGCGGTGCAAGAGAAAATATTCAAGATGTTCGTTAATTAAATTTAAGACCTTCAAAGACGAATACCTTCTAAGGCCATTTTTGAGGAGGCTTAATTCAATCTTTAACAAGACTTTTCAAGACCTGCAGTTACCCTGTCAATTAACTGTATTGTAGAAATTTAAATGTTAAAAAGTGTAACTAGAAACTAAAATTTCATTGCCATTTAGTCTTTAGTTTTGTGTGCCCTTAACTGACCTGATCTAAACTTTATTAAACTAAGGCAGCGGTTCCAACCTGGGGGTCAGGACCCCTTCACTGGGTCACAAGATAAATCTGAGGGAGTCACAAGATAAGGAATGGTATACTAAGGAAGAAGAAAAATGCTTTTCTACACAAACATATCTCTATTTTTCAGGATTTTCTTAAATATTCACTTTTTCCTACTCAAAATTTGTAGACCTATGTAGACTGTGATGAGGGGTTCTCAAGTAAACACTGTGTCATTTAAAAGGGTCTCTAGCCAGGAACATTGGGAACCACTGAGCTAAAGTCTAGCGAACCCTAGCTGAGGACTACTGTACTCCAAATATAATATCTATTTATTCAAGAATATTTGATGGCAGTATAATTTATTTAAAAAAAGCAAGGGCACACGAGTGTTAGTTTTTCGTCGCTTCTACATGTTCCCGCATTGGGTTTTTTTGGTCCCAATGTAGTAGCATGATGAAAGGAGCATCTGTATGATGTCTGATGCAGCCTGGAGTGGCTGGTTCCTACAAGAAAAAATCTCTCCCTGAAGACATGTAACTATCCTCATCCAACCCGTTTGACATTTGTCTCCACATCGTAGTCTGTACCCATTTAATGTGTCCGTGGAATGCAGATGGTAAGCATCTTAATATGAAATCACTGTCATCACTGTTATCACCATTATTACCCACATGATGCAGTGACAGCAGGCTGGCCACAGATTACAAAATGATTAAAGACAAGATGACTGAGGGATGAGAGATAATGGTTAAAAAGGGGCAGAGAGCAAGAGGAGAAGGGGATGAGAAAGAGGGACACACAGAGAGACATGGTAAAAACCTTAGGCCCGCCACATGCTCTGATGGAAGTTTGTCACTGGAGAAAGGAGGGGTGGCAGAGGAGAGAAAAAGAGGGAGATATCGGAATGAATTTCAAAGCCACAGGGGAGCAACAGGCTGCGGTAGGGGAATGGGCCATGAGACAGCTATAATGTCTGCTCTGCTGTTACACACACACAAACACAGTAGACACTCCAACAATCCCCCTAAAATGAACACCCTTTTCAAGAGGGAACCAAGTGTATTGAAAAAGACATTAATTCCCATGGGGCCATCTTTCCTTTCTGCTTTCATAATCCTTAAACAGTGAGCTATCTGTGAAAAACTAATGGAAAAATATTTTGTTTATTATATCCACAGGCAATTACTGAACAAAACTTTACTTACAGTTTCCACTGAATTTCAGTGAAAATTGCCCAATAGCTGAGGAAACTAAATTCGAAAGACTAAGATAAAATAGCTAAATTTAATCTATTAAATCTATTTTCTTACACATTGAAAGAGATAATGCCCTACTATGGAAACGAGTGCCTAAGTATTAATGTAAATGCTCAAAAGTACAAATCAAACCCATTATTCCAAGTGAAAATATCAGCCATATTCCAGGTCAGAGTTGGAAACTATGACTTAAAGTCATGAAGTAAGCTGCATATTTTTAGAATAAAATATTTACAGTAGCATTCTTCAAATCTCGAGAGTAACAAGAACACCGATTTCTTCCAAAGATGAACAATTCTAAAACTTGTAAAGCAGCTAGCTTTGTGAAAATTTACACTGTATGTGTTTGTCTTCTGTGTGTTTTCTTCAAAAGCAGCAAACGAAGGCAATGCTGTTTCATGGTCCGGATGTCATGGCATCCCAAAAAGTAATGAATGGAGGATTTAAGGTCCAGTCAAATTGCATTTCAGATGCATTTATCCCAAACCACTGCCACAACTCACAAACATAACTTCTGCAAACATAATGCATTTAACATAACAAGTAGTAGTTGGACAGACCAGACATGATTTAGTTCTTCGATGATAACTGCACTTTTCACTTTCATATATACAGAAATGTCCTTCCTCAATAACTGAACCTGAATAAACATTTTGATGCCTGTAGTTTTGTGGTGAAAGCAATGAAAGGAAAACGCAGAGGAGTACACCCAGCTGTATGTATGTGTTTTTTTTCTTCCTACCTTAACATAGATGATGGGGATGGTAGTCTTGGCCTTGTTGAAGTGCCGAGCCACCCTGTACACTGTCTCGGGGACATAGTCCAGCACCAGATTCAAATATACCTCATCTTTCTGGAAAACAGGAACAAAAGGAAAAAAGAGGAATGAGTAGTCAGAAGTGGAAAGTGACATCTAACCCAAAACAAAAGTTGTTACTTCACAATCAATCAATCAATCAATCAATCAATAAATGCTATGAGCGTAGCCTACACAACAAACCAGTCTAAAAAATATATTTGGTTGTACATATAATAAGTGAGTAAACAAACAATAATAACTGAAGCTGTAAGCACTAATATAACTGAATGACAATAGGAAAGAAATTAAATATTTAGCTTATACTTTGCACTTATTATCTTAAATGAATATTTTCAACCAACAATGACTGAATAAACAATTACAGATAAGATCAACATTGCAGTTACACTTTGTAAGCAATAATATGCATCTATCATTATGACTGTAAACACAATTGATTAACATGTTATTTTTATATATTGCAAAAGTACACTGAAGTGTAAACACTGTTTGGCTCAAATACAGGGGGTGATTTCCAGTCATGCTGACGCCCATGCAGCACTTAATTCATCAACCATTAAGTCTTTCGTAATGAAATATAACACATCATTTTCTACTCTTTATAGAGACTGAGTTAGAATATATGAGTTAAGCTGTGCTGTGCTGTTGAGGATTCTTTGCTATGCACTCTATGTCGGATAAGTACATGCCAAGTTGCATAACTTACATAAAAAGATGCATACAGATCGGAAGATCCAGTTTCTTTTGCTCAGGTCATGGGTACGATTACACATGAAACTCTCTTTTCAAGTTTAGGTGATTTAGTCCATGTTTTCTCAGATGCAGTTAACATTTAGCACAAAAGCAAAACCCAATAAATGCTCTGAGAAATTCAGGGAAAGTAGAGCTTGTGAATTCATGTTACAATAAAGACCAAGTTCTACTAGCCTGGAACATGTCTATGAATCATCCCTGATGCATGCACCATAAAAATGGCTGTGTATGGAGGCAGAGTGGTCCATGTGGAAACTGGACTTCTACTATTACACACCTTTTCTCCACTGGAATAGAAGAAGTAACGTAGCCTCACAATGTTGCAGTGGTCCAATTTCCTCATAATTTGCAGCTCTCTATTCTGCAATGAAGAAGGGGAAAAGGGAAGAGAAATGCTGAATATGAATTGTGCAAAAAAATATAAATGTCACAGCAAATTGAAACACAGTTAATTCAGAGATAAAGTTGTTCATCATATTCTAAATGAGCTTTTGCCAATGCCAAAAACACCAACAACCTTTTATGTAGACACAAAGTTCCTATTTAGACTTTTGCATTTTGACTTACTGTAATTATCTGACTGTATAACCTGTATAAGCATACCTTAAACCTCTTGTCTTGGAGAACTTTCTTAATTGCCACCATCTCCTGGCTGTCGATGAGGCGAGCCTGGTAGACCACTCCAAAAGAGCCATTTCCTATAACTTTTATGTCTGTGTAGGACACTTCCTGTGGGCGATCGGGGCCCTGGCCGGGTGTGGCTACCACCGTCGTCACTTTGCCGCTGTCTCCTGTGGATAAAAGCACAAATATACCTTGTCAGAGAGATGCAGAAACAATCAAAAATGCCCCTGTCAAGAAATTCACTGGGGCTTCACACCAAAGTTACATACTGTATCTGTCATTTGGAAATTACAAACATACTGTGATGAAAACAGAAATACCATAAAAAACATCATACTTTCCATGGATAAAGTGGTGTTTAGATATTTAAAAAACACAGTAACACAACCCTGTCCAGTTTGGCCTTTAAACCAGTGTCCCTAGGGAAGAAAGGATAAATATCAACTCTACCTCCTTCTTTGAACGGTTGTAACCTACATGCTGGCTCCCCAGACACACTCAACTCGTTGGTAATGAGCTCCTGATACTTCCCACAAAATTTTCCCCTGCTCCCTTGGGTGAAACTAGCCAAAACCAGCCAAAATCCTTTTCATACTGGAGACATGCATATAATGCGGGTCAACTGAAGTTCAACCAGAGTTTGACCCAGGCTGCTGTCTTAGGTTAATAAATTGTCATCACAATTGACAGATGAGTCTACAACAAATCAAACCAAATGATAAATACTAATAGTGTAATTACACAAAAATAAAATTGTTTCATTTTCCCTTGAAACCAGCTTATTTGCTTAGCGCACGGCACTTCAGTTTCAGTTACCTCAATGTCCCCTTTCCAGTAATTTACATATACCACAAGGATGAGTTGATATAATTCTTGCATGAGAGACAGTTAAGCATGCTTTCATATTTGATGCTTTTTTAAACTATTATCAAATGTATAAATGTTCTGTTAATATTGAAGTTCATACAACAGTTTATATATATATATTTAGAACTGTGTGGTAGGTGGACTGGCTATGGTTGTTTATATTTGCTATTATGTTTTCTTTATAAGCTAAAATGCATATACTTTTATCATTTGACAGGCGATTGTGTCATAATGAAGATTTTAGCGTTCATTGGTAAAGAAGTTTTCGAAAAACATGGCACTGGTATAATGTTGAGGCCTTTGACCATGTCACAGTGTTATGGTGTAAGATGTAATTTTTGGATGGGAATCACCAGTTATGATGTTGTGATCTAAACCCTCACATAAACCAGTTCAGTGTTTTCCCTGCACCCCAGAGTCAATAGTTATATTCACAAGAAAGTAGGATTTAATTAAATGGAGCGTTGATCAAAACTAAGATGCTCTGCTGAGTAAGTGGCCATGGAAAAAGGAATATAGTAAAAAGGCCACTACACCCTGATCACATTACAAACAGCTAAGGGGACAAGTGAGAACTTCCGCCCTTAAATTAGAGAATATTTTACATAGAGGAAGGATTACAAGGTGTATGTTTTAAACTAGTCCAACAGTGTCACTGTCAAGCTAATGTTTGACCTTGAAATCAAGGAAGTAAGATGATCAAGATTAAGAACAGCAGCACAGAACAGCTCTATTTCGGGTTAAGTAGCTGTTCAGTGTTTTCCGCATTTGCACGTGTTGGGTCAAGAATGATTCTACAATTCGGCACCAGAAGCAATGAAACTGGGAGAAGAAGAACAGCAGAAAGGCCCACTGCCAAAAGGCTTGTCAGAGCCTGTGATAAAATTGCATTGGACAGTAGCACACCCAGAATTGCTACCATTTCCTGGGCTTGCTCACTTCGCCTGTCTCAACAGGACCCCTCCTGATCTCTAGTAGGTCTCCTTAGTCTCAAAATGGAGTAAGAAATTGAACAATTTTGGTCTCTCCCATAAATTGATGGAAACTAAGAAAGCAATTTTGCCTCATTACCGGCTATTTTTATCTGCATGAATACATAAGTCAAAAACAATTGATGATTTAATAAATTCTAAATTATGTTACTGTATCCAATTGATTCTTGATAAAAAATAAAAACTGTATACTTTTCTGATATGGCAATTTTCTGCCCAAAACTTTTTTTTCCAAGGTTAACAGTAAACAGCAGCCGATATGGTATCCACATGATTGGCCTAGATCTGATCTCTTCCCTCAGGTCAGCAGGAAATATTTAGCCTTTGTGATTAGTTACTGTGTGGTTCCTGCACATTCCTGTATTCCAGCTACACAATACACTGTTCCTCTGTGTTTTCTTTTTGCATCACTTTTGCACTCATTTTAAACAAGTTAAGACAGAGAGGAGTACATTAAATATGGAGCAGCTGTGGCATGATAGTCCCTTGAATAATGGATGCACAGATGAGCCCAGCTGTCAGTTAATAGATTTAGTTTTCTGATACGTCAATGCAAGACTGATGACTAAGAGAAAAGGGGTGAGCAAAGTGACTTTCACACCACCCACACTCATAGGTGATTAGCTTTGGGGCTTGTTTCTTAGTATAAAACCCAAGCACACCTTTAACTTGATACAATCATCAGCCATCGCATTTTACACTGCAACTAGTATTTTTTAATTAGTGGCTTATGGGAATTATAACAACACCTTGAATGATTCTGTTTGGTGGTGGATTTACACCGGGTGTGGCTTTTAATCCATTCATCTACACATTTCCCCTCCTCTGCAATGGAAGATTTTACAATTGACCAGAAGCCAATCACTGTCGCATAATACACTGTACACATAAGGCCATCACTGGTCTATAAAGTTGCTGATCAGTAAAACCACACCACAGACTCAAGAGGGTGCTCTTTCAATGCAGAGATTCAATTTTGTCTCTCCCGTTACTAATTATGATACCTCACCTCAGAGTATCTATCAATGCAGAGTACAGTATGCTGCTCTCTTTTTCCAAAAATTTTAAAATCTATATACCACACTGCACAGAACTCTTTGGGATAAATGTAATGTAAGATAACAAGAGGCAAGGGATTGCAGATGTACTAAACACTGAGTCAAGGCCCACTGAAACATTAATAATACAGGTATGTGTGAGTGGGTTCAGGATTTGAAGGCTGGATGGAGGTGACTGGGATTTTTAATAGTCTAACAGGAAGTAATGACATATAATTACCCTCAGGTCCACATGAAATCTCGATACTTTTAAATGGGAAACTAGTGGTAGAAATATACATATTAATATATTTAAGCGTGAGTATGTCAAAAGGCCAAACCAGTACTATTTGATCAGATAGTTTCTGGTTTTAGAAATTTTATTAAGTTAGGTTCCTATACAGCGGTACTTGTTATTTTAGACTACGTTCAACAATTGAGAGGTAGGAGTGAATGTAAGACTAAGGCTGTTCATTTGGCCAAATGTAAATCACTTTAAACCTGTCCTAGGCAAGGTCCCTAAAGGGTTTGATCAGCCAATATGGATATATTTTCTTCTTCCTCCTCTTTTGGTTATGCTCAGCTGGTGTTTCACCTTTTGCTCTCTGTGACCAATTATACTGTTTTTAAATTTTACCAAGACACCAATTGAATGTTCTCACTGACATATTTTTTTATTATGCTGCCAGAGAACTGAATGAGTATAAAGTAGTGATTTAATCATGGCTTGTTAATGCTAACCTGTTAATAAAACTTATTCCTTCACTTCTGCACTAAAACAAAATCACTATTACACAGTGACATGTTTAACAACAGTGAAGAGAGGTTAATGACCATGTCTGTGTGACTGGCAGTACTGGCAGAATCACAGATACACAGCATCTGACCATGGCACAGTGGAAAGACATCGTCCTTTCAGAAAAGCTCTGGTTTTCTGATTCAAATTAAAAACTGAGCCTGGGGTTTTTTGATTTATCTACTTCAGAAAGCTTAGTTTTGGGTGTGAAAACAACCGGGATAAGAGACAGATTTTTTTTTTCCAGATTTAGCCTGTTTACAGGCCTTTCACACACATAGATTCAAAAAGCTGGGGCAGCGATGGCTGCTATTCATTGTAAATGAGAACTGACTTTGCAGCCTAGCGCCCCTCGTGAGCTAGAGAGACTCAAAACGCACGCAGCTATACTAGAGGGGAAGAGGCTCAGCTTTAGGCAGTTATCCTCGGATGCAGTGTGAATGACAGCCATGCAAGAGCCAATTGTGATCATCTTGATACAAGCGGAAATGGATACACAGAGTTGTTGTACTACTTCACATAACTACGTGAATGAACTTGAAACAATATAGAAGAAAAGACGATTGTTGTGTCCTCTTTCTCCATTCCCCATGATGTGTCTTTGAAGAGCTATTAGGACATAAAAAGGACAAACAATCCGTGGGAACAAATTACCAACATCGGTGCGCCTGGTGGCTGCAGATACGTCAGGAATGCACTGTCCATTTGGAATGGAGTGTGTAAATTACATAAATAAGAAACACAGACCCAGACCTACAGATTCATAAGAGGCTATATACTGGCACCTACTATTTGTGCACGTGCCGTCAATGTTGATGTAATCTAAAACAGAACTTTTGTTTGGGTTTCTGCAGGGTCTTGGCACCTGACGCAAGAACAATGCTTTCACTGAGTGCAGCAGATTATGAAGACCAAGAACGAGACAGTCTGAAAACTGGTCAAGTGAAAAGGTCATCTTACATTTGAAACCTATGGATTGGAACAAGAAAAAATCACTTGGTGAAAATTTGCTGATTGGCTGCAAGTACTACCTTCAACGAAGACATAGAGCACAGCAGCTTGCGTGAACTTTGATCTCTGACTTCCATTCGTTTTCTTTGTTGGTCATTTCACTTGTGGTAATTATCAATTATTAATCAAACTCTGTATTATTTCCTCTCATGTCCCAAAAAACCCAGTTTTTCTGTCCTGTCATGAGAATTTTGTTTGACACAAGAGCCATTGCCTTTGGTCTCTCGCAGTTTGTACATCTGCACAACTCTGTTTAACCATATAGATCTTGGGCCTGCTAATACTGCATAGCTACACGGCCCCTCAATATTCTGAAAGTTCTCGTCATCTCACCAACAAAAACCAACAGGAAGGGACTTTACCATTAGCAATTCATAGTTTCCAGTACAGGCATCAAAATGGTGGAGAAATTGAGTATGTTTAACCATCGAAGTCAAGGTAGATGGCCTACTTAAGGTGATAAAAGAATGGAATTTAATGCAGAACTCATCTTCCACCTGAGGGTGCTGACACAGCTGCAAAGGCAATGTACCAGATACAGGTTTGCCAAACTGTTTCAACAACACTAAGTTGAAATATTCTCACATTACTGATTTTAAAGATGCCCTGGAATGGATGTATGCATAATGCTTTTAATCATAAGTTTAGGCATCTTGTTGAGCAGATAGATAAGATTAAGCAAAGGTTAACATTTGCTGGTTGAATGGCAGCTGGAATTTAGTCAATAGCTTAATTCTCAGTGAAAATGATTTCCCAGTACTCAGGCTATCATACCGTATACCAATGTTACCTTAATCTACAGAAAAACTATCCGTGCAAGATCAGGCTCGACTGAGGATGACGCCTAAGAACTTAAAACCGATCATTTTCAGCCTACTCTTTACAAGCGCTAGCAAGCTAGTTAGCTTCCACATCTGATATTAATGACGAAAATATGAGAGCGTCGGCTTACACCGACTCTATGCTTCGGTTACAAAGCAGTAATAATGGTTCGATAGTGTTGCCGGAAAAAATGGCATAACGTTATTTACCGTCAAAATATCAGCGGCTTGGTTCTAGGCTTGCAAACAGCAGCTCACGATAACGTTAGCTATGCGATAAAAAGCCCTTGATGGCAATGGTTCTTTAATGAAAAAACACAGCTAACGTTAGCCGGACGGCTAATCTAAGTTAGCTAACCAGCTACGGTTAGCTCCGCGACAATGATCCGACATTTAACACACTCCGACACATTTCTTTAAACATAACGAGCAACCCGAGCCTTCGTAATAACAACGAAATCGGGCTTATGCGAGAAACACGCAACAGTACTCACTGGGCAGCTTCAAATTTCCAAAGCTCGTCGAGCTGCTCCCAGTGGCTTGCGAAGCCCCAGTTTTTCCTGTCGAGCTTCCACCGGCTACTGCTGATCCGGCACCGGCTGCAGCGGATCCAGGAGCTCCGGGAGGCTCAGCGAATGAGCTGGTCCTGGCCCGCCCGCTGCCGCTCATATTTGTGTGAACTAAAACCGGGGCAAGGTTGAGCGTTATTAGCAGCCAGCTTAGCACAGGCGTAAGCAATCTATATGTATTTTTAATATTGGATATGAATAAAAACTACACTTACAGCGTTCTGTATAGGCTGCCCGTCTCCCCCTTTCTTCCTCTGTAGAACGATGATGGTGGGGGGACTGGGGAGTTGACGCACAAACGACGCAAAACCCGCAAGGGCTGATGGGACAACGAGTCGTTAAGAGCTTCGAGTCCTTACGCTGCTAACAAAAATACATTCAGTTGTTTGTTTATTAGGAACCAAATTGCTTAAAAAACAAATGCCGTCTAATACAGCTGGCTCCACCTCTTTTTTCAAGGTGTCAGTATTAAACTATTAAACCTAAACAACACCTGGTGTTGATTCAACTTTATGGTCATTTTTGAGGATACAGTTTTTAGTGCTGTTGAACTGCACTACAGTTTACAGGGTGGTTTTCCTGTTGTCTAGCTTTACCATCATCGATATAAATGAGGTGGGAGAAACTAACAGAAACACCAGTCAATTCGACATGATACAATTCAGCAGCATCACAAACTGTTGCCTCCAGACTGATCAGTAAATAGAATCAACATTTCATTAAAACGGTTTCAACAGAAAAAAATGATCTACACGTGATCAGTAATAAAAATAAAAGAAACATTGTTAAAATTCTGATATTGTATCCATGTTTTCACTATATTACAAGATTTGTTAAAACCATTATACTTCTTAGTTGTTTTTTTTAAGTGTTCCACTGACACGGTCACTCACATTTTCATTGTGGAATAGTCAGCACTATATATATTAATGAAAGGATCAGTCTGCTGTTGTTATTTCCCAATTTTATCATGCTTTCTCTATGAAATTGAAAATGTCTTTACCTGGCAAGGTTTACCATAATTTTAGCCAACTTTTATATCCATAAGTGTGAATACTCTAACTGGAAACCCCCTTTTCCTGCTTTTAGTTAATGGAATTAAAGCTACATATCCTTTATTTCGTATGGGTTACGGAAATAACTGCAAGTATATTATTAACAGGGTCAACACTGCTATTTGAAACAAAGTAGCAAAATATAGGCCTAAATAATTCTGAAAAATACAGACATCAACCGAAGCACAGGAAGTAGCTAACTTAACATGATATATAAATGATTAACTAGAAAAACAAATAAAAAAACAACAAAAACAATAACGATAATAATATTATTAATACTACTAATAATAATAATAATAAACTAAGTATGGAAGTCTTAAGCAACCGACAAAAACTACAATTCCCATTTGTAAGGAAAGGTCTACGATTGACAGTCAGTCTGCCCAATCACAGAATCTGAAATATTGTCGCTACCGCATTGGGCGGGGCTTCGCAGCACAAGAATGGAAGCGATCGGCGGGCAAACGTTTCATTACACGCTTTGAAATGTAATTTCCCACGGACATTTTTTTAGTTTTTATTTCTCCCCATGCCGCGGACGGCGACGAGGGACTGACAAAAAAAGGGCGCACGCCTGCGTGAGAGGCGAGAGATGACCACCACACGAGGGACTGTCCAACGAGAGTAAATGAGAGGTAAGGAGACAGAAGGGCCCGCCGTCGTAGCCGTAGAGCTTCGGGGAAAAGTGGGTAGCGCCGCCTGACGGACCGCCCGACGAACCGGGCAGCCGCTGTCAGGAAACCGCGGTGTCGAGAAACAGGTCTGCAGTATCGGAGGGAGCGCCGCCAACAGCTCTCCATACGCCATCACACTGTAAACAAAGATATGGATCACATCTCTGAGGAATATCAGACAGTAATCGATTGGTTTTTATGTTGAGTGGTGGACGTGACGGTAGCAGCAGGGGGCCTGCAGTCGGCTAACGGCTGAAAATTGCGATGTTTGTGTGCGGGGTTGTTCCACAATGTGTCTGTGTGAACAGAGCTGGGTTTTTTTTTTTGTCAAACACAATATCAATGACAAACGTGGGAGAGTTGCATCGTATTTGAATTATCTTATCACTGCTCATTTGTGTGCTGATACTACTCAGTGTTTCGTGTTGTCATTCCAGTGTTTTGTTTTCCACAGGTGTGCTTTTTTTTTTTTTTTTTTTTTTTAGTGGCCTCCCTGATGAAAAACAAGTCTTCATTCATTGGACAAAGCAGTGAAGTTTCACTTTAACACTCATCGACCTCAATCACACACACCCCCCCACCCCTTAATGAAACACTTGCAGTCTACATAAGACCACACATACATTCACACACGGTGCCAGCATGGCGGAGCAGCAGGAGGAGGCAGAAGGTGATTACGTGGAGCACCAGTATATGTGCAGTGAGTGCCACCAGCTCTTCAACACCCTTGAGGAAGTGTTGATCCACCAGCAGATCCACACCGGCCAAGAGGGCGAAGGAGAAGGTGAGCTAGGGGAGGGCATGACCATCCAGGACGTCCAAGAGATGGGGCAAACCCAGCAGTACCAGTGTCTGGAGTGTGGGTCCCTCCTCGTGAACCCGGAGGAGCTGCTGCAGCACCAGGAGATGCACATGCGGGAGGCGGGGATGGAGGTGGAGCAACAAGGTGATACTGGTTTATGTATGTTTTTGAACAAGCATGAGAAATTGGACTGTGTTGGGATATTAATAGTGTGCCATAAATAGGCCGTATATGTGCATGATGCTATCATATGGAAGTGGTTTTACATGTGCAATATCATAATCCAGCTAACAGCCCTCAGTACATCTCACTACACAGATTCCCCCCTATAGTATCTCACTCAGTTTTCAGGTTGTTGGTGCAAAATATAAACTTTTCACATTTAAAGTGTGCTTTCAATCATTTTGGCTGCTGCATTGCACTTATTCCTTTTAAAGTTAAGAAACAACACTATCTGCATGTGTGTGTGTGTGACTGTTCCCCAGACCTGTGCGAGGTCCTGGAGACGGACGAAGCTGGGTCAGAGGCTCATGTGTCAGGACCGGTCCAATACCAGTGTCTTGACTGCCTGGCTTTGTTTGACTCAGCTGAGACCTGGCTGGAGCACCGGCGGACCCACAGCAGGAGCAGCACACACAGTAACGCAGAGACCATGGTAAGGGATCAAACACATTCTGACACAACACTGCAAGACTAATGAGTATTTAGTTGTTGTAATTTTTTAGTTTTGGCAAAGAGACTTCTTAACACAATGACAGTTTTTCGTCTGTGAATATAAGTTTGCCCCCTGAAAGTGCTGTTGTTGTACGTATACCATGTAATTATGAACTGCGATAAAGAAAATGTGCATGTTGAGCCATGATATGCACACTTGTTCACCTCTTCTTAATAAGAAATTTTGTTCAGCTATTACCCTTCTTGTAAATCATCAGCTGAATAGTAATTGTATTTTTTTATAACCATTGGTCATATCTCTGAACATCCTAGAGTAGCAAAGTAGACAGTGGGGCCTTCCTAAATTCAAGCTGTTTGACTAGTAGTATTGGTCACAGCTGCAAATTACTCATACATATTTCCCAATGTGGGTCCGCCAATAATAAGTCATTCATGTGTGCATGGCTCAACTCTGTTAAATTTTTTTGGAAGCTGTCAAAAGCAATATTAGTTTCTGGTAATACTTCCATGAATCCCAAGTTGAGCCTTATTGGAAGATCTCTGGGTGATGTCGATACTGTTAAAAATGTTTTCCCAAGAATGGAAATGATGCCCTTAGAACTGTGTCTAACTTTGAATTCATTACTTTTGGGTTGTACCCACATACTGTAGTCTGTATTCAGTTAGCAGCACAATCCAAATTTATTTCAGTCACTCTGATTTGGATAGTGCAGGTCAGCACAGACATCCAATCTCCAAAGCATCTGAAAATCTACTAAAATAAATGAATAGGTGACAGCAGATCTAAAATGTTAAAGCTTCTTTATTATCCTAAAACTATGATTATTAAATTTAAATTATTTATTTTGTAGCTTTGCATTAATTAAGAGTAGAAATTGAGTTACATATTTTTTTCCCCTTGCAACAGGAGTATGTGCTACAGCCCGATGGCACCGTCACTCCACTGAACAGTATCCAGAACTACGTGCTTAGCGAGCAACAGGCTGGGGAGATCTTGGCACAGGTACCTGGCATTGTATACCTCATACAACAGAGGCATAGATTTAAGGCCTAGACAAATGATTTTCAGGTTTTCACTGTCTTTAAGTTCTTCTCTATACGTTGTTCTGTTTATTTTCCAGGTACTTTCCCAACAGCATCAACAACAACAGAAGAAACGTCAGCCCGTCTCTAAAGCTGCTGCACCCTCCCGCTCCTCCCTGCTGCCTCCCGTGACGCCAACCCCCGGCTCCGCCACCATGCATCTGCAGATTCTCACAGCTCAAGCCCTAGCAGACAACTCTGTCGCTCCCAGTAATCGCCGCTCTAAGCTTCCCCCTCTTTTACCTGCTGTCAACCGAGACTCTTCAGCAAAGCTAGGGGTCCTGGAGAATGGTGTCCAGAGACTAGAGCTAAGGTTGGCCCCCACTGTCCAGGAGCAGCAGCAGCAGGAGCACCAGCAGCCAACAGAGGTGGTGGTCATTCACCCTTATGAGTGCTCAGAGTGTTCCCTTCTCTTCCAAACCCCAGAGGACTTCCTCCAGCACCAGGGGGAGCACTTCCTGGGCCAAGACAAAGAGAGTGGAGAGTCAGGGGTCATGAGTGGTTTTGAGGAGGCCAGAGGGAGGGAAGAGACTACAGAGAAGGTGGAGGACATCAAGTTTAGAGTGGCAGAGAAGAAAGAAGCAGTCTGGGCCAAGCCACAACAGTGTGAGCTCTGCAACCGCACGTTCACTTCTGTGAACCGGCTGGCTGCTCACAAACGGGTGCACGAGCAGGGCACGCATGAATGCTCAGAGTGTGGTAAGGTTTTCAAGAAGGCAACATCGCTGCAGACGCACATGCGCACACACTCTGGTGTGGCCAGGTACCTGTGTGTGGACTGTGGCAATGGCTTCACCACTGAGATGACTCTCATCATGCACAGGTAAGAGCCCTGGGGACAGCACCGCATCCTAGAGAATAATGAGGAACTGACTCTGACGCGACCTTTCAAACCCTTTCTCTGTCTGTTTTTTTGCAGGAAGTCCCACACTGCAGACCCCTTTCACAAGTGTCAGTTCTGCAACAAAACTTTCACCAACATGACCAAGTACCTCTACCACCGTCGAACCCACCTGAACCGTGAAACATCTGGCACCCCCGCCACTGCCTCTATGGTACCACAATAAGCTTATCCATCTCCCAGTGCTGTCCACAACCTCATGTTGGTATGACATTTTAATGTAACATATGCCTTTCATCTTCTCTAGGTTTCAGCTCCAAGAAGAGCATCTCTTTCTGCCCTTTCCATCCTACAAAGAGCAAGAGAAAAGAGGAATTCCCACATCGAGGAAAAAAACAACTTGCTAGCCCCTCTCACAGAGGAGGAGATGGAAAAGCTGGGAGAAGATCCAATACAAAGTTCTCAGATTAAAGTGGAAGGAGGTGAAGTGGAGAGGCAGGGGGAGGACAGCAACAGGGAGGTGTTTGCCCCACTTGAAGGTAACACTGACGACCCCCAGCAGGTGGAGGATGACACCAATTCTGGTGTAGCTAAAGAACCGGCTTCCCTGGATGACACTGAAGTAGGAGTCACATCTGGCTCCATTTGCTCAACGGAAGCTGCCTCAGCTGCATCATCGGACAAAGGGCCTTTTTCCTGTCGTTTGTGCTGGAAGAGCTTTCCTTCCCAGCTGCAGCTAGTTCAACATCGACGCAAGTCCCACGTCACTGAGCGCAACTTTTTCTGTGGAATCTGTGGCAAGTCCTTTAAGAAGCAGATTCATGTGCGCAACCACATACGAACACATACCGGCGAGAGGCCCTTTCAGTGTTCTGACTGTGGAAAAACCTTCTCATCTCTTGCCAATCTAATGAGGCACAACCTCATCCACTCCGGTGTGCGCCCGTACCGATGTGATGTCTGCCACCGCTCCTTCTCACAGTCCTCCAACCTCCGTCAGCACAGCCTGCTGCACTCCAATGCTGCAACTCTGTGCTGCCCTGACTGCCCCGCCACCTTTCGCTGGCCCACCAAGTTAGCGGCACATCGCTACACCCAGCACCCAGGGGCTCCACCCCCTTTCTCCTGCCCTCACTGTGAGTCTGGCTTCCTGAGCAGGAGGCAACGAGACAGCCACTGTCTGGAGCAGCACCCCACACTGGTGCGGGCTGGTTCGGGGATAGAAGTCGGCAAAGAGACCCGCAACCCAGCAGAGCTGGGAAAAGACCTGACCCCAGAGCCCTCCACCTCAACCGCAGTAGGGACGGAATCAGGGGATTCAACCAGTCTTGTGCGGGGGGGTCTAGATTGCAACATCTGTAGGAAGAAGCTCAATTCTCCCGCCAATCTGAGACTTCACAGACTGAGCCATTTCGCCTTAGGCCCAGGGCGACCACGGTGCACCCCCGGGAAGCGTCCTAAAGCCCACCAGTGTCCTGTCTGTGGAAAACTGTTTGTTTCCTCTTCCGGAGTTGCACTTCACCAGCGAGTCCACACCGGCGAACGTCCGTTTCCCTGCCAAGTGTGCGGCAAGAGCTTCCGTCAGAACACACACCTGCGAGAGCACCTGCGCACACACTCGGGTGAGCGTCCATTTCGCTGTGAAGTGTGCGGAAAGGGTTTCATCCAGAGTATGCACCTGGCGGAACACCGTCGAACACACACAGGCGAAAGGCCGCATGTTTGTCCTCTTTGTGGCAAAGCCTTCAAGACCTTCTCTAACCTGAGGAACCACAAAAAGACCCATGCCAGGCAGCAGAGGTTGGATGAGGAGGCTGCTGCTCAAGCTGCCATGGAGACCAACTCTGCTGTGGCAGTGGTGGACGCTTCAGCAGTGGAACTAGCTAACGGGCAGCCTCAGCTCATTCAGATCCAAGCCTCAGATCTTCAGCAGGTAAGAGTGGATAAACATCACCTCATCACTACAAAAAAACAGGAAACCGCCACTTGAAAGCATTGCATTAAGCTAACACGAGTTAGCCATATCTAGTGAACCATTAATAAACTTTTAGTTGAACAATGTAAGATTAAAGAGTTGAAACAAGTCAGAGGATGCCATTTATTTAGCACCTTTAAATTTGTTTTTGCATCCATTCTCTGGTGTTAGTTGAACTTATTCTGATTTCTGTTTCCTCCTCCTAGGCACAGGGCACTCCCACTATCATGTGTAATGAGTTTGGGGAGACCATCGCCATCATTGAGACAAGTGAAGGAGGAGCGCTGCCTCTGGAGCAGGCCTTGGAGATCTACCACACAGCTTTGGAGAACGGCCTTGCCATGGACACAGTGGCTGTGGACGGACTGCAGCTCCTCTGAGAACTAGTACAGAACAGAAAAACTAGAATGAATTCTTTAGAGCTATTGCTGAACTGATGAGTCTTAATACTGCGTGAAAAAAAGACTAATTGACTACTGTGAGGCTGAGAATTCATTTCTGAATAATAATCTACTGGAACCCGAATTCTGAAATGACAAATTGCATATTAAGTTCATCAAAAACACCAAAGTTTGTCAACTTCACTTGTTTTTTTGTTTATTTTTTTTACAAAGCTGTGAGAGGGATCACTATTAATGTATGGAAATGATGCACACTAAAAGTAAGAATATGGTATTTGTTATGATTAAGGACCAGTGGTTGTGCCTCATGACATTTGTAAGATTAATTTTATCATTTATAGGAGACGGATGTAATTTTTTTTGGTCATAATTTTGAAACAAAGTTTTTTGTTGTAAATAAGTGAAATCAATAAATGTTTTTTCAACCCATTGTATCCTACAGCTTCATTGAATTAAACTTCACATACCCATTGTGAATCTCATCTTCAGCAACTAATGTGTTTTAAAAAGGGCTGAAAAATATATATTCATTTTAGACAACATTTTTGCGTCATGGTCTATTGTTTCTGCAAAAAAAAAAAAAAAAAAATTTCACATTTCCAGCAAAAAAAAAAAAAACAATTGAACACCTATTTTTTATTTGCATACTGAAAGATACATATACAAACTTAAATTATTCATATAAATTCCTCTCTTGTGCACCGGAACAGCAAAACAAGGAGTATAACACAAAAACATTAATAGCCATATTTATTATTTTTCCGTTTCATGTGTTTTTACCTTCGGTAATGTGTGTCTTAAAAGTCAACTTAAGTTCAATGACAGCTTTTTCCTTATCAATAATATAATGAGTCTTCTGACTCTACAGTAATTATTTACAACACAACCAAGTCTTGCACAAAGACAACCAGTATTGTATCCCACCAGCTCTCTTTGATCATTACCCTCCTCTCACTTACCCCAGTTTTCTCTCCGCCTGTCTGAAAAGGAGGTCTGGAGAGAGCAATAAAGTGACAAAGGGAGGAAGGAGGGAAGGAAAGAGGTGGAGGAAGGAGATGTACAAGTGTTGAGGCTATAGAATCAAGATTATCAAGGGACAGAGAGGCATACAAGGCTGTCTAAAAACATACTGCTTATAACTGTTGAAAGAATATAAAGGTCCACGTTGAGTTTGTCTACCTCTTTGAAATGAACCATAAAAATAACTGCACCACAGGTCCTTGCTGAGGTGAGAGGCCAGTCAAGGGAAGACTAAAATGAAGGAACTGTACAGTTGTGGAGCAGCATCTCATCTGCCTTCAAAATTGTAAAAAAAAAAAAAAAAGAATAAGAAGAAGAAAAAAAAAAAAGTACAAGAAATTCAACAGTTGGCAGAAATGAAGGAAACATCTGCCAGCAAGGAGAGAACTAAGGACCAGAATTCACTGCAATGATAAAAGGAGTAATAACAGTAACCATAAGAATAGTACAACAACAGATTGAATATGACCATGTTAAATACAAATCAAATTATTAAAAAAAAAAGTTAATAAAACTGCTTGGCAATAGAGGATTAAGGCTATAACAGCCTGACCTCCACAACTAAGAGCTAGGATGTGCCCATTGACTCTGACCCACCTCCTTCCTTCATGGCTAGCGAATGAGAGGCACAGGAATGCTTGGTTCCTACCTACTGGCATGTGCTAGGGTCAGTCGTGAGAAGGGAGGACTTAGCCAGACAGGTAATTGCAGGAATGATGGCACTGCCAGAAGTCCAATAATGTTTCAGTCAATTTTTCAGTCACTCCTGGTAGACCTCCCCTGAAGGTCTACATGTGAGCAGTAAAATGGAGAAAATGGATCTTTCCAGGTCCATAGCAATGAGTGCTCTTATCGAATCAAATAGTTTCCAGCTGTTGAGGGCCCAGCCCCCAAATGTCAGCAGAAACCAAACACAAGCTTGCAACAGTTAAGTTTACATACAGGTTGTTCCTTAAGCAGATACTTACTGCTTTTTACTCCTCTAACCCTATTAAGAACAAATATCAAAACATATAACATCCTCTTCTTAAAACTGCTGACTTTTCACCGTCTCAGAATGGGTTAAGCAGGTCGTTCCGTCCAAAACAAGAACCCTTTCTTCTTCTAGGCAAATGAGTGCAGCTGTACACAATGATCCTTCGTTCACTGGCATAAATAGGAGTTTCCTCCAAGGTGGTTAATACAGAGTGCTAATTCAAGTGAGGGATTTAAGAGTTTACAGGATGTGTTTATGTGTTGTGTTGTGGTATGTGGTAGTTTTTGTGCCGCTAGTTTTTCTTTTTCTCGTGTTGTTTTTTGTTGGTTTTTTTTGGTACAAGGGTCACACATTAAAAAAAAAAAAAGTCTCAACGTTGCATACAAACATCTCTCCCTCTCAAAGGTCGGCTGTTGTGGATAGAAAGAAATCAGGATGTGACCAGAGGAGAGCAAAGAGAGTGGCATTTTTAAAAAAAGAAAAAAGTGTGAAAACACGCGTGGAGTAGACAGGTGGGATGGCAGCAGTCACTGATTGGTGAATCGAATTTGTCAGCATCCCTCATCTACAAGAGTCCTGCGAGTCACGAGGATCCTCTGGGCTCACTTCTGTCCCTTGCTCAACTTCTTCATCCTGCAGGTCCACACCTCCTCTTCCGGATCCCTCTCCTGACTGAGACCCAGAAGGTCCAGGGAGAGAGCAAGCTGAGTCGGAGATGCCTAAACCAGAGGCATCGGAGGGTGCAGCCGTCTGCATGATCTTCTGCCGGACCTCCCTGATCTTCAGCTGCAGACATACCTTGGTGGGAAATATGTCGGAGTATCTCGTCTGGAAGGCTGCAGTGGCCTGAGCTGGATGCATTTAAACAAAACAAACATATAAATCAATGCGGAAAATAATTCTGAAAATGCTTATATGTACAGTATAGAGGTAGTGTTTCTGTTATACCTGATGGAAAGAAGCCCTGCTCCTGGAACAGCTGCATGACCAGTGCTCTCCTCTGATCCAGCGTTCGTCGCAGGGACGAGTACGGCACTTTATCAAACTCCAGTTCTGCCAGGATGTCCTCTCCATCTGTGGCTGAGAGATGGGACAAACAGATGGAGTGGTTTAGACTCCTGGAAACCGATTACAATAATGAATATCTTTGTTTATGTCCCTTCAGGCCCGATCATCAGAAGAAAAAAAAAAAAAAAAATTACAAAAGCACTCCCTGAACCCTGACCCCCCATCCTCTGCCAATAAACACATCCTGCCCTGAAATATAAATAAATAACCTGAAAACTGAATTCATTTTAGATAAATCTAGACATTGTAATTTTACTTTCTGAGTGGCACACTCTGGCTTTTTTTTCAGTGCATTACCTGCTCTGTCAAAGGTGAAGATATCTCCTTCACACTTAGCGGCACTTTTAGGCGTGTTGGGCTCTGAGCTACAGCTTGAGCGCCGCCGGCTCTTTCTTTTAGGAGAGACCTGATCGTCAGTGGCTGAGTCCAAGTCTAAAAGCACACAGAGGAAACAATGTTAAAAAAAAGCCAGCACACAAATGATATCTATGAAAATAATAATGATAATAAAGTAATAATAGTAATAAAGTAATAAAGTAATTCAGTCATTTAAAACCATCCTCCAGCCTTCAGCCGAGAGGAAATGTGAAATGCAACATGTGAATGAAACATTAAAAAATAGCATTATTGTTTAATTACATTAAGAACACAAATATATCTAGGTTACAATTAAGAAACAGTAATTATCAGCAGAACTCAAATATCCATATCAATCAGATTCCATCACAAAAATCTACTGAGTGTTTCACACATCTAAAAATCAATAAACACTGAAGAGATAGTTCTAAGATTAGGGCTGCAACATTTATTTTCATTATCAGTCAATCAGCTGGTTATTGTCTCTGTTTATTGTTTATTCATTTGATCTATAAAAAAACATCAGAAACTGTGAAAAAAAACCTTGAGCAAATATTGATATATAAAATGTTTTGTTTTCACACACCATCAGTCCAAAGCTCTTAGATTTACTATGATTTTAGGACAAGAAAATTATTTGAGAACCTGAAACCATGGAGTGTTACGTATTTTGCTTGAAAAATTACTTAAATTATCAAAATAGTAGTCAATTCATTTTCCTTTAATTGGCTAGCCAATGCATCTTAAGTAGAGATACAAATTTATTGCATTTAGCCAGACTATCATAAAATGCTCCTGTGAATGAGACCTGTAGAGTTCTTCCTCTTGCGACGATAGCTGCCCAGAATGGCGCGGGGTGAAGTGGCAAGACTCTGCAGGGTAGGTGAAGGCAAAACCTCCTCAGGCCGAAACTCCGGTAGCTCGGCAAAGCGCTCCTCAAAATAGACCTCCGACAGCACCCTGCCAGACCAACACACACACACAAACCAAACATACACAGTATATATACACTCTCAACCAATAATTTCTGCAACCTTACATAAAAGATTCACAAAGGTGTTAACTCACTTGTCCACAGAGTCAAATGTCTTCTTTAGAGGTGGTGGGCGGGCTTTGACCTTTTTGGGTGTAGGACCCTCTTTGTCAGTCTGTGGGGGTGGCAGGGCAGGTTCTGTGGCTGATGGAGGAGGAAGGGGAGAGGAGGGGAGGGACTCCTTCCAACCAGTCTGCACAGAAAGTTCAATTAAAGTATTACTACAAAGACACAGGGATGTTATGTGTCAACAACAACTATTTTTTTTCTGATTGCCCTTGTCCTGATAGCAAGTGTGTGAAGTGTGTGATGTTCCTCTCACCTCTTTGGTGGTTGTGCTTTCCCTGGTCCGTGTGTCAGAGGAGTCTGCAACACTGGAGCCCTCCAGGGGTCTGTCAGAGGATGGGGGCTCCTCAGCAAGGTGCGTCGATGGAGACCCTGTCTGCCGCAACGGCTCAGGATCAAAGGAGAAGTGGCTGTTGGCTGCAGCTTCCCTCTCCCTCTCTCTCTCCTTTTCCCGTTCTCGCTCCCTCTCTCGTTCCCTGTCTTTCTCTCGTTCTCTCTCTTTTCCTCTTCCTCCTCCTTCATAGCTGCCCACAGGAATGTTTGCCACAGTTGCCTTCACTTTCTGAGGAGTCCTGATTGGAAGCTGGGTTAGTTTTGGTGTACCTGGTGTGCTGCCTGAAAACATTCATAAGTAAATAAGTAAATAAATTAGTAAATAAATAAATAAATACAATTACGACGTTGCAAATCTAATCTCAGATTAAAAAAAACAAAAAACATGTAGCTGTACCAGGTGTTTGGATTTGAAGTGGAGGACTACAGGGCCTTATGGACACAGCTGAACCACTGGGAGGTGCCACTGAGCCGCTACTGCCGGAGGTGTGCGTCTGCCTCTCAAGCTGTCTGTCTGAGTGCGTCAGCAGCTCTGTCTGCCTCTCAGCCTGCCTGTCAGCTTGTCGATCTGTAGGTCTGTCTGGAGGAAGGTGCCTGTCTGCCTGTCTGTCCGGATATGGGTGTGTGATTGTGGCAGGTGTTGCTGTATGTTTGGGCAGGATGTGAGGGGACGCACTGGAAGGGCTGGAGACGGAGTAGACCACGCTGGGGGGCACTGCTGTCATGGAGACAACCCCTGTTGCCATGGTGACGCTAGGTGAAGGAGGGTAGATGGCGGTGACTATCTGGCCCCCGGAGCCTGAGGCAGGGGCTGAGGTGGAAGGCTGCGGAGACTGAGCTGACGCTAGGAGCGGTGGCTGACCTGGATGAAGGATACAGGGGGCCCAAGAGGCCAAGTGTTCTTGAAATCTTCTTTTGCACTTACAGTGATAATACATAACATTGTCACATGAATAAATATCCATATTTCTTCTTCTTTCTTGCCAATGAACACAACGAATAAGCAATTTGGTCTCTCTTGCCAACTGTTGGTCAAGATTTGTCTCTGATAGAGGTTTTAACATGATTTAAGGTATTAAATAAGTCTTAATGTCACAGTCACATTAACAACTACTGATCACCAAAGACCTTTTCAAATCACATGTTTGTATGTGTATACAATCATGAGACAAATGTGTATATTATAGTTCCGAGATCCACAATTATATGCCACTTTTTTCAGCGTTGCTCACAAGATGACAAATGCTTTAGCACCTTTTGTATATTTCTTTTATTTCATGTGAGAATTAATTTGCAGAATAAAATTTCTTCTAGGGGCAGATTTTTTTCAGTTATAGATGCTTATGTTAATACTCAGTTGACAAAAATTACTAATATATGCATATATATGTTCTGTGTTTAACTATGATCCTAGAGATTTAACATATTTATTAGGTCATCTGCAGATGGCAAACAATGACCGACTTCAATTATAGTTGAATGAAAGCCAATAACACAAACTTATATTGGTTAGTTTCAATTCACATTTGACCCATCTAAATGAAGTGGATTATATTATTTATCTGTAAATTTTATCTAAGAACCCCGCACTGTTCCCCTGGCACAGCACGAGACACACTGTGTATCCCACACCCATACTACATACTCTACTAATTCTAAGAAGGTTTTAAGAATGTGCAGTGGCATGTTTACATTGAAATAAGTGACTGAACAAAGTATACGCAAACCAGACTGCACACACACACACACACACAATAAATGTGGTTGATTACTGAGTGAGCTGTTGATTGACACTATTTTCCCACAATGCAAAGCACAAAGGAAATGAAGAAGTTACACGCTGGTGGAAAACAACTAAAATAAATTGTGGATGGTGGTGAAATGGCTTCTGAAAGATTATGAGTATAAAGATAGGTATTTAATCTTAGGACACACATTTTGGTGTCCATTTGAAAAAAGTTAAATTAGCAAGGGCTTTCCAAAAACTGCTGTTTGACTGATACTGGAACTTACACGTTTTGTATTTTAGTTTAAAATGATGAAGTATTTTATTATAACAAGTGGTATGCAGTACATACTACTGTATTAGATATTATGAGGTCATATTTACTGAGATTTAAAGGAACCTCATATTTGCGTTGTTATCTAGCTAACCAACACCAACCTTTGTCAGGAGGCCAAATAATCTTGTTGGAGAGCTAGATTCGTCCCAGGGGCCTTTCATATAGCGCATTTCTTACAAACACATAGTTAGCATTTGAAGAACAGAATCTATGAAATCTTCTCTCCATGACACTGACCTGCAATCAGTGGCTGAACCAATGTCTGTCCAGGTGGTGCGATGGCTGTAAAACCAAGTGTTGCTAGGGGCGAGGGAACATATGCAGATCCAGGCACTGGCAGACCTTGCTGGGTGGGGGAAGAGCCTGTTGTCGTGGAGACCAGAGGCAGAGTGGATGGGACCCCTGGGGTGGACTGGACATAGGTGATCCTGGACAGGATCAGGAGAGGTGATTAGAGGAGAGAAAATTAGGAGTAAAAATAAAGATGAAAAAGGCCGAGGTAGACAGAGTAAGGAGAAGGTGACATTTTTCAAATAAAAAATGTTGAGGAAGGTGTAGTATCAGTGACAGAAGGTGTTAAAATACAATAATGAGACAGAATGGAAATGATGGGAACAGAGACATGATTAGAAATAAAGAGGAAGACAAAAAGAGAAGTTCTGCAGTGGCGGGTCAGTGGGTGAGTGTATCCATTGCTGTTCACAGCGAACAGCAATGGATGACTAGTACTATAAGTATTAATGTATGTGTGTGTATGTGTGTGCATGTATGTGTGTGCATTTGTTAGTAGGTGAGAGGTAGTGTGGGGGTGGCAGGCAGAGGCAACTTGGGCCACCAGAAGCATGACTAATACATCCAGAATAGAGCTGCACTGCAACAGCTGCACCCCTGCTGGAGTTTTTGTTTCTCATATTATCTGCTCGCTATGCTTTAAGGAATCCGGACAATCAGACAATATAACTTCCTGTTGTTTGGTATTATTTATTCTACCTTAACTCAATTAAGTATTGCAATGTGGCAGGACTTACTTCATTCCATAAACTACAAGGATATGACAATATATTTAAATAAAAATACCCGTGAACATTAATCATTAAAAGATTTATTAGTCATTAGTTGGTATAATCTGTGTTTACATGGAGCTTTTTATTCCACCAATAACCACGATGAGAACCCACTGAGAATAAAACTGCTTTGTTTAAAGCCCTGGTGGGAATAAATTTGTCGGAAGTGGCTGAACAAACCTTTTATCATCTGTGTAATGGATGAAAACTGTCATGTAAACACTCATTCTGCTTTCTATTTTTGGAGTAAAGACACAATTTCTGCATGCTCGCCCAATTTATTCAAATCCAAGATTGTTGCAGGGGAATTATCTTTGGTTAAGTGATGTTTTCTAGTTCTATGGAGATTCTGAATCACTCCACCCCCATTTATGGCTTGTCTTCACCCATTTGATGACTGTAAGAGTAGTATAATGAAAAAAAACAAACAAACAAAACAAACAAACAACAAAAAAAACTAACTTGCTTCAATACAAAGCATACCAGTAAACCAACAATGGGGCTGAATGTTCGTCGATCTTTTCAAATGTTTGCCCATGAGTTGGAGCTGATTTTTCTAAAAATGTACTCTGGAGCATGTACACAGGGTGTTTAAACAGCACACTTTATCTATTTTTCTTCTGAATCATTATGTACTTTAATGGAAGGGATCATTTAGATTTCTTTCATAAAAAGGAAAAAAATACCAATGCCAAATACACTGAAAGAAACTGACAACAGTGGAATGACTACTTAAGTAGGATGAATGAAGCTTGCATTTGCTCATAAACAGGGGCCTGTTTGTCAGAGCAGAATCAACCTTTATGGGCACATACTGTAATTCGTTTATAGGCCCCTTCAGGTTTCTGATCTGTAACAGTATAAGGTTCAATTATCTGTTAAAGAACTAACTTTTAGTCTTTCAAACATCAGTCTCCATTATAAAGTGTTCCATGCCGACTCAAACGAGTGCTGAAAAGAGAGCTGTAGGGCTCAAGTGTTACGGGGACTCTAAAATCCTTTTTCCACTCCTTACCACAACACAGCACCGCTGGAAAACAGTGGTGATTTAGTAAATGTTGCCACTGAGAAAGAAGAGCCAACACTGTTCCCACATTGTACAGCCAAGTGAGCATTTCTATAGAAGCCCAGTATTATTAAATGATATTTTGACCGATCAGCAAACCCTGTAGTGGATATCATGCTGTGCCATTATATCTGCCTTTGCAATCCTATTCTCACCAATGGAAAGGGCAGGCATATATTGTCTTTCTTCTTTTGTTTCACTATATTGCTATGTAAAACAAATCCTCAATGAAAATTAACATATCTTATAACATTTACACCTGAAATGTGAGAACACCGAGAACATCTCTTGTTACTCTTCTCTCCTCTTAAACTGGCTCATTCAATATATTGTTTGCAAAATAACCTATTAAACAGATTTAATTTCCTTGCATTTAATGAGTGACATATAGGAGTGATTAGTACTACATGTGAAATTTACTACCCAGCTGTCTTATCAAGGCAGCAGAACTCAAACATTTAGCTGACAAATCTATAAACATTCATTTAGATCATCACATTTAGTCATAATTTAAGAGCTACATCTGCAGGATAAATAGTTTTTACAAACATAATACCACCATTTTAAATTTATTTCAGTTTTTCACTGGCAGGTAGGTGGATTTAATCTCATGAAAATGAAGATGGCAGATAATTACAGTGAAGCATTTCACAGTCAATTCAGAATAATTTTTTAATCTTTTTAAAATTTTCACCTGGTTGGTGCTGGTGGCAACAGTACAGCCTGGGAGGGGGCCGATCCTGGAGCCACCACAGCAGCTGTGCCTACTGTTACAGGGAAAGGGCTGGCAGGGTGCACTGCTCCGCCCTGAGGCAGCTGGGACTGGACCACAGGCATGGGCGCTATCTGAATGATCTAGAGAGGCATGGAAAGAGGAAGCCATGAAGAAAGGAGTAGGACAAATACAAATTCATGAATATGTAGTGCAAATGGTTGGCTAATGATTTTTTTTTTTTACTTGGTATTTCTGACAAAATGGAAACAATTTCTAAAGTTCTTGTGCCAGTGTCTACAGTGAAGTGCTCGCTGACCTTGCTTCCTGTCTGAGCACCGTTCTGGACAGGAAGAGGTGGAGCCACAATGGGAAACTGCTGAGCAGGAGCTGGCGCAGTCCTTACTGTTGCCATGGGAACAAGCATTTTACCCTGGAGCACTGGAGACTGTGTTTGTACTGAGGCAGCGAAAGAGAAAGAAGGGGGATGATTTCATTAGAAATCACCACAGATTATTATTAGCAATATGTTTGGCCTTGTCATGACTTTACTTTGCTTTGCTGTCATGACTGTTGAGATAAAGCTCTCACCTCTGGTCCCCGGGCTGACCACTCCCACTGCTGGGCTGGACGTATATCCTGTCAGTGAACTTGTACCCTGCTGCTTTCCGTTGGCCAAGGACGCATGTGCGGGTGGAGCTGTGGGCAGGTTGAAGATACTGGTTGGCTGGCTGAGGTGCTGAGGTGGACTCTTGGGGTTGGTGTTCGCAGGTAGGGTGGGCAGGATGTATTGAACTTGTGTGATGGCCTTACCCCCAGGGGGTGCCAGGGAGGAGGCAGGAAGGAATTGGGGCTGAAGAAGGGGCAGAGGTAGGGGCCCATTGGTTTGGCTATGCGGAGCTGAAACAGCGGTGGAGGGAAGGGCCTGCTGCTGTGAGGGCTGCTGCTGGGGGGAGGGGGTGATGAGCTGCACAGTAGGTTGAGCAGACAGAGCCCCTCCTAACACCAAATTAGTCACTACACCACCTTGGCCCACGCCTCCCCCTGCGGGATTAGGTGATGAAGAAGAGTAGTACCCACCCCCTGTGGCTGTGGCCCCGGCTCCTGGTCCTGAACCAATCAGAAGTTGTGGCTGCTGCTGGGGAGTCAAGGCCTTCCTCTCTTGCGGATGTGGGCTGGATGAAGTTCCTCCATCTCTGGGTTTGCTGGCTATGGGGAGCGGTGTGCTGATAACTGGACGCATTACATTGGTCACCACCGTAGAGGCCACTCTCACAGCGCCAATGCCCAGGAGTGGGTTCGCACCCATTGAACCCGCTGACGAGGACGGAGGCCCTCCAGCTGGAGATGTGGAAATGACTGACTGGCCAGAAGAGAGGGAGAGAGAAGAGGCTTGTACTATTCCTCCTCCTCCTCCCTCTCCCCCAAATGTGTCCTTGCCCTCTCCTTCTCCTCTTTCCTTCCTCCTATGATCTGAAAACCCTCCCCCTCCTGATCTCCCCTCATCATACCGCTTGCTGGTGGGGTAAGAGGACAGTGAGACACTCCTGCCATGAGGGGTATGGTGTGAGGAAGATGATGATGCAGTAGAGCAGATGACTGGAGCAAAAACTCTCTGAAAAGAATGACAGATGGACTGAAAATTATTTGGAGAAAAGAAAGATACCATAGACGACAACTCGCTTTATATGGCAAATCAATCTGTAAGCTGTCAATGTGATAAACTAAAAAGAACAATAAATAGAGACAAATTACGTTACCTTTTGATCACTTTCCTCTCCAGAACCATTATCACTATCGCTGTCAGTCACCCGCTCCTTACACTTGAGGTCTATGGAACTGCTAGGATAGGGGTCCTCTGTGGAAAATAAAAAAATATACACTAATAATGCCAATCAAACCAGATAATTAGCCTAAATTAGCTGCTTTTGTTTTGTTACATATTTGTAGCAGTTAATTAACAAGTGAAACCAGATGCAAACAGTGTTTAGCTCAGATTAAAATAGGCTGATTCAACAGTATTAGTGTTGATATTGGATTTTGTTTTAATGTTAATGCAAGCGGTGGAACATTTGCAGCCATTCTGATTACAGTTCATTCACACGTCTGCAGTTTTCTTCACCAAGTGGGAGATATTGCCATGTCAGAAATTCCTGATATCTCCCACTCAAAATTACAAGTAAGAGGTTGAAGTGAACACTTTTTTCCCACTTGGCTGCTTGTAATCACAGTTTAAACCATGTGACGTGAATGCAGCATGTGTTTCTAAAACAGCTCTCAATGCCCTCAGATGTATAAAAAAGAAACATGGAAGCGGTTAAAAACTGGGCACGGTTTAGCCAAATTGTAGACTATATTAGAAATTAGGGAACAAACAGTGCAGAAATAATTAAACCACATGACGTAAAAAAAAATCCTAGTGTAATAACACTATCATATCTCTAAGAAGTTGCTTCATTTGTAGAGAAGGTCTGATCCCTTACCAATGACATCATCGTCTCCCTCCTCCTCACAGATGACCATACGCTCCTCGTCACTGGTCATGTCCTCACTGACCCCCCGCTGAGACTGCGACAGGGGTGGGGCATGGCTTGGAAACTGGCTGCCACCATCCCCACACATCTGAAATCATTTAGTAAAGGACCATGCAGCAGAGATGCTTTTTAAACAGAGTCAAAGTGGCTGGGATTTACTATTTGTGTGTTTTCAACTGTATATACCAAATATGTGTGTTGTGCTTGCTATGTGTGTTTGTATACTATATTTTTATCTAAAATGTAAGAAATGTTGTCACAGAGAAATGCACGGTATTTTACTGACACAATTGATATACTGTTAAAAAAAAGTTTAAATTTTTATTCCTGTGTTTTTACATATCAAATCTGCCATATAAAACATTTTTTTGCAATGACTGTAATGTAAACAAACATGTTTTGTTTCATTAAATGAAATCATGATTACAAACATTAACATGCTGTTCCCAGAGGGGATGACTGTTTCCACTTTGTTATTTACAATATGCCAGGTTGCATGTTACAAAATCAACTTTTGAGGGGCACCAGCTGTTTATGTCTTACAAGCTAATGTCTTACCTGTGCCAGTTCTGCCAGGGCCTGTGTATTACCCCTGTCACTCCGCTCAAGGCTGTGCATGGCACTTTGAGAGAAGGCTCGAGGACGGGTAAGCTGGCCCACATGACCTTCTCCTGTAGTCCTCTCAGACACCAGACCTGGACCTACCCCCTTCAGCTCCACAGAATGGGGCTCTAACAGGGGGCAAAAAGAGGACTGTTAAAGGACTGGGGAGGATAAAAATACTGTAAATGACAGATGTTACTGTAATACATATATATGTGTGTTGTTGCATATCATGAGAGCTGAGTGAAACCAACCTGTGGACTCAGACATGCTCCTCTCTCTGATGTCTTTCCCCCCTGGGACCCCACGGCCTTCTGAGCTGGACTTCTTCCTGTCTTTGTTGCACCACTTCCAGTCTGGGTGCGCCTTGAAGTGGGCCTCTTTTACCTGTGAAAACGAGGGAGTAAGTGAAAAGCAGACAAAAATATAGCACAAGCACTGTAGATAAGCACAGGAGCTCTTGTATGTTAATGCATTTTGTGGTTTGTTTTTTTTTTTAATTTTTGTCTACAAATGTATCTGTTTACCTGAAAGGCCAAATCATGGTACTTTTGTTTCTCCTTGGGTCCCAGAGCATACCACCACTCCCCAAGAATCTTGCTGACTGTCCTGTTGTCCTGGTTTGGGTGCCGCTGGTGCACCAATGCTCGATGGCGCTTACTGAAAATCATAAACGCATTCATCGGTCGCCTAATGTGGTCCTTCTCCCTCTAAGCAAGTGAACAGGAAAGACAGAATGTCACATTACATATTTTACAAAAAAGAACACTGAGAATTTTCATGTTGTGAAAAGGCTACCTTTCCAGGGCTGCTCTTGTCTCCATCTTTGGGCAGCGCACTGAGGGACTGAGTGCGTCTCTTTACTGGTGATGTAGACAGGGGCTGCTCTGGTACAACTCCTGGGAGGAAGCTGAAGGGAGACAAAAAACAGCCCCTCTGTATAATCTTCAGTAGACATCTTCCTAAAAAACAATACAAACTTATAGCCTTACTTTCTCTCTCTGTCTTAAATATTTAAAAATTGCAAAATTTTCTACTTGATATTACTTGATACTGTGTACCGTAGAGCTTTAAGTCTATTAGATGTAGACACAGAGTACAAGTAGTTCATCTCCCATGAGATACATCAGCAGATTCAGCAGATAGCTCATCCATTTCAATGGCTGACAGCCTGGCCACTGCCTTTCATATAGTGATAGAGCCCAGAGATGGAATGCTTTTGTTCCCATCTGCTTTGTTCTGGCACTGAGCTCTTCTGCTCAAATTAGTGCGAGGATACAGAAAATATCACACTCCCTTACTGTATGTGTGGGTACACAGTACCACACAGAAAATTACAGTGAAGGCTGACTTGGACAAATACATAATTGCTATTATGTATGGATGCTGAAAACACATGAGGGTATATATGCAGTGTGTCTTTATGTGTTCATGTAACGTCACAGCTTTTCACACAAAATCACTATAAAACAAAAAAAAAAAAACTGCACTAACGGGTCATCCACATCACTCTCTGTCTCACTGTCAGGCCTCTCTCTCTCTGCATCTCCTTTTTCCTTCTCTGGAGGCTGTTCATCAGAAGAGGGGGGAGGCCGGGATGGAGGACCTCTTTCTAGAGTGGGAGGTGCCTCTGCAGGCTCCTGTGACAGCGCTGCCACCCCCTGACACTCTGAGGAAAAACAACAAAGAGATGCATACTTGTTCCTGGAAAAGTAAACAAATGTGTTGATCAAAATAGTCTTAAAACTGGTGACAACACATGTTCTACAGACGTTAGGTCAGCCATAAAGGTGTTCAGTACCTGTCTTCAGGCTGGCTGCTTGGGGGTGGTTGACTGGGTGCTGGCCCTCTCCTGGCTGAGAAGAAGCATCTGATTGGGTTGGTGCCAGGAAAGGGACCAATGAATGCCAGGGGAAGACTGGAACTGACCGGGGCTCTACATTGGTCCACACTGCGGAGGCAAACAGAATTACTTACAACAACAGCCAACTCCAACCGATGTCCATAACTTCATTATATGCTCCCCTGCTCCGATATCACACTCAAGAGAACCAGGCCTATTTCCTTATTTGGGGAATTAGGGCCCTCTGTGTAACACTCCCACCAGAAATGCATTCCGACTAAAATCACCAGCTCCAATCATTTTTTTTTAAAAATTTGTTGCAATCTGAACATGCATCCTTCTTTTTAATATTTGTGAGTGATGGAACCACAAATGAATGTGCTAAAAATCTGTGCTTATATTACGGCAGAATGAGCCCAGCGCTTAGGTTATGGTATCAGAACTTTTAGAACTACCGCGAATATATCAGTACAGTCACATAGTAAATCCCTACAACAAAAACAGCTGTACCAAAGGTGTCTCCGTTCTCAATAACAGACTGGATAGAAAACAGAAGCTGGTAGTCTCAGAACCTTTATAAATGAATAAGGGGCTGTAATTAATTTTTATTTCCATCGCTGAAAAAATGTCTTCATGAGAATGTTTATCCAAAAGAACTTCAAAGTAACAATATCTGCCCCTTTAAAGCCTTTAAAAACACAATCAATGAGTATGTTAATTCAACAACAATAACATAAATATGTGTATAGATGTTGCAAAAAGGACAATGTATTTTCATACAAACAGTAAGGTAAGTGACATGGACTAACCAAACATGCTTAATCCTTGGCGGAGATACTGAGGATTCTCTGATGAGAACATGGTTGAGTGAAATCCTTGATGTTTCTCCAAAAACGATTAATGATATGTCCTTTCAAAATTTCTCTCCTACAACACACAGAAATCCAGGTTTGGAAACATTTTTTGATCCAAAATCTCGAGCTGATATTGTTTGGAAGCTCACAGATGACGACAAGTGCTCAATGGTGCCTGTATCCGTTTCATCCCGACAGGTTGCAGTCATCATTCACAATTATTACTGCATCACCCCCCTGCATCATGAGGATTTTAAGACGTGACACTGAGGAGAGGTATCCCTTTTTTTTTTTTTAATTCCACAGCGAGTAAAAATGAAATAATGTCTGTCAAGTAGAGTCCATCTCTCCGTATCGCAGAATGCCGCAATCTAATAACGCACACGGAACAATCAAACATCAGTGGACAAAATGTACTGCTAACGTCAACAGGATACACAACTTAAGTAAAATTTCCACGAATGTAACAGTGTATAGAAGGCAAACTGGAAAAAAATGATTATGATCGAAGGCAAGGTTCCTCCTCCCTTTGGTCTAATTACCCCCGATGCCCTCTCTCCCTGTTTGTTTACATTACTACAGCAGCTTGGCCACGAAGGGGTTAACGAGGCCTTGAGCCCATCCACGGCCTGGATTAATACATGTGCCCGAGAACTGCGCAGTCTTTCTGGGCCATGTCAAACCCTCCCGTCGGCGTTTAAAATACAGCTGCGGACAGGTGTGCTCGGCAGGTACCGAGACGCACATAAAGCCACCGAGTCAAACCGATGAACGGCCGCTGCGAGGGGGCATCGTATCGATCGGGCCAAACGGCACTGCAACAAGCAAACTGGGGGGGGGGGGTGGCGATCCGGGCTAAGGTGATTCGTCTAACTTGGAAGACGAACTAGCTTATTGCTCAAGTGTGCGCTGTTTACTCTCGCGGAGACTATTTTAATGCCTTCCGATGCGTATGATAAATCACACAGGCTCCGATTCAGCGGTCTCTTGGAGCGACCGGAGCCTCAAGTGCACCGCTCCAAATTGGACCAACCTCTCGGGAACGCCCCTGGTCGTGCACCAGCCGCACAGACAGAGGCAAAAGAAACGCGATTGTTCTCATGTCTCGGCTACAAAGGCGTATTCATACGTACTGGCAGCCAAAATAATCCGCCGAGGATTTGTTTGACAAGTGCATTACACCGAACACCAAGTTTTTTTTCCCATTACTTGACCCCGGGATCGTACCATGCACCTGTCTTAACCTGACAGTTTAGATGACACCTGCCAAGACTCGAAATCACCTATAAAAAGGACGGCGACCGACTTGGGTTTATCCCTGTTTACTACGCATAAGCAAGATGCCGTTGACTGTAAATCTGGTGCAATCATCCATCACCCGGTGCTTACAAGCCCGCTATCCCTCGGCTTGAATATCGGGAGAGAGAACAAACACCGCGGCCCCTTCTTCTTAGCCAGTTCCTGAGCACGTCTCCGTACAAAAACCGCCAGCTCCCTCCTCACCTGGCCGATCTGGCCGCAAAACCTGCCTTTAGCTAGCAACTGATGAGACAACAACACGGCGGTAAAAAGGCGAGCACGGTGAGGACTTCTGGCTCCAGTCGGCGAGGAGGAGAAGAAGAAGAAGAAGAAGAAGAAGAAAAAAGGGGGGATGAATCGCAGTTATATTTCTCTTTCTACTCCTCCTCGGTCAAGCTCTTAAGGCGGCCGACGGGCGGCTTTAGTTGAAGATGCCCGAGGAACGGGACCTCGAAGCTGTGGCGAGAGGGGGAGGAGGAGGAGGAGGAGGAGGTGGAGGAGGAGGTGGGGGTTTTTTTTGCGGGCTTTAAAAAGAAACGGCACGGCGGGGTTAAGGTTAGAGCCGTCGGTGAGGTCCGTCCGTCTAACGGCAGGTTAGCTAGCCGCTCCGTGCGGGGCGACGTCGGCGCACACGCCGTCCGGTCCGCGTACAAGTACCTGGAGTTCACCGCTGTTGTTTCGGTCTAGAAAAGTCCCCGCGATCGCATCTCCGGAGGCTCCCGGAACCGAGTTTACTCCCTTATTTTTGACTCGTTCTCTGTCGCTCGCTGAGCCTCGGCCCTTTCTTTCTCTTTCCCTCCCTCTTCCTCTTGTTGTAAACTAGGCTGCTGGGTCCCCCCCCCGCACCACCACCACCACCACCACCCCGTCCTCCCCCCCCCCCCGTCCCCCGTGCTAGTCGCCCTCCCCCTTCTTGTCCTGTCAACCTCGCCCAGCCTTGTCCCGCCTCCCCCCGGCGCGTCCCGCTCGGCCATTGGCCGAGGCGACCACCCGTCAGCCGCCCGCCGCGGACGCCGATTGGCCGGCGTGTGCGCTGGAATGCCAGTCATATGCAAATGTCCGAGCCCCGGTCTCGCTTCTGTTTTCACCGCGAAGACTGGGACTTATCTTAAACGCACGGCGCTGATAAATAGAAAAAGCTACTACGTACAACTGCGTTCACTTGAAAACGCTGGCTCTTGTTCGGGTAGTGGCTCAAAAGTGTGTGTGTTTTTTTTGGGTTTCTTTCAATAAGCCCATCCTAGTCTGATGCCATTGGTGCAGGAGTCGTAGTAAACCTTGAGTTATGCGCGATTGCACGAATCGAAAGCCGACACTCAGATATAGGCCAACCAATGGCTTAACAGAAGTTAGATAAGACCCCTCCCTCTTACAAATGCTCGGCTCAAGCTTTTATACACATAACACCCATCAGATGCAGGGAGGCGCTGGTGAGCTTTCTACTGTTTACTTGCCACGCTGCTTTCGGTCTTTCTATGCAATCTGCACGGGCAATGGAAGTTGATAAGGGCTCTGAGGTCAAGATGACAATGCACATCCACGACCATTAACCCTATTAGAGTATGCAGGGTCGTCCTACCTGCTTTTTGAATGCTTTTTTAAAAGATGTTTCCTGCAAGCATAAATGCCGTATGCGTTTAAGTGTATCGTAAATCAACAGTATTCACATATGAAAGGGATTATAAACCCTTTCTTGGGTAATGCTATACCTTTGCTTTAGTAACACAGCTAACAGTAGGGAGGCAAGTGATGTAATTTTCCACCATAAAAAAAAGCCCATTTAAATCCCCAAACATTTTTCCATCTCTCCATCATGCAAATGTGCCTCCTCCAGACAGAATTTTAAATGTTCTGATGCAACACTGGCATGGAGGGGGAGAGAGAGAGAAAGACACAGAGAAGAAGAGAATTGAAAACAGGAGAGTAGGGGTGGTTAGAAAGAGAGGGAAAATGGGTGGAACAGGCTAAGAGTGGAGAGGACCAGAGGGTAAAAATAGACTGAGAGTCATTTTCAGCAGGAGAGGCAGGCAAAGTAGGGAAGGAGGGATGGGGGAGGAGGAGGGTGGGTGGGTGGAGAGAAAACAACTTGTGAAAACAGAACTTCTCTTAAAGGGAGGAAGGGTGTGGGGGGCCAGAGATGGGGGACGACAGAGGGAGATGAAGGGGAAACAAAAAAATATACCTACAGTATATTGTTTAAGCACAAAACAACTAAGACACAAAGAGAAGGGACTAGCACATATGACAAGGTTTCTCCTCACACTGTATGAGTCAAGAAGTCATTATCAGCCTAGCTCATGTATCCATAAGACAAACACAATACTGGGAGGGACTTAATTACCACTATTAGCCAGTCAGCTCATCAGGAGCATGGGAGCTGACCAATAAGGCTGTGAGAGCCACTGGCAGCGGCTGTCCTCAGTAGTAAAAGAAGTTAACCCATTCAGTCCTGGGTTACAGATCTTTCAAATCTCAAAAACACTTACGAATCTAAATTTAGATCAGTGCAATTGCGCAAGAGTTCGACTGGATTAAAAACAATATTCTCATCTCAAACAAAAGGAAGCATCTGTGCAGGGCGCCTAAGCCCCACCTGGATACAACACTCATCTCTCATGTGCCTTTATCTTATCAGTCTACTGGCAACAGTAAAGCATCTTACATCATGTAAAAATATGAGGTGACTGTCCCTCTTTTAAGCCTATGGGGCTTCTATAAAGGGTTAAACTAAATGGCTTTAGAAGAAGAGACAAGGAGAGAGAGAGAGAGAGAGAGATTAGGGTTTATCAACTGCACTGAGCTCTCAATAAGTCAATCCAGCAAACACAGTGAGGTAAGGGGAGGGAGCTGGACAGCTTGACTGAAAGGAAAAGAGGGTGAAAGAGGGCAGGGGTGGAGATGAGAGATTACTGTGGCTTCTCAGTGGTTACAACCCTGGGTAAACATTATGAGCCCTCAGTAATGAACTACATCTGAACAATTATTCAGCGCAGAGTAATGAGCTTTTAGCCTTTAGCCTCATTTGAATCAGCCTAAATCCTTAAATGATTCACAACAAACTAGTGCAAACCTATTTATGTAAAAATATTTTTGTCACCTCAGAAGTAATTTTGAATTGTCACACAAGAGCTATTTGGGTATAAAAGGGTGTACAGTTTTGAACATATCGCCTCTATGCATGTAAATTTGCATTTAGTCATATATAATAGAGATAAGTGGTGAAGACTAGCAAGACTAAGAGAGAAGATGTGAAAAAATAGTGTAAGAGAAATCCCCCCCTAGCTAAGCTTAACTATCTCTCCCTGCTGCTGTGCCGGCAGTGCAATATCTGTGTAGGTGTTAAGCAGCTTTCATTGGCTGTCTCCTCTTACAGACATCATGCTTTTAATGTGCATATGTATGCATGTCTCTAACCCCCAATTAAATCTGTCAAACACCACGTGACCTCACTCAACTCAACTTTTCCTCCTCCTCTTTACCTACACTGGCACAATGCAGGTGGAGCACCGCCTTCGCTCGCTCGCTCTCCCATCCCATCTCTCTCATCCCTTAATTCATCTTCCACCCCTGTGCTCTGTGTCTCTCCCTCCCACAACCCACCATTTGCTCCGTCCAATTATAACTGATCCACCAGTCCTTTGCAGTTACCATGGCAACAGCTATGTTGGGCATAGGTCCCCGCGTCGCCCGTGGTCACCAGTCTGCCGCTGACCATCAACATCTATTGCATCAAAATAAGCTTAACCAATAATTTTTACACCCAGTTGGAGCACTATCTGTGACCCAAAAAGGAGATTTTCAAGACACCGGACCTGCTTGTGGCTTTGTGATAGTTTCACTTAAAGTTTAATTAAACTGTCAGTCCTTATTTCACTCAATGTTGCAAAAGGACAACACCATCATTGAATACTGAGAGGAATGAAATGAAAAGTGTTGGGGATTGGATGGATCAGTCATAATCAAAACACAAAACACACTTTACACTCTATGGCTACATATGCAGATTCATTAAGTCTCTCATCCCAACAGTGAATAATTACCACTAAGTAGATTACATCAAACACAAACTTGAGAATAGGGCTTGGAGACCCAGATCCCTCCACTCACTGTGAAAGAACTTGTAATGTATGTATTTTGCCATGTGGGGGCACTACTAGTCTGCAGATAAATGGCTTACAGAGAGGCAGCGCCAGAAAACCAGTGCAAAGACTGTGGAGCTAGAGATGAAAGGAAAGTAGAGGAGGAGAGTGGGATGAAGGAGGAAAAAGAAATTCCTAAACAAAATATAAACTCATTCCGTACTTTGGGATCTGAGGAAAACATGAAAACTGTGATATCATAAGAACAGTGAATGTGGGTTCAATAGAGACTCCAGTGAAGCTGAATCTCATTCTAACTTTGCATGCATGCAGTCAAAGTCTTGGAGCTACCTCAGACCAAGGAGTCCCAGTGCACCAGTGCATTTTGAGATTCTCCCGTAAGTATGCTTTACCCAATAGGGAATAGGTTTCGTATTGCACATGACTTTTCTGGTAAGTCTTCAGGGCTTCACATGTACTCAGGTGCCAGTCTAGACTGCTGTGTGATCCAGATGTGGTTGTTGCCATGGCCAGGGAGGATATGCAGGGCTTTAAGCGTTACGTAAAGCAGAGGCGGGAGGGAGTGGGGATGTTATTCCCGGGTATCCGTATCCGGGTAGACCAGGATGAAGAGAGGAGGGGTAGTGAAGCCACTGCAATGCGATGGAGCAAAGGGTTAAAACAAAATGTGTCATAATGTTTTAGAAAGAAAAATCAAAAATGAGACAGAGGAAGACGGGAAAGCAGAGGAAAAGACGTATCCAAGTGCAAAATAATAGTGCGGAAAAGTGTATTCACGTGTACTTAAGAGAGTGTGGCATGTTTACTCAGTGTTGCACAAACTGCTTTTGCAATGTTTGAGTGGGTGAGCGACACAGAAAGGCAGAGAAAAAGAATTAAGCAAACTTAATAACATGAAAGGGCTATATTGCAATTTTGCTTTCAATCATTTATAACTATGGAATTTGACATATGAGATATAATGATCCATATATCTTTGAATGTTGGCTGAAGGTGAAAATGAGAACATATTCATTTAAGATGCTAAAAGTGCAAAAAAAAATCCTCTGTTCAAGAAACACTCAAGCTAATAATTTCTCACAGACATAATTGTGCAGCACAATATGAGATGCTGAGCACTTTCACTATGTGATCATACAGAGAAAGCTTGTGTTTCTGGTGACAGTTAATAGGCAAACAGTAAAGAATAAATGTTAAAAAAAAAGGCAAATAAATGTTTATAATAGGAGTTGTATTTTTTTTAAAGGAGATAAAAACCAGTACAAGGGATGGCTGTAAATATGAGTGTGGAATTGATGTTTGACATGGAACAATTTAGTCACTGTTTAAATCATTTAGGGGAAATCCTCCGATTATCCAGGATCATTTCTGTTTTCAGGGAATGTTGACTAAAACACCAAGAACTGAATAAGAAGGCGCTACCAATTGTGTGTTGGAGTGTAAACACATGTGAGCATGCTGAAGTTCCTCCTCTATCAGTGGAAAGTCACACAAGTGCATGCACACACAAACACACACACACACACATGCACACACACGTGTGCACACTAACACACATACACACATACATACACACACACACACACACACACACACACACACACACACACACATACACACACGCATACAGGGGTGGCTTTTTATATTTGTGAATATTCTGTGTTATATACAGGCTGCATCAGTGTGATGTTTGCTTTGTTGCCATGGCAACAGACGTTTGGCGCTCACACATCATATCCGGTATTCAATGATTGATGCTTGGTTACTCCGTCTCATACACACACACACACACACACACACACACACATACACACACACACACACACACACACACACACACACACACACACACACACACAAGCGCACAGCATGCGACACACATGTGACACAATAAAAATGGTCTCATCCTCCACCTTGTCGCTGCACATTTCTACAGTTTTCAATTTACAGGAAGTTACATATAGGCTTAAAAAGACCTCTGATTTACTTTCTCATTAGGATGTCTTAGGTGGGAAAACACACGCACACAGAGAACATACGCAGCTTTGTCTCTAACGTCTGTTACTGTCAGTTTAGGAGCTTAAGTGAGCCAGTGGACTATTACCTTATTTTTGAGAGAATTAATAAAAACACAGCATATCAATGTGTATGTGTAGGATTATACTGAATGTAACATAGACAGGAGAGGAAGAGCTCACCATCCACTTATTTCTGAATGTATGAAATTTTATTTTGATATCATAGTCTTTCTTCTTACATAGTAAATTTACACTTATTTATATGATCTTTAATGTGTTAGAACTACTGTCTGCTGAAATATCAACCTAAACCGTCCTTTAATTCCCTACCAGATATTTGACAGTAATTTCATTTACTCCTGATGAAAAGAAAGTTCCAATGTGACCTCAGGATTGTGGCAGATGTTTATTTGCAAAATGTATTTATTCATCAAATTTGTCGGTTGTAGTTCTTTCTAAAAATATATTAATTTAATTTAAAATCCTGATATATCTTTTTTCTATCCTTGTATAGGTGCAATGTGTCATCATTGATGAGTCGGTAACCCACGTAGGCGGATTTCAACAGTTTGGGGTTCAGTGAAGATTTTTAGTGTTTCCACCCTCACATGAAGAGAAATCTGACTGACATTGTATGTGCATACTATTTGGTATACTCGACATCAAATTTATGCTCTAAATTTGTACTCTAAATAACATTTATTTTCATATATTATCACAAAAATACACATATTTATCATGCAAATGTACTTAAATGTCGACAAGTTTCAACATTATTTCTGCAAAGGGTTTGTAGTTTTGGTTTTCTCAAAATTCTCCCAGTGGATCCAGAGAATAAAAAGTAAAGTACACTTTTATAAAAAATATAGTCTAACACAAACTATATTTAAGGTAATTTGAAAATTCACTAAATTACCTTGAAAAAATGTATTTTCTTTGGTTAATTTCTCACAAGCTGATAAGATAACACTAACACCTACAAGAACTTTCAAAATCACAAACATACCAAACGTCTGATTGCACGCACACACACAAACACAGTGTTTCCTGCTTTCCCTCGTATTTCACACTCTCCTACGACCATATGCAGCAGCTCACACACCCTTTTCAACTCCACATTAAAACACCCACATGTGCTCCTCACGAAAAGATCTTCAAAATAAATGCATACACACAGGCTCTCACACAAAGAGATGGTATTCATTCATTCAGTGTCCTTTCAGCTGCAATAAAAAAGGGGGTCTGAGGAGGGACAATACACTCAAAATGACAGCGCTCCCTGTCCACTTCTCTGTCACACTCATGAAAGTCCACAAATAGATAAATACAAGCACACTTAAAGCTGGGGAACTAACACCCTAACTGACACTATACGTCTATATATCACGGAAGTGAAAAGTACGATCTTATTTTCAGCTGATCATGAATATTGCTATCTCTCCCTCACAGACACTATAATACAGCATATTCGCACACCGTAGCTTGAGAATGGTATACTTCAAACACCCACACAATAGACTGAAACGTACAACATATATCTTACACACACACACACATACACACGCACACACACACACACACACACACACACACACACACACACACACACACACACACACACACACACACACACACATTTCAAATCAACCCTCCTGAGTAATACCAGCCAAGAATGCAGCACATTGTATCTTTATATGAGTCACTAATAAAAAAACCAAAAACCTTGACACACACAGCAAGAGTCAGCGTAAACAGTTTGTAGTGACTAAGAAGATAATGGTCACTAGGGTCAGGAAGTCACACACAAAGTGTCACACACACACCCATAAACACGTACACACAGGCACACATGCACACGCACACGCACACACACAAACACAGTGTTTCCTGCTTTCCCTCGTATTTCACACTCTCCTACGACCATATGCAGCAGCTCACACACCCTTTTCAACTCCACATTAAAACACCCACATGTGCTCCTCACGAAAAGATCTTCAAAATAAATGCATACACACAGGCTCTCACACAAAGAGATGGTATTCATTCATTCAGTGTCCTTTCAGCTGCAATAAAAAAGGGGGTCTGAGGAGGGACAATACACTCAAAATGACAGCGCTCCCTGTCCACTTCTCTGTCACACTCATGAAAGTCCACAAATAGATAAATACAAGCACACTTAAAGCTGGGGAACTAACACCCTAACTGACACTATACGTCTATATATCACGGAAGTGAAAAGTACGATCTTATTTTCAGCTGATCATGAATATTGCTATCTCTCCCTCACAGACACTATAATACAGCATATTCGCACACCGTAGCTTGAGAATGGTATACTTCAAACACCCACACAATAGACTGAAACGTACAACATATATCTTACACACACACACACACATACACACACACACACACACACACACACACACACACACACACACACACACACACACACACACACACACACACACACACACACACATTTCAAATCAACCCTCCTGAGTAATACCAGCCAAGAATGCAGCACATTGTATCTTTATATGAGTCACTAATAAAAAAACCAAAAACCTTGACACACACAGCAAGAGTCAGCGTAAACAGTTTGTAGTGACTAAGAAGATAATGGTCACTAGGGTCAGGAAGTCACACACAAAGTGTCACACACACACCCATAAACACGTACACACAGGCACACATGCACACGCACACACACACACACACACACACACACACACACACACACTTATAAAAAGTATGTTGGTCAGAGTTTTTCAAGAAATAAATAAATGAAATATTTACAAAATATTTTTTTGGATTCTCCTCTTTATCTCCTTCAATGTCTTTTCTATCCACACTGCCGTTCTATCAATAGCATTACTTATTCTTCATTCTCTTTCTGATCTAATCCCCATTTTCTGTCTCTCTAGCACACAAAAAAAAAACCCAAAAAAAACAAGTTGGTGGAAACAGTCCACAACTGGCCTACATATTGTAAATCTAGCCCACACGGTCCATAACCACTTGCTTTCGTCTTTAAATGTTAATTTCTTGTGTAGCATTAATTCAAAGTAGCTCGTCTCTGACTACATTTATTCCTTTTCATGTCTATATTATCTTCTTTTGCTTCACAGTGCTCATTTTTTCTTATCAAACTTCCTCGTTCCTACCTTTTAGAAATCCAATGTATCTTGTCTATGTAGTCTAGGTGTTTTTGCTACTACTCAGCCATGAAGTTTTCGTCTCTTATGACTTGGAATATAAGAGGGACTCTCCAATATCGACAAAGATAATCCTGTATAAGGTACTGTCTAATCTCTATAGAAAACACAAAAACACCAAAGCATGCATGCCTGTGCATATATTTTATCTTTTGCACTTTCTCTCTCTCTCACACCCTCTGAGACATAAACACACAAGGATATACTGAAATAATTTTGCATCGAACTAATGTGTCCTTTTTCCTTTTGCACCTAAAATCCAAACCAATGACAAATTAATTATTACTTTGGTAATTTTGTCTTTCTAATAATAGAGTTTGGCTTTTTAATATTGTATGATATGTGACATAAAATAGCCCTCCTCAATAACTCATCAGATAAACCAAGCTCCCTTTACTCTGCATTACAAGGATGGACGGCAGGGATTATTCCCTTTGTGTTTGCTGACTAGTGAATTTAGAGATTGTTTTGTCATCAGTAGTGATCCCAACAAGACTAGCCCTGACCCGGTCAATCACAGGAGTATGTTCAAGAGCTTACGGGGTTCACGTGACCAGCTTTAGCATTTAGTTGACAAGCATACATGAGGATGGTGGACAGACGATTAGAGGAAGCCATATGGGACATCAGCATGCTGGCTAAGAGGCGCTTCTTTGACTGGGCTCTTACACTCAGGTTATGGCATGTTCATGTGAATCTAGACCTCTATTACACTGTGGGTGTTATCTGTTCTCAGATAACTTATTACAAAAAAAAATAAATAAAAAAATAAATATATATATATACAGCAGTTTAATACTTTAGTATTTTTGTTCAAAACAACCATAATGTTGAATGAATATTTTTTTAGCTTAATTAGATTTATTTGATGAATGAAATACAACACAGTATACTAATGGCTGGCCAGTATTTAATGGTAAGAAAAAATATATTGAGAGAAACAAATCACTAAGAAAGGTAACTTTCTAGTTGCTATTTTATTTTTTTAAATGGAAAATGTAATTTCAATATTAAAGTTTCAATGCAGCTCCCTCCCTTTCTCTATTTTTCAACCTGTATATGTGTGTGTGTGTGCGTGTGTGTGTGTGTGTGTGTGTGTGTGTGTGTGTGTATGTGCAAAATAATAAGAGAAACTTATTATAAAGCTACATTTCTAGTTTTCACATGATTCTAATATTTAAATCACAAAGTTTTTTTCTGTCTCTCGATACTTATCTCAAGGTGTAGCTGCACTGTCACTGCATGTCTTTGTGTGTGTATTCTCAATGTCTGAGAAAAAGAATAATTGCCATCGTCCTGCAAAATGCTGGCTAACGTACTAGTTCAAGGCAAGTAAATAGAGTTACCTCTGTCTATTCTGAAATGACATTGTGTGTGTCATGTAAGCCACACAGCTAACAAAAAGGATATCTTTAAAAAAGTTGACTCTAATGACAATTAAATTTATTGAGTATATTCAATATGGATTATGTTAATTTATCTGTCAAAATAATCTAAAAGATATTAACTACACAGACAAAAAAATCAGAGCACCCCTAACCCTTTATGACACACTGCTGGGGGTGTTGCTAAACTAAATCTCTTCTTTGACGTCAAACGGGGACTCACTAAAAATCAAATGGAGGGGAAATTTTTCCACTAATTTTTCATTTGTAAATACAGAGCTGGACTTTAAAATGTCATATAGAAATAAAGCTTGACTCGAGAGATAATGCAAAACAATACATTAAAAGTATAAAGAATACTAAAAATAGAGAGTATACTTTCTGAGAATTTTGTGTAATTATTTTTCATTTTTAAATAAGTACACTATACTGTATAATATATTTTTTAACACATCATCCATTAATAATAATCCATTACTATCTATAAGTTTATCTAATCGACAAGATGCCTTTCCCTCTAGGATTTTTCCTTTTTTTCATTCTTTTATTGTGACTGAATAGTGACTGGAGAATTTCCTAAGGTACACAGAATATGCTGTTTAATATGCTTATTCCACATTGTCCCTGATTTATGTTATTCTTGAAATAACTGCTGTCCAATCCATAAATTGTAACAAAATTTTCTCCTCAGTCCTTCAAAGTCACTGACCTCACATACAAGATATACCCACACGCATGGAGCAATTCTCACCTGTGCCAGGACGCCCCATGATGATGTCCTTTCGTGGGACGGGGTGAAGGCTTTCTGCCGGCAGGATCAAGGGCAGCAGTGCAGTGGGAGAAGGATGACAGGGAACTGGCTGCTGGACCTCTCCCCCAAACCCTGTCCCCCTGTTCCCCTCTTGTTCCCCGGAGCTGTCTGTGCTACTTGGAACAGGAGCTGTGACTGTTGTGCTGACAGTAACTGACAAGGCCTGCAGGGGGATGGCAGGGGTGTCAGTGGTGGGCAGGGAGGAAGGTGTTGGGGACACAAAAACCAGAGTTTGGGCTGGGCTTCGCAAAAGGACGGTGCCGTTGGGTACTGTGGCTGTAGCAGCATTAATGGGGACGGGAACCTGGAGGCCAGAAATTGGCTGAGGGGTAAGGGGTGTTAGGCCGATGTCTTTAGATGAAGTGATATCTAACCCTCCCTCGTTTCCACCTCCTCCTCCTCCTCTTCCCAAAGGACATTCTGTAAATTTCGCCAGTGGGACTTCAGGATTCCTCACAATGACAGGGGAGTCCCGCAAGGCCTGTTGGGATACAGGGACCACACGACGAGGCCCTCCATCGGGAGTGAGAGGAGAAGGAGGAGTTGGAGACACCAGCAGAGGAGGAGGGGAAACAGCAGTGGAGGACGGGGGCCTACTGGAGGAGGGGGTGGTCACTCCTCTGGGTCGGGAGAATGTGGGTGTGTGTGTGCGGGAATGTGAAGCTGGTGTTTGGGGGGACAGCACCCTGAAAGAGTTGAGGTCCCCCTGGTCCATCTCTGTCTTGGGAGTGTAATCGTGGTGGTGTGAGGGAAGGGGTGGTGGAGGGGGTGCATCTGGCTTTCTTTTGCTGGGGCTCATGGGGACTGTAAACGTCAGGTTGCTGTGGAAGGAGGGCTGGATGCCTGAAGTGTGTCTCTCCCTCTCTGCTCCTCCAGCTGAGGTGGTTGCTTTACTGCCCCCTCCCCCTGTACCACTGGGCTGCCTGTGCCTCCGGTGTTGCAGAACCGGGGAGGCGTTAATCGGGGAGAAGTTGGCCGGCCTGAAGCCGAACAGTGGGGAGGGTGAGGGAGAGGGGGCAGGAGAGAAGGGTGACTGATTAGAGATGGGAGAAAAGGAGGGGGTGCCAGAACGGGAGCTCCCTAATGATACAAGCATGGTGGCGGCCTCACACTCATCGAAGTCAAAGCGTGAAGACAGGTCATGGGGGAGGAGGGAGGGTAGCACCAGGCGGGGTCTGGAGTCTCCTCTGCTACTGGTCTCACTGCTCTCTCTTGATGTGTCATCCCACTCAAACTCACTACTTGCTCTGCCTCGCAGGTCAGAGGGTGTGACTGTCCCTGAGCTGCTGCCTCCCCCTCCCCTCTCTCCCCCCGCAGCTTCCATCTCTTTGGTCCTCATGGATAAGTGTCTGGAGCAGTATCCTCGACGCTGAGACTCCTTCATACAGCCCTCCCTGGAGCAGAGCCTTCTCCACTGCTTACCGTTGAACTTCTTGCGGATACCATTGGGGGTGCACACAACATCGCCCTTCTTGTATTTTTGCTGAGCCAATGAGAGGGGAGTCCTGGAGCGAGAGGAGGTAGAGGAGGACCCCCCACCAGAAGTGGGAGTAGGGGTCTGGGTGGGAGTTGTCTTGGATGGAGGTAGGTTTGATGGAGTGCTGGTCATTTCAGACCGCAGTAAAGCCGTGGAAGGGGGTGGCTGAGGACTAACTAGCGTGGAGAGGTGTGGGGGTCCAAGACTTCGTACTACAGAGAGATGGGGGGAGGAGGGAGGGTAGCCGCTGGACTTGGAGATAATGTCTCTCTGCTGAGAGATCCCAACATTTGGCTTGGGACCAACCACAAGCCCCATGTTAAAACGAGACACCTCAACGTCTTCTTCTGGAGTGTTTGGCGGTTTCTGCCTTTCTGTGTCATGAACTGTGCTGGCTACTGCACCAGAAGTCACAGTGGAGGAGTGGGGGGGTGGATGAACATTACCGTAGGAATGCCCTCCTGGAACGCCTTCATGTGCAAAACCATGACCCAACCTTGCTTCCCCTCCCAGCACCCCCATTCCAATACTCAACTGGCACACTTCCCTCTCTACCTCCATCTCCTCCCTACGTTCCCTCTCTTCCCTTTCCCTCTCCCGTTCTCTCTCCTTTGCCCTTCCACAATCCAAATGTGGGACCTCCCATGGAGGGGTAAGCAGTCGCAGGCTCTGTCGGGACACCCACACTGCTTGACCTTTAGTTGTCCTTTTGTCTTTCTCCTCTGCCACCCCTCCATCACCCAGAGTCCCTCGGTCCTCACTCAAGAGCACCTGGTAAGGAAATGAGACACCGGGGTGGGGGTCCACCTGAGTGACAATCCCCTCTCTGTGTAGCAGAGGACCTCCCTCATCTCCACCAAAGGGCACACACACTTGGGTCCCAACAGCCACAGGTACCATGCCAGGTGGGGGGGCATCCAAAATTAGCTCTACAGGGCTCTTAGCCCCTAATGACGATGACATCATGGTTTCACCATGGAAAGGGTATTTAACAAGGGTCTCCTCTCCTTGGAGCTGGACTTCGACAGTACCTCCACTCACCCTACGCACCACCCCTGGTCTGAACACAGGTGACAAGGGGCATGAGTCTCTCTCTTTAACCCCTCTGTCTCTTGCAGTCCCAACCCCACTCTCCATCGTCCTCTTTATCTGGCGAGCCAGGACTCTCTGGTTCTTCATGCCTTTGGCTAGAGCTTCAGCTAGCCCCCCTGAGAGACTGGCTTCTTCAGGGTGCATGTTATGGAGAGGAGCAGGGATGTGGGAGTTTTTGTGAAGCAGACTTTGTCCTATTGCCTCCATAATGTCCAGGTCAGCTGAGTGCTCACTAGCTGTATCAGTGGACGAGGAGCGCACTGAGTTTGGGGCCCCCTCTGACTCATTTTCACCTGTTTGGGACTCTTTTTCCTGGGAGTCTGCTTTCCTGAGGGCCCTATCCTCCATGGGGACAAAATGGTTTTCTTTTATAGCTTTACTATCCACAGTTAGCACTGATGGCTGATTACCTGAGCAATTATTACTTCTACTATTACTGCTATTAATAAAAGTACTATGGTTCCCAGCACTACTGTTACTACTGTTGTTAATACCAATCATGTTGTTGGTCATGTTGTTAATACAACTCGTAGTGTTACTGTTAGTACTAGTATTGTTGCTAACATGAATGCTTTTATTAATGTTATTACTAATACTGTTACTAATCTTGAAATTATTATTAGGTGTATTCACATTATCACTAGTTTTGCTGTTAATATTGCAGTAGCTATTGTGTGTGAGTGCAGGGTTGGAGGTAGGAATGGTAGTCAGGGCACTTGCGTTGTTAGCAAAGTGCTCATATGTATATTTCTTCTTGGGGACACGAGCCTTAAATGTGGCTGTTTTCCTACTAGAGACTGAGCCGAAACTGGGGCTGTGACTGGTGGCCAGAGGAGGTGTGGCTGTGGAGAGCGGCACTGGGGCAGAGGTAGGAAATGCTACGGTATCAGTGGACATAGCACTATCTCCGTTCGTGCCCACTATCTTCTCTTTTTCTGTCATTTCTTCTGCCTTCCCTCCATCTTTCTGAACTGACTCCACAGGTTTCCTCAGCTCAGTACACTCGTCCCTCGTGGGGCTATTGCTGTTTGTGATCGGTTCTTCGTTTGGGTTGGTGGCTGCGGGCGGACTCTGTTTGCGTGTGGAGGGAGTGTTGGGTGTGTGCTGCGTGGTTTTGATGAGTGTCTCCCTCTTGACTCTTTTGGGGTCTTTTTCTTGGAGGGGCTGCGAGCCTCCTTTCTTTCTCCCCCCTCTGCCTCTTGTTAATGGTGGAGAACGCCCTCTGTGTTTCTTTATTGGTCTCATCTTTTCTTCACTGTTCACAAAGTGCTGCAGATTGTGTGGCGGTCCTCTTTTCTCACTTCTAAGGCACTCCTTTTTTTTGTCTTTATCAGCTTTTTCTTCTAACCTTTTCCTGTCCTCTGTAATGCAGTCTGGAAAGGAAGAGGGAAACACAGAAGACAGGTGGTCATTTATTATCTTCATAATCAAAAACTGCTGCGAATAAAAATGACGTCATACGTGGAAGCCTGCTACTCTGAACTGGCTATCACATTGGCTCAATAACTGACGTCTGCTCTCATTCATGCTCCAAATCTGCCTGATCCACTACAATGTGCATGCAAGCCAGTCTGTGTGTGCTTGTTGGTATACTCAAAACATAAAATCTTAAGTCCAAGGTTAGGTATCCACCATTTTAAAACTTCACCATCAACATTTAAAAAAAATACTGCACCATTAAAATTAAGGACATGATTGTTTTTCCTAATAAAAATCAGTATTCCTGTTAAGATATTATCACAATGAGTTAAATATTAAATGATTAATAGAGAGTGAAACAAAAAGCAATTTATGTTTTGCATATCATGAAATATTGGTTTATCTCCCAGATAACCATGGGTCAGCATGTCTGAAATTGAGCTTTAATATAGTTAGCCTGGTGTGAGCATGTAATTCATATGGTTGGTTAGTTTGATTAAAAACAAAGGGTCAGCAAAAAAAAAAAAACCTGTATAAAATGACAGGAGAAAAAGAAAGAAAGAGTGAACGAGAGAAAGAAAAGGAGAATGAGAGTAAGAAAGAAAGAAAGAAAGGTAAACATTCAAGGTCACTCACTTCAATTTATGTCTTTATTCTACCTTTAATGAGACCTAAATCTCTGTAAATGCATGCAGAGAAAAAAATGCTTTTCTTTTCTCTCCATATAACACACACACACACACACACACACACACACACACACACACACACACACACACACACACACTTGAGTCTCATTCTATAGGTCGCCTGATCTCTCCACTGTACTCCCTCCAGCTACTTCGACATGCGACAGGGTAGCTTTCTCATGCTATGCATAATAGACTTTATATTACGTGTTCAACTTGGGATCGCAACTACAACACTTCCATCAGGAGGAAAAGGTCTGGCAGTGGCCTGGCTGAGGTCAGCCTACAACATAAGGGAGAGAGAGAGAGAGGGAGAGACAGAGAGAGAATGGGAGAGGTGGGAGTATGCGGCTGTTTGGCTGTTTGTTCAAATAGTCTGTTCTTGTGTAGTCACTGGGAATTTCCACAGTCATTCTAGCACTCGCTGGCCCTCTCTCACTCTTTCTCGATGTCTCAGTCTTTCCCAGTCGTCTCTTGTCACTGTCTCCCTCACACACACACACACACACACACACACACACACATTTTTACAAAAAGACAATATAATTGGAATAATCTGCCATGGTAAGATATGCCCAAAATGAGAGAAATTAAAAGGCTGGCACAGGATCAGGCACACTCACTGATGCAAGATTACAGGCTAAATTCAGTCACACACACACACACACACACACTCGTACACACACTTGTGAATATCTGCTTCCAGCGATTAAGCTCAGCAACTCACCAACATGTGCAAATGCCCGCATTCCTACAAATACAGAAAAGAAAATGGACACAAATTCAAACAGTATACATACTCTCACTTCCTGTCCTAGCTGCCGGAAAAGTTCATCGCATACACACATACACACACACACATATAAGGTGACCTTACTGTTAACTGTTTGTTTGCCGGAACAAACAATCCACAACATTTCATAAACCAGTATCACGCCACTTCCACTTCCACTTCCTGCTGTTCAGACGAGCACCTCTTCCTGGTCCTGAATGACTAATAAACAACCTGAGTCATTCAAACACACTCATCTCTGCCTCTCCACTTTGACCTTTGCCCTCACAAAATATTTACTGTATAAACAGACAAGTTGGTTTTCATTACTGAAACAACATTTCATTACTCCCTATTTTCAGTAATGTATCACTGTAACTATTTGGTAATGTATAGTACAACAAAAACTAAGCAATCATTTCCAGAGTAAATTCTGCCCAATACTAACTGTGAAACCGATGTTTTGTATTTCATTGCAATAGGACCACGTCTGTAGTTTCACATGTGGAGCTTACCCAATGTACTATTAACTGTGATGCTTCCTGCAGATGCTGACATTTGAGAAAAAAAAATCTCTGATATCTGTGCTTATTTATTGTGAACTGTCTGCAACTGAAGAGGAATATTTACTTGATCATAAATGTATGGATTAAAAAGATACATGTGTATCTGACATTTCCGATCTTTTCTAAAGCAGTCTGATTTTTGAAAGCTTCCCTGCGAAATGATTCACACAATCAATCCAAAATACTGGGCATATCTTCTGGTATTAGTGCTAATTAGATAATATATTTTGAAACAAATACCAATCAGTGCCGACTAGCAGACCCATACTGTATATTGCACAAAAAAAAATAAATAAATAAAGAGAAACACTACATGCAGTACATAACTCACTCTCTAAGTGCAGTAGATCTTTGTAAGATACATATGTTGACTGTCTATTCCAGACAAAGCGAAAGGAGAAATAAGACTGACTGCAGAAATGTTCAACCTACCAGTACCAGGCCAAGTACCCGCTCATCAAAGTAGACACTGAGGCCTTGACTGGGAGTCCTGTTTTGTAGAGTTACTGTAGTGAACTGGAAAAAGACAGGAAGGAGTCAGGGCCATTTGGCTGACTGACTGGTTGACTGAATGACTCTTTAGGATCTGATCTTAGCATAGAAAAATGCATTTGGTCATGCTCATGGCCTCCAAAAATGCTCTACACTTTGGCTGATAAGCCAGCAGCAGGCATGTGTGAGTATTCATGTTCTGTAACTTTAAAGGTACTGGACGCCACAACAGACTGAGTGCACAACATGTCGATAACAGAGGAATTTCAGAATTAGACACTGACCTATCTTTATTTTCAGGATCGAGTATCTGGTGTGAGCTTATAAACAGTCTTAAACAATTAATTTATCAAATACAGTATTGTAGGTTTTTGTTACTCAGAATACAATTGTAAAAAAAAAAAAGAGAAACATTTTAAATCCTCAACCATGTGTAATCATTTTGAGTCCATCCTTAGAAGCACATGTTGTGTGGAGAAGCAATCTTATCCATAGAATTTTATTTGAAATTCCAGACAAAACACCAAGGTTGCCAAAGACACCAGATATGTTAGACTAAATTACAGGGAAAAGTATAGGAATTTATGCGTGAAGTATCTATAATTGCAGTGCTGTATTATCATAAATGCCACTGAATTTTAGCATTTAACATAGTGCTATTATGATTCCATACTTTTTCCCTTAAAAATCCAACGCATCACACAGTTTGTGCACAACAAACATCCTCTAAATTGAATATAACTGCAGACGTTTAAGTCTTACTGTATGTTAGCAACAATCAAAGATGCCAAGAGCAAGCTTAAATGAAGCTGTCAATCAAAATTTAGGGCCAAAACAAGGTAATTGTTGAAAAATCCTAATTGTCCTCCAGACGAATCCAGACAAAGCAGAGGGGAACTCAGTCATAATTCTGGTAATTCATCACGTCTACACCTTCAAACATTAGAGTATGTTAAGAGCAAGATATTTGCTGGTCTGGTCTAAAGCTACTGTAAATTCTGAAGAGACAGATTAAAGACGGCTATCGTCTTCATGGCATTGGCCTACGCTCATCTTTAAACAGCAAAAAAAATGATGTTTCAACCAATAAACAAACAAGAGCTCACAATCTAACCCCCCTACACAGCATAGCAACATCAAACTTTACACACACACTAAATGCTCTCCTCGGAATTTACAGTGGACGCATGCATACACTGTTAAAATCTCCCTTGGTCCTATATATTGTCTCACTCTCACACATTCATTGTGCCATATAAACGCACACACACACACACACGCACACACATAGGAACACACACTATGGCCAATATAAGCTTCACATTTCTGTAAACAGAAACATAAAAATTACTTTTATCATACTAAAATTTTGAGATTAAAAATATACATTTTCATGCAACGAGCACTTTGCTGGTGATTTCTTAGCAGGTTGGGCAAGGTTGTGTGCATGCGTCATGAGCGCTGAATGATCATTCATAGGGAAATCTTATCTCAATGTCAACACTACAAGAAGAAGAAGTTGTACAGTATATATTACTGGGACCGTAATACCCAAATAAACCACCACCTTGATGCCAGTTTGTTCAGTCAGATGTAGAAAATTCAGCCTATGCCCCACCGCAACATGGCACAGGATGTGTGTGTGTGTGTGAGAGAGAGAGATGTGGGGGCATTTGAGCTGCTTATTGTACACAAGGTATAGGACTGTATAGGGCTGTCTTCCGGTTGTATCTACCTTGTTCAACATTGCATTTGCACTATATGTCAGCATGAGTGTGTACGTAGTTACCAGGCACACTGCAGCTCATCCCTCTCCTAAAAGCATTTTATGGGTGTCTGTATGGGCGCAGGGCTGCAGTGACGAGGACTGGGATGGAGGGAGAAGAATGTGCGATGGTATAACAGAGAAGGACAGTAGTACGGCTGTGATAGTGAAGCCTACCATGGCCCCCGTACACTCCGGCATGGCAGGGCGACTTTGCCCTTAACTGGGTCACCGGGGAACACACTCACATGTGAAACAGCAAAAAGAAAAAAGAAAAGAAAAGAAAAAAACATGCTCTCTGCTCTGTTACACACACAAATCCAGACTGTGGTTTGTGCTCTCATGAGTGAGTGGGATGTGATCATACAGGCAACATAACACAAGTAAAAGAAAACATGTTGTCAGGGTATTTTAGGTGTAGCAAGAGGGCGAGCTGAAGTGTGTATGTATGAGCAATGAAGTGTGCGCGCGCTTGTTATGAAGAGCATCCATTGTGACGTAGTATGAATACTGGCAGCTGTTTAGTGGATGGCATATCTTACTGTAGATATTATATCAATAAAAGAGATACACCCAGGCCTGGGATTTGTGCATTCTGGCCCATATTGATCAAAAGGCTGTAGCATAGATCAGAGGTGACTGCTCCTGTTTAGGACCAAATGGCAGAACTGCCAATGCCACATCAATGGCCAGCTGCTCTACAAGCTATGCAAAGATGCCTACACCGTCAGGGATTTGGTGTTCTGCGTAAACAAGTGCAACAGTGAAGATACGAGGAACGCCGTGTAAATCTGCAGGGCAGACGAGGACACTTTCCAAAAAATGTCAAAAACAAGCGTCAAAATTCCTATCTACTTCAAATACACCCGAGGAGAAATATGACAGAACTGTTTAAAACTGCCAAGTCAGAGATGTCAAGGGTTGCACCGACAACGATTGCTGGGTTGCAGTGCTGAAAAAGTGGAGTGTCGACGAGAGAGGGGGGGGGGGTGAAGCCGAGGAAAAACAGCGAATGCATCCCCGGCTTCTTTTGCGCTGATCTCTGCGAGTACTACGAGAGGCGCTACACAATGTCAAAGGAGTATTATGACTCGAGGCAGTCAGCCGGTCTGCGCTGTTTCGCACGGCGACAAAACACAAACTACCGGTTTCAAGCGACGCTTTTATTATTCCTACTGGACCGGTCCGGTTCTTCCTCGCACGACGATGTTCGGCACGCAAAAAAAAAATATATCCACCACAACGCAAAAAAAAAAAACAAAAAACCCCCACACACACTCCGGAGAAGCTTCTCAGATTGAGCCAAGAAAAGGTGACACTCCGCCTACGCGGTCTTAAAAACTTGTAAGAAAAAAAGAAAGAGGGGAGCAATCTTAACATGTTGGTGTTTCGCTCTAGTAAGCAGCTCGGTGATGTTAGTAGTAGTGGTGATAGTAGTAGTCGTAGTACGCGACGGTAGCAGACATACCCACTAGTACCCACATAATGACACCGTCCGCTAGACCACAAGGAAACGGGACGATGCACGCTCTCTCTTTGGTTTTTGTTTTTTCTTTTTTTGTCTTTTTCCCCATTTTCTCCCCGGGTCCGTTTCACAAACACGGAACAAGCCTGCGTGGCCATCGGTAAACATTTTGGGCTGCAATGCTGCAAATAGGTCGATTGTTTTTTTTGGGGGGTTGTTGTTTTTTTTTTTTGTTGGAGGTATTTTTTGTTTTTTGTTTTTTTTTAACTACGCTAGCGGTGCTCCGCGCAAGAAAAACCAAATAAGACTCGGAAACTAAGGTCAAGGAAAAGTGCTCAACGTTAAGCGTAATTTTTTTTTTTTTTTGGAGATATCGCCCGAGGGGAGGCTTAAAAAAAACCTTTCTCCGCCGTCGGCGTTACTGCGGGAAATAAAAAAACATTTGAGAAAGTTTTTAGGCTGTTACACCCTCACCCCTCCCCTCTCTCTCTCGGCTCTTCCTCGGCTCGCAAGCGGTGTCACTCCGTTTCCCCGGACGGCGTCGGAGCGACCGACCGACCGTTGGCAGTCCGGTTCCTCGTCCCTTCGCTAACTCGCGTCTCCTGAAAATGGAAAATTCGTGTCAGTCGAGCTCCTCTGCCCCCTTTGCTAACTTAGTCGCAACTCACCCCAAACAGAGCCTTTTTCCTTCGCCGGGGGAAAAGATTTATAGTCTCATTCTGATGATGAGGAGGCTCGAACAACTCTCGGTAGCGTCCCTCGGCTTTCGGCTTGGGCGACTGTGCGGTCCGGCCTCCCGCTTTACTTTTCCTCCGCAAAACATGTCTTTCCCCGACAGAAACTCAAACGAGGATATAAAAAACTATCGGTCTTCTTTTCCCACTACAGTCACAAAATGGTGAATGAACCACTAACAGCTGGGCGAGCCGACCAATCACGGGTTGCTGACAGGTACAGTAGCCAATCGGCGCCGGCGCCACGGGCCGGGGGGCGTGGCGGGCTGTCAAAGCGAGCTTGACGGACGGGGCCGCGCAGCCAATGGCGGCGCGGATGCTGAGCCGGGACCGGTGTCCGGTCCCGAACTTTACAGTATCCAATCAGAGCGCCGGGAACCATAGGAACAGCATGGGGGCGGGCCGAGGGGAGGGACCGGACGGGCGACGGCCAATGGGAAGGCGCGAATCGCCCCCCCCTCCCCTGCCGGAGAGGAGCGTGTTTACCATAATTGACAGCACGGGCGCCTTCCCCGGGCGGACGGCGACGACGCATCAGCGCCGGTGCCGCCGCGGGTCGGAGCCGGTGCTGCGGGGGTTTCACGCACCGCGATGCGGCGGCCGGCGTCCGACTCTGCGCCCCCCCCCCCCGGCGCGTCCGCAACTGTTGCGGGAGGCGCTGCTTTATGTGTGCGTGTGTGTGTGTGTGTGTTATCATCTGGGTGAACAAGAGTCTGAAGCGCAGTTGACAAAAAGTGGAGACTGACGTGAGCAACGAGCGCAGGTTTCACGTAAAAGTAAAAAGTTGGTCCCGGAGCCGGGCCGCCGATGCGCGGGCCGGCCGCCGCGCACAGCGTCCCGATGTCTCTCTCCCTCCCTCTCTCTCCCCCTCTCTCTCCTCTCTCTCCCTCTCTCTCTCTCCCTCTCTCTCTCTCTCTCTCTCTCTCCCTCTCTCTCTCTCTCCCTTTTCTCTCAGCAACAGACGCTCGCTCTCGCCGCTCTCGGCCAATCGCGGCGCCGCACCGCGCTGCCTCTGACGTCGGCGGCGCCTCCGCCCCGCCCACTCCGCTGGAAGTGAACGGGAGCCGGTCCCGGCTGACGTCACCTCACCGGCAGGCGATTGGGCAGGCGCGCGGCGTCCCCGTGGCCAATGGGCGCGCGCGGCGGTGATGTCATCACGAGTGTTGCCACCAGCTGGACCGAGGGGGCGTGGTCCGGCGTAAACTCGGCTAACCCCGCGTTTGTAACTCGCGGGCGGCGGCGGCGGCGGCGCGGGCGGAGACGAGCCGGTCCGCGGCGTCTCGACCCGAAAAAGACGGTGAGACGGGGGCTCCCGCACGTCCGATCGCCCCGGTGCGGGACGTCTGCGCCGTGACCTTTGACCTCCGCACACACGCACAGACCCGCACGCCGCCACCTCGCAGAAAGATACGGTCCCGTAATAGTAAACATTACATAATCTCCGCTCCGTGCGTGGCGGGGACCGGACTCCTGCGGAGACGGGCGGCCATGCGAGGGCTCGTCGGGGCAGGCGCCCCCTGTCGGTGTGATCCGGCGCCTGCATGCGGGTCTCAAGCTCAGTGGAGGGAGAAAAGAGATGCGCTAAAAAAAACCGGGGGAAAGTCCCGATTGGTTGAAAGGAGCTGTATATTTTTTAAGAGTGTGTTTACCCCTTTTTTGTGCTTCCCTGAGTGTGTGTGTGTGTGTGTGTGTGTTGAGACGGGGAGAAAACAGAGCCAAGGCTTGAATGCGGATTAAATGTTGATGTAGAGTGACATCTAGTTGTAATTCTTCAGCACTGCAATTTGCAAATATCAAAAGATTTTTATTTTTTTTTAAAACCGGCTTAATATTACTTACTTTGGCAGCAACGATCTATTTTATTCCTCGTTAACTTTGTACTGATTTTCGTGTGCTGGTTTCAAATATTATTACTGCAGCTATTTCCGTATTCAGTTCTGTCTAAATTACTGTTAATTTCCTTGTTTGGCAGGATGACAGCGATGAGGGCTCTCAAGGGTTTTACCCTCGGGTTAAAATTTGAAACAGACAAACAAAAGTGAACATCACTCTTTGTGAGACACAAGTAGATATAGATTGTCAAGCTGAAAGTTTTTAAACCACTGAAACCATTGAAACATTTCAGGTTAGAAGAAGAATCTTTGCTCTAAGATATCATTGCAAGCTTTCAGCAAAGTTGGTGTTAACTACATGCATCTCCATCGGTTTCCCAGTCCCTTCATTCCCAGGGGGCCTTGTATGTAGGAAACCTATCCTCAGCTCAGAAGATCCCATACTGAGTTTCAGAAGAAGAAAAAAATCATAGCTAATACACTGGATTTATGAGGTCGACACTGAAACCGTCAATTTAGAGTTTAAAAGGCTGATAAACACATTAACCTATATTTTTATTAAAAAAAGACATAACAAATAATTTTGACGAGGATCACTCAAATTTAGTCATTAAAGAACTGAGACCATTTTATCTACTGAGTATATGTTTAAAAATAAAAGTGTCAGCGCTCTCTGCTGGACAAACTATGTATAGCAAACACTGTTTATACATTACCTCAAAAAAAATCCCAGGCATTTCTTACCGCAATTTCTTGTTACAATATGTTGATATCAGTCAATACCATCAATCAATTTATCAGTCGAAATCCAGTAATAACACGTGAGGTGCATTTCCCTGTCAGGGATGGAGGAGATTCAGTCCAACGAGCTGTGGGTAGGAGCTCACATCAACATCAACAACACACTCAAGGTGCTGTATGAGACAGAGTGGTGGGTGGTCGGCTTTGCGGAGAATTAACCTCTCAGAAAGTCCTGAGGGGAAAAATATGTTGTTGAGCGCCTACTGAGTCCCACTGTACAGGCAAGTTTCATTATTTCCCAGAGGCACCCAGAAACCAACCAGTGCTCTAGAGTTGAAAAGATCACCCGATTAATCGATTCATCATTTGACAGCAATTTTGATTTAACCTTTTTTAAAGCGAAAATGCCTTTTATTTTTGGCAAATACGCCAAAAATTCACAAGCGCTCTGCCAAGCTTCTCAAATGTGAGCATTTGCAAGTTTCCCTGGCTTTCTGTGATAGTAAACTCAGCATTTTGGGGGTCTCGCCACTGGGTCAGAAAATATTTAAATATGTTAATTTGGGCCTCAGGGGGTAATGATGTTCAATTTTCATTTATTTCCAATATTTTACATTATGACATTGATAGTGAAAGCTAATTATTTTTTGCAGCTTTAACAGTACTTTTATGATGGAAGAAAGGCCCCCTCACCTTGGATTTTCTGTGTGTTAATTACTTGACAAACAAAATAACAACTGACGCAATTTAATTATACTTATTACAACAAACAACCAGAATATAAACTGAAATAGGTAAGCTCTTGAAAACAGATTTTGAAAAGATAAGGTTGCAAGATGAAAGCTGAAGGGCAAATCTTAGCTGATATTTTACATTAGTGGTGCAAATTTCAAAAAAGATTGTGAGTAATTGAAATATGTAGACCCAAATGTTATGAGGTAAACACTTTGCCTGATTGGTAAAGGAGCTTCAGTGAAACCTTTGGAGAAATGTTTTATATGTTATATGGATAAAAAGATAAGAACTGAATAGAGCGGGGGGCAGGCCAGACACCTTGGAAACACATGGACATTTAAACCCACTGCACTGTCCAAGCAGCAGTCCAGATTCTAGTCAAGGATTCAGCAGCCAGGCATGTGCACCTCACATGTGAACAACGCTGGACCCGGATTCCTGTTGCATTCCGAGGCTCTGCGCTGCTGATATTAAAACGAGACACTGGATAAACAACACGGCAAAAGGTTGTTGCTTGCGCTGCATCTCGTACAGAATATTTAATGTTTTTTAGGCTACTTTTAGTGGAATGCTTGTAAATGCTCACATTAAAATATTCAAGACATTTCTTTCCTTTTTTTTCTTTCTGTCAAAGTACAGCTTCCAAGGTCAAAATTTGAAGTTTGCACTCAACATTTATTCATCTCTTTAAAATTCTTATCATTGCTTTTATACTATGGTTGATAATATTCGTTTTTGCTCTTCTTCTTTTGTGTCCCATAGCTAGTTGTTGTTACGGTGACCTCTTTTCCCCATTAGAGGATCAATAAAGTCTCACTGTATCATTTTTAGTGCAGTTTTCACCTCATTTACAGCCCCCCCCCGCCCCCATGTCTACTTCCCCAGCTCTGCTTTCCCTCTCTCCATGGGATCCTGACCTCTGACCTTTACCCTTCACCCTCTTTCTCTCTCTCTCTCATTGTGCTCATCACTGGTCCGTCAGTCAAACAGCAGAGATCCTCCTCTCACGCTGGGCTCTGCCGTCAGACTGGCCACAGGTACAGACAGCAGCAGAGGAAAACAGAGAGAGGGGAGAACTGGAAGAAGAAACACTGTGAGATTAGAAGAAAAATGGAGAAGGGAGACTGATCATGTATTTTAAATACTGAGCCAAAAACAGTAAATAATTTTGATTTTTGGTCAAACACTCAGCAGCAGTCTGTCTGTACCCAAAGACCTGAAGCCAAACTAACTATAACTCCACACAAAGCCATCATCAGGAATCTCACTCACCTCTGGGTTTCTTAAAGCAAATGCTCACAATAGCATAACCTCTGACCTCTGACCCTCACCTTATCCTCTCAGTCTGCCCTGACAGACCATGCATGCCCCATCAAAACCCAGTCAGACAAGTGATGGAAACAGAAACCTGAAAGACCAAAAAGTTCTCAAAAACAGCAGCTTTGCAGTCATGGAGATGGCGTGATCTGGTGAGACGATGAAAAACCAGCAATAAAACTCAGATTCTGAGGATTCAGAGAGGATTTAAAGTGTACTACCAGGACATCGTGCACCCTGTTTCATCTGAGAACAAGTCTTTAACAGTCCCTGCAGTAGTCAGACGATGTTATTTATTCAGCAAAGACACGCCGCTTTAAGATGACTTTTATTTTTACTAGCCAGGCCAACAGTGTGCCCCCCCCACAATGAGAGCAATGTTGGCCGGTTGGTCCACCACTTCAGTCTAGACTGACGTTTTGATGGACTGCCATAAAATCTTAACACAAATATTCACAGTTACGGATTTAGGAACGGTCCTGCCAATACACACTGGTATTAAATCCAGAGTAAAAACCAGTTTGAGTAAAAGAACCAAAAAAGACATTAAGACAGAAATCTATAAATGTCTCTCATTTATAGTTATTCCCAAGCACGAAGAAGTACTGTACACAGATGTGATTTTGTCCCCCGACCCTGAAAAATGGCTAAAAAAGAAACAGAGGGCACATCAGAGCATCATTAAAGCCTAACAAGGTTGGTGCAAGAGGCTTGCATCCATACAAGCTGCAGTATGGAGAACAGTAGGCCATTGTGCTCCCCACATTCTTGTTCACGGTAGCTTTACACCACTCAGCTGTTCCCCCGGGTCCACGTCATGTCCCGGGGCTGAAGACAGGACTCTTTTGGACAGGCGTCCTGGGACACACAGACTCCTGCCTGTGTTGGAGACAAGATGAAGTATCCCGGGTGGTTTCAGATCAGGTCACTCCATCCTCTCGTCACCACAGTATTTAGTGTTTCATCTTTTGTCTGTTCCATACTGCACATTGGGTGCCCAGGCTATAACATAGTTTCATAACCCTTTAAGAGCCGCATATAAGAATATTGTTGTTTACTATTACACCACATTATATGAACTTTTAGTTTCACAATTGAGTCATTTCAGCCTTTCTGCATATTCTTAATGTGATTTTGATATGCACTCAGTGGCTGGTTTTGTAGGTACTCCTAGATAAAACTCATACAGTGTAATACAGCAGCTCCACAATAAATCCTGCATCCTTGGTGGTTTTAATGTTCTGTTTGTGTTGAAATTTTTTTTTTAGAGGTTTAAAGTTAAACGGCACAAGTACATAGCGCCAAAATGATAATAAAAACTCGACATTTTAACGTTGATGAATGTAGGATTTAGAGCAGGATTGTTGTATTAGACTGTGTTGGTTTTAACTAGGATTTCCTAATAAACTGCCAGCTGAGTGTATGTTTGGTCTGTTTCGATGAGTTTGAAAATATAAACGTAAAAATGCAATTCATGCAACCTTATGTAACCTTTATGTAACCTAAAAATTACCAATAACAAATGGAAATAAACAAATCGAAGGCCCCTAGACCTGTCCCTAAGGAGCACCCATTCTGGGAACCACTCATTTAGTGAATAGAAAAGGACAACCTCTGTCTTTTAGATGAATTATTTGTTCATTCCTGTCAAATGTTCACGTCTCATATTTCATTAAGTACATGAAAAAAGTATCTCCTCACAATAATAGCACTTGGAAATACAGTACTTTAAATTGAAGTTAGGCCATGTAATATGCAGTGAACTATTTCAACAACAGGGGGAGACAGTCAATAGGAAATGAGCAAACAGAGGGCGCAAGGTAAACCACTTATGTTTCAGTGGTGTATAAAAAGTCAAGATGGGCCTATTTCACTGAGGATTATTTACTCTTTAGGGGTCAGTCAGTGATATTTCAGTCCCCTAGGTGAGATAAAAATGAATAAGTTATGTCCTTTTTTGGGGGGGGGTTATATAGGTTGAACAGAAAGATTGATGGAAAGGAAGGAGAAAAAGGAAATACAAGCAACAGAGTTTTAAACAAACCACATCAATGCATGCACACACTCGTCTGCGCTCAGTTCGACAAAGTGCCACTGCAGTGAAAAGTGCCTCGCTCCTGTGCGGTGCAGCTTTTCTCTGTATGGTGGAGGATGTGGTGAACTTACTAGCATGCCTCCCGTATTTCACCATACCGTAACTCTTACAAGAGGAATGCAACAGTCCTGTGTGTGTGTGTGAGTGTGTGTGTGTTTATCTAATTCACAAAGGCGTCTTGCTGTACAGTGTGTGCATAATGCATAGGTTGTGGTAATGTGTGAAGAGAGCCGGCTCAGCACAGGTTTCTGCGAAAGCAGGCGCTCAGAGGAAGAGAGAGGAGAGGGATGTGGCACAGGTGAGAGAGCACAGTGGTTCCTGTGGTCTCTCTCTCTCTCTCTCTCTCTCTCTCTCTCTCTCTCTCTCCTCTGTTGTAAACGGAGCAGCTGGAAGACTGGTGTGTCAACAGTGGGGTCCAGAAATATGCACACACACACACACACACACACACACACATATATATATAGTGACCCTCACCAAGGTCAAAGCAGGTAAAACCAGGACAGATGAGTCATATATCACACACTGACATATTAAAAACCTGTGTCATTTGAATGACTGTCAGAGGCCTGAGGTGGTTAAACTTACCAGCATTTCACTGGAAATAAACAAAGAAAATACTGTCCAGTCATAGTAGTTATCCTACGATGCCCTGGCAGGGTTCCGACCCAGAGGTTGCTCTAAAGTTTAATTACACAGTCTGACAAATCTCTTTTAATTCAATAGTCACATGCCGATCAGATGTCAAAAAAAGTTTCTGGAACTTTGTATAGTGGTTTGGTGAATTCCTAAAACATTATCAGAGAGGTGTTGATTCAGCTTCACAGATATTGTTTTTCACATCTATTTGAGACATGACTTCATTTACTTAAATAATGGTCAAAATGTTTTTGTCATTTTTATTCATTAATTTTAGTTACAGTTTGCTCAAATTTGTAATGTCTCAGTCTGGCTCTGGGTTTTGGGGTGTTTCTTGCTTCTTTTTTTTTTTGATACTTTAAAAGTTTCATAAAACACTGGAAAACAAAATCTGTGTGTGACATTGAAGTGCAGCGACTCTTCGCTGATCAATCTCAACAACTCATCTTCTTCCTCCTCTTCTCCTCTCCTCTCTCCTGGTCTTTTGTACAACATGTAGCTGTAAGTGCACTATGTAAAGGAGCTAGTGCTGACGTCATGGTCAAAGGTAAATGGCTGAGCCTTAATGTGAGCCTTAATGTGAGCATTATGTGAGCGTGTGGGCAGCAGCACCGCAGGCAAAGTGCTTTTCTTTATCAAACATATAACCTCCGAGACCTCGGCATCACAGTAGCCATGAAGGCGTGCGCGTTCTTTTGATCCGCTCAGCCTTAATGGAAAACTGTTGCTCTATTTAAGTTAAAAATGAAGAAATGTCACGAGTAATTGATTTTAAATGAATTAATTCATACAGGGTTGATTTTATAATACAAAAGGATTGGTCTCTGTCATTATCTCTAGTCTTTCAACGGCTTTTTTCTCTTTTCTTGGGATTTTTACACAAATGCATTTTGTGTTTTTGGCATTTGAATGAATTGTCAGTGTTTTTTTAATGTTCACAAACCAGCTTACATCAGATCGCCCACTGACAAACAAATAAAATAATCTTTCACTCTGATCAAATGTATGCAATTTATTAGAATTCACTAAAAACATTGTTGGCATTTTTGGAAATAGCCTATTTGCTTTCTTGACAAGTATTAGGAAAGAGAACTGATACTTGGTTAGCTTATCTGGAAATAGCTAGACTGGCTGTCCAAGCATAAATAAATCTGCCTAAATATCACTTATGAACATCTTATTTAAAATGTACAGTAAACCAAAGTTTTAAATAGACTCTGCCATTTTATGAAGTTATGATTTGGACCATTTGTTCAATCTGAACTGCTGGCAGGCAACCAGCAGATAGGAAGTCACTGCTTTCGGCCAAGAAAGTCTGGTAGATCATTTTTATGCTTGTAGAAATTAAACTCTGAGATGATAAGTGAGGTTTAGAGGTTGAACGGGGTGAGTTTTGAGATTAACCCCAACCTTCTGACCCTCACTCTACATTGCAGTTTCATTAATTCCCAGAAACCAACCAGTGCTCTAGAGATTATTAGGTGATTCATTATTGTTAATTGGCAACAGTTTTGAAAATGGACTAAACATTAAATTTGTTAATTCACTGGTAACAGCTTTTGAAATACAGATATTTGCTAGTTTCCCAGGTTACTGTGATAGTAAACTCAACATCTTTGTTTTTTGTTTTTTTTACTGGTTTTCAGACATAAAAAAAAATAAATGAATGTTCACTTTGGCTTCAGGGAATTGTGATGAGCATTTCTGACCATTTTCTGACTTTTTACATAACGAAAAATTAATTATTAAATAATGTAATTTGTCCTAAAAGGTGATCGTAAAAGGAATTGCTGCTTGCAGATTTACAGTACTATGATGGAATTAATTTGCTAAAATATCAAACGTTTGCTTCAGGATATTTGCTCCTAGAAAGCAGTTGTGGAGAATACTTTTCAAAAGTCTTAGTGTTGTTTAGTGTCATTTTGTTTTGATTGTAATTACTAGTTCTCTTAAAATACCAAAAGGCCTTATATTACTGTTGCCTTGCTGTTGACTAGACAAAAGGTCAGGGGTTAATCTCCTTGTTTACAAATAACCTGATAATAAAACTCTGCCGTCTGATTATATGTCATTTATAAATATGGATATATGAGAAACAGGCATAAACAAACAGAGATATTCATATTGGGTTTTAACCAGTTTAATTAACCCTGATTACAGCTTAATTACAAGTTTAGAAAAAAAAAACACGAAAGAAGTGGAGAAATTCAACGTTACATCATGGTATTAACTCTCATCTCTCCATCTGAGTGTTATGTAACTGCTCGGGGGAGATGAGGCGAAAGAATAAGAGACTAAAAGAGGGAGAAGATAGACCTTTACACAGTAAAACAATACACATCTTTTTTTCTTCTTTTAAAATGATACAACCCCGACCTCCCCCCAAAAAATGAAAAAATATACAAGTCCAGAGTGAGAGAGAGAAAAAAAGTAATATAAAATAAAAATTACAATACATGACAAAAAAGATAAAATCACTTCCCCTCTGCCCCTGAATAAAATCCTCCGGCACTGCTCTTCCCTCTCAGTCCCCGATGTTACTTCTCTGTCAGCATCAAAATTAATATTACACATTTTAGTTATATTACATTTGTAAAAATTAAAAACTGGACAAAGATTTCTGCTTCAGGGGCTTGAAGGTTTGAAACAGGGAATGGAGTTTGGAGGGGGGGGGGTTCCACATCATCCAAAGTGATGTACAAAAACATAAAAACCAACAGCTAACAGAACCATGGAATAATAATAATGCCAGGTGGAGAGGTAAATAACCCAAAGGGAACAATAATAACAACAACAATAATCAATAGCAATATTGACATCAGAAAAATAAACTGAGAAACTTTACTCTTGATAGAGAAATGTAATCTTTGTGCTGTTTGTCTACTGTTCTGTGACTGTAGAGGTTGAGAGAAAGCCTTTGTTACAGTCAAGTTCCAATCAATCTTTTTGCCCTGCAATATTTTGACTGAGTCAGATCACACCGCAGTTTGCAGGAAGTCAGACAACGCCTGAAACAGAGCAAAGAAAAAAAATAAAACAGAGAGACGCGAGAAAGTGTGCAGAGAAGGTAGGCTGATGCCTCATCGGTTACTGAGATATGAAAAGTAATAATAAGGCAGCTGTCAGTTCAAATACAGACACAGGTGAGGATGAGGGCCTGTGTGTTTGTGTTTGTGTGTGTTTGTGTGTATTTGTGTGTGTTTGTGTGTGTTTGTGTGTGCTTGTGTGTGCGTGCATGTGGGTTGCGACATGCTCCAGTCCAGACCACAGGGGTCTGATGAGGAAATTCGATCAGCTCAGCAACACAGACCACCTGGAGGCCATCTCTCTCTCACAGTTTGCTGCTATAGATCCGTCTTGTCGCTGGCCAGACGGGCACAGGCCTCGCTCAGTTAACCAATCAGATGCCTGAGAGACCCGGCCACAGAGACGAAAGGCTCCAGGATGTTAAAACATAATCACAAACATGATCATTTGTGTATCTGTGTGTGTGTGTGTGTGTATTGTTTGAGGAGAGGGCATTTGAGGACAGGGCCTCATGTGTCTGACTTTTTTGGGCTATCTCATAATAATGATTAACACCTTGACCCCCCCCTCCCTCCCTTGCCCCAACCCAGAGCTCCTGAGAACTTTGGAGCATTATGCTAACTGGCCTTGGAGAAAAGACAGGATTACTACCTCACTAATAACCCATGAGCTACCACACACACACACACACACACACACACACACACACACACACACACACACACTCACACACACACGCACACGCACGCACGCAAACACACACACACACACACACACCCGCACACACGCACGCAGGGCCTGAAGAGGCAGTCTGGGCCAAGACAGCTCAGGCTGGTGCAAACCCCTATGAGCTGAGCTAGACTGCAGCAAAGAGGAAAGCGCAGAGAGGGATGTGCTTTGAAAAGGGCAAGCTACTGCAAATGAATTGTACAGTGGAGTGAATCACACATCTGAATCATTAGCAGTCTGTTGAAGTCCTGTTTTTTTCTCCTTCCTGGTTGAATGGCCTATGTTGTTTTCCTCTGGCTTGTTTGTCTGTTAAACAAATGTACAACAGAAGCCTGGACCACCACCCCTCTTTATTATTACCCCCCCCCCCCCCTGCATACTAGAGTATATTACTGAATGAGGGGTAAGACACATCTGATCACTCAAAATAATCCACTTGCAAAAAATTCTGAATCAATCATATCATTAAAATGCTATGGTTCTTTTAAAATCTCACCTTTCCTTAATAATTTCATTTAGAATTTATAAAGGTATAATCTGTATGTGTGTTATTAGAGCTCAGTTTGCACTTCTGTACATGCTATAAAAACAAGGCATAGAGAGGCAGTGCATGCGTTCCCTGCTCTCTCAGGGCTCTCACACTTGTGGAGTTAACAGGCCCGGCAGTCTCACACACCCGAGGATGACGCCACTACAAGGAGAGCTGGAGGTCCAGACAGAGAGGGAAGGAGCATATTTAAGAGCCAAAGGCAGTGCTGTGAATGTGAATGTGAATGTGAATGTGTGTGTGTGCGTGTGCGTGTACATGTGCGTGTGCGTGTGTTTGTGTCTTTGCTGGTTTAGCTTAACACTATCTATGATTGTTAGAGGAGCTTTAGCTGGTGAACTAGGATTCTGTGCAGCTGGGATTTGAGGGGAACTATTTTCAGTGTACAAGCCATGTTAGGTGAGGTGAGAAGGTTTGCGAAAAAGTTACTGGACCCCCCCCCCCCCCCCCCTTCCATTAAATCCTTCCTCCCCCTGCTGCCTTCCCTTGTGGTCCCCTCAGCAGCTCTTCTTCTCTCTTCTCTTTTACATCTCCTGTTATTTCTGTGAGTGGAGTCATGATCTTTCCACAGGTGGTCCGCAAGAGAAAGAGGGGCAGGACAGGAGAGAGACAGAAGGAAGGTTATACAAAAGTCATGAGCTCTGAGAGAACAGTGTGCCAGAGAGTCAAAGTCTGTGTATGCATGAGTGCACATTTGGGAGTGTGTATGGTCTTGCGTTGCTGTGAACACTGTTTAGTGTACATAGTCCCCAAGTCCCATTCACTGTTTGCTGGGCTTTTTTTTGTGTCGTGCGTTTGTGTGCATGAATCCAATAAACATACAGCAATAGGCTTCCCTGAGTGGAGTGGGCCAGGTTTAAGTGTCAGTCAGACAACACCAAGCCCCACTCTTCAGCTCTTCAGTCTTAGAGACACACTTTCCTTTTTGCTCTTATTATTTTTCAGAATTTGCCAGACTTTGAAAAGGTTTCATGAGTTAAAGGGTGATACTCAAAGCAGTCCTCCTCCCTCACACTCTCCCATCTTTGCCCTCTTCCATGTCACTCCAGGGCTGTGGGTTTTAGATGCAGGCACTTATCAAAGTCCTGTCGTCTTATAGAAAAAGTAGCATAGGGGAGAGTGTGCACACTGTCATCCTGGGTGTGTTGCTGGGCTGTAAGGGGGTGTGTGTCCCTTGACTGGCTGCTGATCCTACTGGTGGGGCCCCGTAGGCAGGTGCTGTGCTACTGGGACAGGGCATCTGGAGCTTCACTGGCCAGGTGGGAGGTGACCTTGTGGACAAGTTTCATGAGGGAGCATCCCTCTGACTTTAGCCCCGTTACAGTCAATGAGCCCGGGATGGCTGAGTCTGAAGTGAGTCCCTCCTCCCAAAGGATATGTCCCAGATAAGCCCTGATCCAGACAGAGGATTGGTGGGGGATCTGACAAAACAAGAGGCGGGCTGTCTTTGAGGTGTTGGTTTTGTATGTGTGTATGCTGGACTGTGCTCTAAGTTCACTGGAGGTTTTCAGAAAACTAGTTTGTCAGTGTGGGAGAGGGATTACAGAGGAACCATTTACATACTCCTGTACAACCTCCTGTGGAACCGGAGCAGTAGTGTTTGGGCTGTGTCTCTCATCAGCAGTCTTTGTTCTCCAGGGACAGCTGTGCAGTGGCACGATGCAGCTCCGCACTCACCCTTCGGTGTGAGGCCAACGGTGTGGCTAAGGAGCCCTCATACGCCAATGGGGGAGGACTGTCCCCTTCTCCACTGCCTGTCCTGTCCTCCTCTATCTCCATTTGTCCATTACTTTGCCTCTCTCTTTCCCTCTCCTCCTCTGGTCGTACTTTCTTGTCATCTGACTCCTCCTGTGAGGCCTCCATACGCTGGTCTTCGCTCCAGCGCCTTTTGAAGCGCAGCTTGAGGGGGATGCACTTGGTCTGCGGAGCTCCGGCCGAGCCCATCTGAGGAGGGGGCGTGTTGCTCTCCGCACGCTCGGTGGGTTCACTCTTGAGGGTGGCCAGCCCACGATGTACGTTGGTGTGTGTGTGCTGCGAGGTAAAAAAGGGCATCTGGCCAGGTGGAGGCGGAGCAGGGGCTTTGAAGACGTCCTCGTCCAGGTCTTCATCCGGATGGGGTTGATGTTGGGGTGCGGCTGTGCCGTTAGCAAGGTGGTGGTGGTGGTGGTGATGATGGTGGTGGTGGGGGTGGTGGCGGTCAGGGGCTCTTGAGTGGCGAGGAGAGAAGAGCTCAAACTCTTCATCTCTTTCATCTGGGTCCTCATCACTAATGTCGGTCACCTCCACCTCTTCCTCTGACTCTATGTCAGAAATAGGCTCCACCTGTACAGTCAGATAAAATAGGAACAAAGACAACAATGAGCACAAGAGAAAAACAGGAAAGGGAGTAACTCATCAACATGAATTAGTAACACGTTTTAGTCGAGCAAGGTTTTAAGAAATAGTGAACACAACTGCAGCTAATTTTTAATTAAATAAATTATTCAAAATGTTGCTTATTAAAAAGACCAACACTTGTACTTTTGTTTTAAGACCAAGTTTTGTTAACTGTGTAGATTAAATATTCATGTGTTGTTTTAAAAACCTTTAAAGGTCTTGCAGTCATTGATGTCAAAAATTTTCCCTACATGGATTTATGAGTACTGCACAGATAAGTTTGTGTGTGTGTGTGTATGTGTCACCTTTATCTTGGGAAGTCCTGCACTGTTTAGAGACTGCGTTGAAGAGGAGGCAGAGATGAGGCCTGAGCCACTGGCTGAGCTCAGATCGCTGCCGAACGACAGTGAGGATCCCAGGCCAGAGGTAGATGACATGGACCCAGATCCTGAGCCTGAGGACAGCGAGCTCTGTCTGGGTTTGCTCTGGCTTTGAGTCTCCCTCTGCTTCCTGCCCAGCGGTGGTGGCTGCAGCTTGAACTTGAAGGGAGACATGTGTGGAGGCTCCTCACCTAGATGGAGCGGGTGATGCATGGGATGGGAATGAGGGTGAGGATGGGCAGAGTGAGGTGGATGTGGGTGGTGGTGGGCAGAATGAGCCAGAGGTGGATGGTGGTGTCGCTCTCCTCCCCTCTCTCCTCCACCTGCTGCAGCTGCTCTTTCTGCTCTCTCAGCTGCTCCCCTTTCTCCACTCAGACCAGCCTTGTCTGCAGCGGGCCGGTGGGGCTGAGGGATAACGATGTTGGGGTACTGGAGGAAAGCTCTGGGGCTGAGGCCGTAGTTGTACACCGACTGGGTGTGGGCCTGCAGGTAGCGCTTCATGTCTTCTGGGTTGAAGGAAAAGTGGGAGCCTAACATGGGGGACAAGGTGGGCGAGGGAGTGTAGGTTAGGTGAGATGAGGGGGTCATGGAGAGCGCTGGAGACAGAGGAGGCGCAAGGAGGCCGGCTCCTCCCGGTCCTGGCAGAGGAGACACAGGGAAGGGGGACAGAGGCTCTGGGTGGATCCGGTGTCCCGCCGGGCCACGGGAACCTGGGTGGCCGGCAGGGTTGCCTGGTCCTCCATACATGCGGAACAGGGTCTCATGAGACAGACGGGGATGGATGATGCTCCGGTAGCCTCCTCCTCCAACACCTGGTCCTCCTCCTCCGCCCACACCCCTCTCTCCCCTCTCCTCTCCCGCCCCTGTGTTGCCCTCCTCAATTTCAGAGTTGACTGAGGTGCCATCGCTGCAGTCGCTGACGGAGCCACGTGCCATTCGTCGGGCCACAGAGCTGAACATGCCACCAGGGCTGCGCAGGTCCTCGTTGGGGGAGAGGACTTCGGAGGGTGTTGAAGGAGGAAAGCGGAAGTGGGTCGCTGCACCGGTGGGGACAGGAGGGGCGCTCTGAGGAACACTGCTTCCTGGAGATGTCAGGACAAGGGAGGGATTGAGAAGAAAAGCGGGGGAAAAAACTGAGAAATAATATATAAAATTCTCTTATATAGTCTTATGTAATCATGCTATCCTGTTGTAGGATTAGGAGATACGTGAGCATGCACAGGTATGCACACACACACAGTGCTACTCTGTCTAGGCTTACCGGTGGAGCCCATGTCAATGAAGGGGTAGTTGACCAAAACCAGTTTATTGAAGTTGAACTTATAGGTGAACCTCTTGCCTTTAGTCTTATGAAGGATCCTCTTATTGTAGTAGTATCTGGAGAAGAGCATAAAAAAAATGATTATTAAAAATATTAAGAAAAGTCCCTGTGCCCATATATAGCTAAAACATATGAAGACAGATTTAAGCATAAATGACTGCATATAATCTTATGCCAAGATCTTACTGTATTCCACACAGAAATATAAATACTGGCCTTTTAATACAACTGTTGAATTAAAATGCACACCTCATTTTGGAATATTTTTTTGTTTCTGAAGTCATGAAGTCTATGACAGATGAGCTTGAACACTCAAGCACACACTTTAATAAGCACAAGCCTTTCATCTCGCCCCCCCTTCTAATGATAGATATTACAGAGTGTTGTATGACATTTGCACAAAGCAGACCCAGAAAGGGGTTGAGGGGTGGGTTGGGGGTGCTGGGTGGGCGTTAGATAGATAGACAGAGAGAACAGACAGATGAGAAGCAGTGGATGGACTGAACTAATGTGCAGCAGTGTGTCGTTGTGTGTAAGGATAAACAAATAATTAAGAGATCAGGGGTCCATATGTGCAGTGTTACCACCATGGTAAAAATTTGGGCTATTTTGAGCCTGAGCGGATTTTAACGGCAAAAGGATGCGTGAGCAGTTCTATGCATGTTATTGTACTGGTGTGTGTGACTCGTGGTACTTTGTGTGGATTATGTATTTTTTAGTACCTCTACTAATCTAAACCTGTTTAAAAGAAGGCCAGGGATTAGAGAAACATGTCTTTTAGGGTCGTTTTAGTTTAGATTTTGTAAGGTAAGTGTCACACACAATAACACATTTTGTCTTTCATTTTGCTAGATGGACCAGTGTCTTTATGTAACACCAAAGCAAAGCCACCAATAATTCACCCCATCTTTATCTGTTTATGTAATGGCCATTCTCTCTCTTTTTTTCAAGCTTTCTCTCTCCCATGCCTCCTGCCTACAGTACAAGGCTCCATTTTTATTAACCTTTGTCCAGCTACAGCTCTTTATGTAACATCTCTCTCTGCTTTCTTCCACAGATCCACTTCCACTTTATGTAACCTCTGGATCCCTGGCTGCCAACCCTCACAAAGTAAGGGAGACAGAGCAGAAAGAGGAGGAGATAAAGAGCAAGAAACGAACAGTGACGGTGTGTTTTTCTGTCAGGGAGAGACCAAGCTTGAGTGCCATGCTCACCAAAATCACCACCACATATCCTTTCAACACAACCCTTGGCTATTAAGCACGAATTTTAACCAGACTGCACATTGCACATCATGTCTGCATGCCTACCTGCTTTATAAGCACTAGTCTGTGCTTTCTCTTCCTCCAGCATGTGTCTGCTGGCACAAGTTAAGTGAAGTGTGCCAGCAAAGATAGGGGCTTCAGGTAATGTAGGTAATGCTGAGTTAATCAGAGCCCATTGACTATCATTACACTCAATGGTAGTTATCCAGACAGTAGTGTGTGTGTGTGTGTGTGTGTGTGTGTGTGTGTGTGTGTGTGTGTGTGTGTTTGTGTGTGTGTGTGTGTGTGTGTGTGTGTGTGTGAACGCACGCGTGTTTCTGTCTGTTTGGTGGTGGGGAGGTGTCGCCCTTCACCCCCTCTTATTATGCTTATTACACCACAGACTTGTTGGGCTGTCTTTGCTCTGGGAACAGACTGTTGTTCTTTTTCACTTGTTCTCTTCAACCCTCCCCCTCTCCTCCCTTTATCCTACTGATACCTCTCCCTCTATCTCTCTCCCTCTCTTTCCCTCTCTCTCTCTCATCAATCCACCTCCCCCTCTTTATCCCCACTCACTCGTCCCCTGAGGCGATGGGAGAGAGTGAGAGAGAGGGAGAGACAGGACAGGCCTGCACTGTTGAAAACATTGTTTACGCCAGGCACAAAGCAGCATGTAATTTCTGCTCTAGGGGAGACACTCACAACGGCCGGGAAGGAGGAGAGAAAAGTGGCTGAGAGCGAGGGGACAGACAGAGACGGACAGGAAGTCAAGCAGAATTAAAACCACAACAGGACTGATCGAATTAGCTGAGGATAGAAAAGTCAACAAGCTGTGCTATGGCCCACATGAGGGTCCAATATAAATATAGATTGCAAGGGTAGACAACGAACAAAACCCCATGTAAAAGTATTTTATGTAGTTTAAACGCACACCACCATTGCAAACTAATTAGAGAAACGTTTCATGACATACTGCATACGCCTGTCAAAACCTAATGTAGTCTAAATGTGAGAATCCGCTGGGAGCAAAAAAACAGCGAGACACTTGATTTTTGTCTGTACCTGTAATCATAGTGGCAAGTGAGATACAATAAAGGGATCCCAGGAACTCAGGCAATGACTTTCTCCTCCACAGACTTTCATCCATAGCAGGTAAAGCCTAAACTTCCTGTCATATAACTTTATTTTCATTTGTTGGAGCCTCAAGGCAAGTTTTTGTACGGTGTTGAATTTTGTTTCAACTTTTGACCTCTCCTTTTTATCATGTTTGTGGTCAGTTCTGCTTGCTTCACATAGAAAAGGAAGTACGACAACAGATACCAAATATCAATAACACAATTCAGTATAACACAATTCAGCAACTCGATTGCAAAGACCTCACACTCCAAAAAGTTGAATCATCATCTCTCTAAAACAGTTTCAACAAAAGCTGAACATTATAACCTTTATAAAGGCAGGGTTTATTTCAGGAATGTTATATTGGGCTGCATTAGTTTTCAGATAGGCATACTTAATAAACTGGCAGCTCGGTGTATAAATAATATCACTAATAATATCACTCTGCTGACACATCTCTCTGACCCTGGCTTGTGGCAGTTGTCTAGCGGGGAGCTAGGCCAACTGATTGTGTGTGTGTGCTTGGCTACACACACACACACACACACATGCTGTTAATACATAGTTGGAAGGAGACAACAACTTTGCATAAACCTAGCCACAGCAACTGAAGCCGTGTTTAGAGCACATGGTCACCCATTCTTTCTCCATGCCCCCTCCTCCTGCGCCGTCATACAGGCAGACAGTCTTTGAAGAGCATTTGAACTCACTTCAAAAGAGAAGAAAGAGATTCTTTGAGTGCCTGTGTTTAGCTGCCCACCACACTCGCCTTACAGACACACACAAGTATATATACACACACACACACACACACACTCACACACACACACACACACACACTCACGTACATATCACACTCACACACTCTCCCATATCCTGACTCTGTAACTGCCATCTCATTCAGGCACTCTCAAACACATGTGTGCCCCCACACACCCCCAGAACGTATCATCCAGGAAGATGCTGCTTTATCCCGCTCGCTGTTTAACCAAAGGAGAAGATTGAACAATCAATGCAAGTATGGATTTAGGCAAAGCCTTCAGGGAAACAGAGGGGAGGCTTTCTATCAACTCAGTTGTTACTGTGTGTGATTCTAGGCCAGGGATTAAGGCCGTGATTACACAGACCTGCTGTGATCCAAAACATTATGATCAAAGCGGAGAGAGGAGAGAGAGAGAGAGAGAGGGAGAGGGAGAGAGAGAGAGAGAGAGAGAGAGAGAGAGGAAGAGAGGAAGAAGGAGAGAGAGAGAGAGAGGAAGAAGGAGAGAGAGAGAAACACCAGAGCAAAGTAACTTAATGGCAATGAATGAACATAAATATCTCAAAACAGCACTTTAGCCACGTTCAAAGCCATCTACAGGAAAAAAAACAGTATTATGATCTCCTAGTGTGTTATCTGACATTTATTTATACTCGTGTCAGTATAATACCTGAATTTTCACCCCAGTATCAAAACAATATTTTGATGTCTTACTTTGAGTTATTCCACCTAAGACCTTCGATTTTTTCATTTAATAAAACAAGCCATGTCAGAAACACAGCACACAAACAGCCACACAAAAACCTAAAACAGAGAATAATACAATAAATATGACTCAAAAGGAAAACTAGTGTTTATTGGAAATTTGATTTCAAAAAGATTATTTATTTTATGTAGCTCTAGCCTTCGGTTCTATTGGAGATGATAAAAGAGTACATATCAAGTAATTTCTTAGATCTCAGACTGTGGAAAAGTTTCTAAAAATAGGTCAGACAGGGCAACAAAAAGTGGTCAGAAAATCATACAGCTATCAAATAAGATGGCTTTCAGTCTGTTTACAATCTATACAATTAAGTTTCATTGCCACATGTTCGTTGGATCCATTTTTTGCCGATGTTGCTGTGTTCTAATATCTCAGCAGTTACTTTGAGGAGAAAAATATTACCTGTCGAAGCATTTGATGAAAACAGAAAAATGTTAGTTTGCATTCAAAACAGTATTGAGGTTTGATACCTAGCACTCGATGTAAAGATGGAAAAAGTTAACTTAGGGAAAAGATTTTGGGGGACAGCATATGTTAAAATAGTGACGTATATTAACCTATTATATGACATCTGTACAAGCTCACCAATCTATTTCAGTATCAGTCCACACACACACAAACACATCAACACTAAAAATGAATTAATGAATTGAACCAACCCACTTGTGTGTGCGTGCATAGCCTGTGCCTTGCCCATTGTTGAGCTGTAAATAGGCGCTGACTGTGACAGGAAGTTGGGATTACAATACTCCCCATGAGCCCCATGTTTATTTTCTACCTCTTTCGTCAGCATTGGCTGTTTCACACACATCCCAGCCAGATCCCCCTCTACACACACACACACACACACACACACACACACACACACACACACACACACACACAAACACAGGCTGCTTATACTCAGATGTGTGTGTGTGTGTGTGTGTGTGTGTGTGTGTGTGTGTGTGTGTGTGTGTGTGTGTGTGTGTATACTAGCTGCATACGTGAGAGTGCTTTGTGTAGAAGCCAGGTTTGACAAGTGTTTACTGTCTCCAAAAGGAAATTAAATGTGTTTGTGTAGGGATATGGGTTGGGCTGAGGCTATGATTAGGCAAGATGTCACATGCTCTGTCCGTGTGTGTGTGTGTTTTCAGGGGTGTTAACTGTATATGTGATTGTGTGTGAAGAGCACGATCTGTTGAGGGTCCGATTAGACCGGTCACATGCCCGGTGGGTGCGAATATGTACTCGAGCACAATCTGGTGTGTGTGCGTGTATGTGTAAGCGGCTCGTGTGCATCCCTCTCTCATACAAAATAAAAGGCCTCATTCAGTCAGGGACAATGACATATACACAAGGCTCATGTACACTGAACACATACATGCTGTAGATATAGACAATGGAAAGACAATGCACACAAGCATACGTTGAACACAAAGTCATACAGCGGTACTGTCCCTGGGTGCTCCCTCTGCACTTTCTCTTGGGCCCTGGGTGTTTCCACACAATGTGCTGCTACAGAGAGAGGCCTTCTGACCTACAAACAGGCCCAGCCAGCTAGGTGAGTAACACTGTGTGCATATGCAGCAGTATTTCCTGCTGCATGTTTCATGGATGTGGTCAACGAGATGACTTCTAAATGCACATCAGAATCTGTTTTAGTGCAGCAGTTAAAATTGGCTGTGATATTACAGGGCAAGAATGGAATAGTGGCATTACATATTATACATAATTTTACTCTTACCATAGGACAGTCACTTAATATCGGATGTTAGATGTCTCATGTAGTTTAAAAAAAAAAGTACTCACAGGAAATTGTGGAACCTTTAGTCTTATGTGTTACCTTCCAGCTGTGGCAGCCCATCACAGCTAAATGAAAGTTTGAAATGAAGCAAACTCTCCAAACATGTGTGCAAGCAAGCATGCATGGATAAGAGTCCGTGTACAATGGTGCATTTGTGTATGTGACTGTGCACATGTGCTGTGTTTTTAATCTCTACCAGCTGTGTGTGGCAGTCCCCCCTGACCCCTGACTGCCGTGTTGGAGCCAACGTGGACTGCTGACTGTGAGGACAGGGGGGCCTCGAGGTCTGTAGGAGCTGGGACCTCTTAGCATGATTACCCTCATTAAGCCAGCTCTCTGCAATGACTGATTGGCAACAGGCTTAGTTTCCAGTACTCTCCTTTATCAATCAGTACAAGCCTCATTTATGAGAGCAAGCTGGTGGTGCAGGGAATCAAAGGGGGAGGTTATACTTCCTTGTCCAACAACATGATCCCTCATTATGAAAATTCAGCTGAGGGTTAAAGATTGTGTCCTTCCTATTATTCATTACTCGCACTAAAAATGTCAGACATCACTGACCTTAAAGCTCCAGGAATATCCGAGCAGAAGGTGAGTATGACTTGAAAAGAGCTGAATTCTCTTGACTCTTTTTCAAGTCATACTCACCTTCTGCTGTCACACTCTGGACAACAGCAATAGCCCTTAACTGTATATTACTTTTTGCTTTGTTTTTTTTACACATTTAATTCTTTGCAAAGAGATAGAAAAGCAGAGTCCATGGTTAATGAATAATAATAAAAAAAAAACAACACTCTTCTCTCATTCAATGTCCACTGCATTCACATGCACATGTACACGCACACACTTGCCCAGTGTGAGTGTAATCCTCTCAACAGGAGTGGGAATTTCACAGCGGCTGTGGGAGCGGGAGGCCAAGATGACGCATGGATTGAGGCTGTGCCCCCTCAACGGAAAGCCAACACATACGCACATGTCCACACACACAATACAGCAGTTTTGATTAAGGGAATTTCCACCATGTGCATGGCAGACAGGAAAGAATAAGATCATGGAGGTAAAAATAATAATTACAAAGGCAAAGTGATAAAAAAAAAAAAACACTTCAAAAACAGGCATGCCTTTTCAAGTATGTGCACATGTGTATGTATGCTAATTGCCACATGCTGACTGTGTTCTATATGATTAGCAGACTCCAGGTTTTCTCCATATGAAGGGCACAAGGTGGCCTGCAATCCAGCAGTTTGCTCCATATGGGGACTGTTATCATGCACATGTGTGCTTGTGTGCCTCTTTTATAACTTCATTAATCTTTAGTGTCATTAATCCTCGGGCCGCATTACTATTGATGTGCACCTTGAGGAGCTTCTTTTCCAGTGTCTCTTGAGGTGAAGAGAATGACAACAGCTCCGGTGTCAAATCAGGTGAAGACATGGACATGGGTGTGTGCGTGTTTCTGCTCTTTTGTTGACTGTCCTCCTCACTCTGAGCCTGAAGCGACTCTGTTCAATTTTAAGGCACAGAGGGAGACAACCTGGCTGCAGGAGGGTGAATGAGGACACAAACGTGCCAGAGGGGAAACTCCTGTGTAGAAAACCTGTTGATAATCAGGCTCTAAGGCTGGTCTATCAGAGGGCACTAAGACCCACTATATATAAGCACTTACTGCAGCCTAAGCTCCAAATCTGTTACAGCTCTAGAGGACGGACATGCTATAAATACGCAACCTCACCACAAGTATTCACATTCTTTTTCTCTCCAATTCAGAAATTCTAAATCTGGACTCCCAAGTCTGAATGTGTGTATCACATGTAGGCCCACATTAGTAGTCCCTGTTAATTCGCTGTCCCCATGGGATTCCATCTGAAACAGACATTATCTTAATCTCAAAAGTGTAAATGAGCATACATAAGACATCCCACCCCTAAGTTAAGCAATTCAATGCATTTCCCTTGCTTAATTGCCTGTGTGGCTTTCTTTAAAGTGCTTAGCCTAATCTTGGCCATGTTTGAGTGTAAACATCAAACTGGGAACACATGACACAGTGAATGAGTTGTTGTGGTTACCACCACTAATATCAGCTGAGAAGAGATCCCCAGGGATATTGTGATGTCCTTAATACAGACGTTTAATGTGCCGAGGGAAGTCATTGTTATATGTACAGAACAAAAACTGACTGCACGCATCTTCTATCGGTTCTTTGTATAATCAAAAAATATTGTGTATGTTTATTTATGAAAAACAAAAGCACAAACACATTTAAGTGCATCTTTTGTGTAGCTCAGGTTTTATATTTTATAAGACTTTTTTCTGTTGTTATACCCCAGCTATTATGTTGGTCTTGAAGCCATTGGCTTTACTGATATGTCAGTCCAATTTATTTTTACCTCACACAATTTTAAATAGACTGTGAAGTCAAAAGAGCGTAATATGTAAAATCAGATGATAGTCTATAGATGATGGTGAATCATAATATCGCTGATATGAACATACCTGTCTATTGGAGCTATTCAACACTATTGATCAACAACAGCGTAAACGATGAGCATAAAGCCTTACCATGATATTGCATGAATCATATTTTAACATTATAATTATCTGAACTTGAAGCTAGGATCACTACCAAAAAGGTGCCCAATCACTGGAGCTTGTCATGGCTGGCTTCCACACTTATAACTTTAACTGAAAGATGTGAAGGTGTGACCGGCCAAATCTCCAGTGTTGTAACTCTACTTGGAGCATAATAGTAGCTAAACCTATTCCAGGTCAATACCATGTAAGGCATGTGGCCAGGGGTCAGTCTTGCAACAGTATTATAGACCTGGTTACATGCTATTAGTGTCCAGGTAGGCAGGACTAATAGAATGTCTGGCTGAAACAGAGCCAAAGAGTCAACGCTATGAGGTCTGTCGGTCTGAACGAAACGCTTCCAGCAGGTCAGTGCTGCAAGAGGAATCAGCTGCCAGGGTCTGTTTCTTCACAATGTCTGTAACCTCTGGGGCATCTGTATGGGTCCAAGAGTCATAATCTCATTTATTAGATATTTGCACCAGCACTAGTTTAACTACATGTGTAAAAATCTGATCACTTAACCTGTGCACACATCCTTTTTGCACAAGAAACCTACACTGCCACTGGGAAGGAGATTTTGGTGTGCCTGGCTTCATGGTGAAGTATTTTAGAGAGTGGCACCTCAGGACCACAGGGAAGTGTTGTAATATAGATAGATGGGTAAATTGCCTTCAGGGTCAAATTCCTCTCCATTACACGAGCCTAGTAAAGTGATTTCTGCTGCTCTACCAATCCAGACAAATCTTATTCACCTCTTGCGTCATGCTACTGCAGAGCCTTTTCACTACCTCAGTGTCCTCTGCCACCGAGAGGGAGGAAATTCAGGGCACCCTGGTGGCCTAGGGGTTTAAGTGTCGATTATGGTTTGGGCATCCCTCGGTCACATGTGGCAAGGGACCTTTGCCGGTTGTCGTTTCCCAACTCTCTCACTCAATCTCTCTCTCTCTCTCACTCTCTACCTCTCTCTCTCTGCTCATTTCTTCTGATCTCTACACTGTTAACCATAAAAAAAGTTCCCAAAAAATAGAAGAAATAAAGAAAGGCAAGGCTTTAAGTCTGCCTCTTTCGCAGGCTGGCTTAGAGGTTCCCAAAATCTTCCTGCCAATTCCCGACAGTATCTGCCAATGCTTCTTGGATTATCTGGATAAGGAGCAATTTCATCCCATGTCCATGACTTGAAAACTCAGAGACAGTGTTGTACATTGATAGGGAGCCCAAATTCACTATCTCTGACTCATTCCCGTCAAAACGTTGACATGACACATCCCAAGCCAGCAGCCAGCAGCCAGTCCACCGAGCCCCTGTTTGTGCCTGCTGCCTAAGTGACAATGCATCACAGCCATTGGTCCATGTTAAGATGTTGGGAAACCGGCTCCAACTGATTACTACAAGCTTACTCATCAGGCCTAGTTTCAGAGGGGACCCAGCCTATTTTTCTAATCCATGTGAGCTTCCTAAAGAGGCTGATTCATACAGGTCTTTGAATCACTTTTAGTCTGGCCTCACCATGTCATTTGATTTTAAATTAATGTAATATATTAAATTGTGTGTTATAGTTAATTTTCTTCCTCGTATGTAATAACAAAGTCCTTGTTCAAAGTGCAGTGTGGATCTATAATTGTGCCATGACTCTTCTAAATAGACAGCAATGTTTTGTGTGACTTGACTTCAAGGTCTAAGTCCATTATTGGTTCAACTGGAGCGTGTGGGCACTTTATATTTTAGCATGTGGTAAAAGTTTGTGAATATGCTGCTGTGAAAGGTCTACAGATTCTTATCATAATCATGATGACTGTAGTGTGACAAAATTATTCATTCTGAAAAACAGCTCATCTATTGTATTTGCTGGTCCCCACAGAAAGAGCAGTTAAAGGTCACAAATAAGAGCAAATAGCTATGAACGAATACATATTCCCATTTACAGATAAATGAAGAAACATTCATATTAAGTAAGTTTCTCCGTCATCATACCTTAGTGCCCTGCTCAGTTTATCATAGTTCATTTGGGGTTTACACTTCCTGGCACCCCACAGTCGGGCCACCTCGTCTGGGTCCTTGATGACAAACTCGCCATAGTCCCCCTGCCAGGCAATGACGTCATGATACTCCTCTTTCCTGAGCAGCTCCAGGATGAAGTGCCACAGCTGGATCTGCCTGGATCCCGGGCTTGACTCGGGCTTGTAGGCCCATTCTGGAAAGGCGAACCCTTGAAAAGAGAGATTAAGAGAGTGGAGGGTTAATGTGGGGCAGTTCAATTTTGCTATGATCGTGAATGATGATGTGGAGAGCACAAGTCATATTTATTTATTATTAAACACATCTTTTTGAGGGATATGTAAACCAAGACAAGTTGCTTTTGTCTCTGTGGTGAAATCCAGACTTTAGAAAACTGCTTTAAAGCAAGGCAAACAAAAAGCCTAAGATACAAGTTCATTCAGGAGTCAGTAGTTGTAGCCGTTCCAGGTGAGGGGAGTCTGTTCTACAAGAGAAAAACGGATTATAGGTGTCAAATACAACAATGCAGCACAGTCTGGCATGTCCTCAAGTAATTTCACATTGCACATAGCTGTTTTCACTACCAGCCCCAAGTCTTCCCTGTGTTTTTCTTTTACTCTTCAATCTTTGAACAAATTTTGAGGGTTATTCATGTGAAATTCTCTTTTATTGGACAGAGAAAGAGGAAGAGCAGGAAAAAGGAAAGAGAGGAGAGGAAGTGAACAAGGTAACAGATCTCACATTAGAGGAACTGTAACATGGCCTGACCTGCAAGGATGCCACTACAAGTTTAATTGTCTTTATCTTACATCTAGGTAGCCAACAATTATGGGCACCCTTACACCTCATTGAAACAATGCTCTCTTTTTCTTGAAAAGTGTTGGAATTTAGAGCCCTTTTGTCATTAATGATAATAAGGGGGGCTGTATTAATATTTTCGGCAAACTGTTGTCTTCAATCAATATAAAAGGTGTCTTCACTATTGTGATAAGCATTGTGTGCACCCCACTGGACACAATCAAGAGAAAGACAAGGAAGAATATGGAAGAAAATAATTAGCAAGCATGGTAAAGGCAAAGGCTACAAAACAGCACCAAACAACATGCTGTTCCTGCAACCACAGCTGCTAATATATTTAGGGAGCTTAAGGTCCATGGGCCCTGGCCAACGTCCATGGACATGGCTGCAAGAGTAAAACTGACCCCAGATTGAACAGAGAGAACATAAAATGAATGATGGAATCAAGGGAAACTTCAAATCAGATACAGGCTGACCTCTAAGATTAATGTACAACGATGTCTATCTGCACCATTTGTTGCTTTATGAACAAAAGGGGCTAGATGAGAGCAGGAGGGCCCCACTTTTGAAAAAGAGACAAAAAAGCTTGACTGGAGTTGGCTGCAATACCGGTTGACAAGTGATTATGGTTCATACATCTAAGGTACATCTAAACGCACCAAAGAATGTATGAGAAGATAAATCGGACTGTTCTGAAATGGCCTGCTATGAGTCCTGGTCTTAATCCAACTGAACATCTATAGAATAAGCTGAAACTCATGGGTCGGAGTAGGCACCCATCAAACCCGAGAGAACTACAGCAAGAAGAATGCTACAACATATTTCATTAAGGGCCCAATATTTTGTCCATGCCATTCACTTTTAATGTATTATTTAAAATAATATCGCTCATATAAATTAGTCACTTTCAACTTGTGTCAACTTCCAATTTTTTTTTTTTTGTTTTAATGAAAGGGAACTAACACATAAACCACATTCCTCTATTGTCATTTGGTCACCACCTCACCACAGTAGCTTTTCACAGGAAACACACACGCACAATGAAACTATAACAGTAAAAGTTGGAGTGTTGGTGGGCTTTGTGGAACAGTAAACCACATACAAAACCTTTCCACCTCTCCTCCACCTCTTTCCTCTCATGCAGTCACTCTTTCCTATGACTGGAGGAAAACAACATGGCCAGTCATCTCTCCTGTCTATCCCTACATCTCTCTCCACCCGTTGCTTGAAGGAAATGCAGAGTAAGAGACACAGAATGAGACTGTGGGCGTGGGTATGTGAATGTCTGTATAAGAATTTGTGCGCCCAAATGTACAAGTTTGAAAGAGTTTATGTGCCAGTGTGCATGTTTGAAAATGTTTGTGCAAGTCTCCCACTAACATTCTGTTGCCTGGGTGGTCAAGAAAATTTGACAAGAGCGAGAAAAATAGATTAAGTGTAATATTCAGCCAGATATAGCCTGGACAGGGTTTTACTTTATCAACAATCATCCTCATAGCACTGATAAACGTACAAGTAAGGACGCTGAGTCACAAAAGAAAATGGCATCCACTCGGGTTAAGTATCGTTACATGGGGCATTTAATGCCACTGATGTTAGTTTTTATCGTTTGGTGCAAATATTGTGTTACAGATGAATAACCAGAAAATGGAATCACCTGTCTGATGCAATTTAATACAATAACCCTTCAATAAATGCTACTTTGCCCGTTACATTGGATTCCTAATTGTCGTTCTGATTCACACATATGCTATAAGGCACCCTGTTGCTTACTTCATTAATTTTACTATTACATCCTACTTCGAGAGGACACAGCAGGACATATTAGGCTAACATGAGGCCAGTGTCGGCAACGTGTTTGACTGCACAGCATTCAAATGACAACAGAGGAAATGAGAGGAGCCAGGCTGGAGATTGGGAAACAAACAGGCCAAAATCATCATATTACGAATATGCAGGCCTGTCAGTGGATTTACTGGATGATAGCCTGAGGCAGAAATAGATAGCCCTGATAATCTCTGCTGCACTAGCTGGCTCTCACCACTTAGTCACTGTTGCATAACACTAAATAACATTGATAGCACATCTGCCAGATACCGTATCTATGAATCTGTAAATAAGTGTTGCTACTGGAGCCATTCATCAACATGAGTTAACTCCTTTATTAATTTTTGCCTCTTATGCTATGTGAGGGACCGAGCAGGGTCAGACGCATTTAGGTTTTTACAGTTTCTGGTTAAAAATAGGCTGCAGGGAAAGTTATCTTCCTATGTGTCTTCTTACTCATTAAACGTAGGCTACTAGCTATTCTTCACCGCCATTTCTTGATAGTTTCCCTCCACAGTGATATATTTGAGAGCCATGGTCAATGAATCACTCAGTTTTCCCACCTACTCAGGAGACATTTTGCAATAAAAAAAAAAAAAATGTTTCTGAATATCAGTCAAACAATGTACAAAATGCCTACATGTTTTCCATTTCCAAAATCCAGACGGATTTTTATCAGCGTCGAATATTATGCAGATAGTAGGTGGCCTACAGTCAACAAAAAGGCAGTGCAGGCATCTTAGCCACTTGATTGAAACTACATACTTCTGTTTCTTATAACAAACTTCACGATGTGTGAAATGACCATGGGTGTAAAAACTTAACTGTGTCATCTGGATTGTGTAATTTCTCACTTTCCAGACCTGCATATGTAGGTAGCAGTTAGCATGCAAATGAAACAACACTCACTGTCATTTCATTTCCCTTTTCTCTTCTCACCCTCAACCTCTTTCTTTTTCAAACATTCAAACAAACACTAGTTGCACCATCAAACTCTGAGTGAACTACAATCACAGAGGAACACGCCAAGGGGCTATTATAAAAACATACTGACCTGGCTGAGCATGCCCCTCCACCAGTAACACATAATCACACTCACACACGTGCAGTCCTACTACAGAAGACAATACATTGTTTCCCAGCATGGCAAACCGATGGTGACTTTTGTCAAGTCAAGAGGCGGCTGTTCAAATTGTGCATATGTGTTCGTCTGTAAATATGCATCTGTAATGATCTTTTTGACTTTGGCATGGACCACAGA